>OU862886.1:29082500-29422500 GCA_917880725.1 Selenia dentaria
GTGGGTCAGGAAGACGTGAAATTATCTACTGTACAGGAATATGAAGTTTTTGAAAAAATGTCAGTCTGTCTGTCTATCTGTCCGTACGCTCACGCATAACTTAAAGACTACCGCACAGATTTAGATAAAGTTTGGTATATAGATAGAATAAAGCCCCGAACACTTAACTTTTTATTTTGATCTGTCCCATAAATCCAATTTGCCGTGGGGTGCCGGCTTAGAATAGTACCCCCCCAATTCTTCCCGTGGGTGTCGTAGAAGCCGGCTAAGGGATAACAAACCAGAAGGTGGGCAGCAGCACCTTCTGAGCACAACACCGCCCAAAACTGCGCTTGCCAACCCGCCTGCCAAGCATGGCGAGTATTGGCAAAACCCTCCATGAACTATACAAATGGAACCAGGCCCCCAGTCCGCGGCAGCCCCGCTCTTCCTGGCTACGGTAGCGGCCACGGTAACGGTGGGCCAAGAATGGGCTAAGAATCCCCGGCAGACGCCCGGACACCACCCTCAACAACGACGATTGGCCCTGGTAACACACGACATACGTACGCACGATGAGGACAGACGAGAAGATTGACGCGCTGGAAGAAGAAATGAGTAGATTACACTGGGACATCGTGGGGTTATCTGAAGTCCGTAGAGCGGGTGAGGACACGATACCCCTAAAATCAGGTAACCTGCTCTACTATCAGGAGGGCGACCAACAGTCCCAAGGTGGTGTCGGGATTCTCGTCCACAAGTCCCTTACAAACAACATTGTTAAGATCGATAACGTTTCCAACAGGGTCGTATACCTAATACTCAGAGTATCCCAAAGATACTCGCTGAAGGTCATTCAGGTACACGCACCGACGAAGTCGCACCCGGATGAGGTGAAGGAAGTTAATGAGGACATTGTCTTGAGGCACTGAGGTATTTTTGACGAGAAGACTTTTCGAAGTTTCCGGAACGCTGCCCAGCCGAGTTGGATTCGACGATTGACCTCTTTCTCAAAATTGGACCTCCCTAGTTTGAATGTCTGTCCCAGGTCGTCAACAACTTCGAGAACTGAGTTCCCAACTGATATTTGGGTAAGTACAACATGGGCATTAGACATAATTTTCGTTACTGAGGTCTTCCATGGATTCTGCCATGACTACAATATCGTCGGCAAATCGAAGGTGAGTGATGTATTCGCCGTTAATATTGATGCCAAGTCCTTGCCATTCTAGAAGCTTGAAGGCGTCTTCCAATGTAACGGTGAACAGTTTCTGAGATATAACGTCTCCCTGTCTCACGCCTCGTTGCAATGGAATTGCCTTCGAACTCTGCTCCTGTACTCGGACTGACATGTAGGCGTTTTTGTACAAACACTTCAGCACTTCAATATACCGATAGTCAATACGGCACCGCTGGAGAGACTCAAGCACTGCCCACGTCTCGATCGAATCAAAGGCTTTCTCATAGTCCACAAACGCTAAACAAAGAGGCAAGTTATACTCTTCGGTCTTCTCTATAACTTGCCGTAGCGTGTGGATGTGGTCTATGGTACTATAGCCTTTTCGGAAACCGGCTTGTTCCGGAGGCTGGAATTCATCAAACCTGCGACTGAGACGGTTCAGACCTTCGTAAACAGCTTATAAACATGGCTCAAAAGCGAGATGGGTCTGTAATTTTTAAGTAAAGTGTTGTCACCTTTCTTGAAGAACAGCACCACCACGCTTTTGTTCCATGCTTCTGGCGTTGAACCTTCGAGTAAGACGGTATTAAAGAGCTTCTGAAGGACTTTAAGTACCGGTATTCCACCCGCTTTCAAAAGCTCAGATGTGATACCGTCATCACCAGGCGCCTTGTTGTTCTTAAGCTGCTTCAAGGCCATTCTAATCTCGTACAGGCTGATGTCCGGGATATCTTCGGTATAATGTCGGGTCAGCTTGGCTCTTGGGTCTTTGGCCGAGCTGCTAACAGGTTTAGCGACCGAGGTGTATAGCTGTCCGTAGAAACTCTACCTCTCCTAATACTTCTGCTTTGGTCGACGCTACACTGCCTTGAAGACGGCAGTGCAGCGTATAATGTAGCCCAGATATATTATATAAAATATATTCAATATTATTATTATTATGGTTTAGTTTGAAGCGTATTGAAGAAAGTAAAATTAAGGGACGAATTCAAATTCAAATTCAAATCAATTTATTGTGATAATAAACGTCTAAAAGTACAATTACATATTATCACACAGTTATAATATATATAATATACCAAATTATGACGAAAAACTGGCTTTGCCCAATAAACATGTCTCTTGCAAACACTTTGGAGCCTTTTTTCCGCTCTATCGTCTCTTTAATACGGTTTGTATTAAAGATCCGGATGTCGTGTCGCAAGGACTTCCATACTCGTCTATTTAGCAGCCTATATGCTTGAGCATCATCCGAAGACTGCAGTTTCAATGAGCGTCGTTCAGCCATGAGGTTGAGGGTATCGTTGGAGAGTTTCTGTGGCCTATCTGTACGGTGGGGTTTAAAGTATTTGGAACCCACTGTATGGACAGTTTCTACTAACCTGTTATTGATCTTGTCCACTGAAGCGATGTTCTCAAGGCAATCGAAGCGATTGGATAGCTCAAGTTGAAAGCTCTCGGGGTCTTGAATATGGGCACGAGTGGGTCGGAGCGTCGACTTCATCAACCTAACCTCTCCAGTTAGACATTAATATTCACCGTGCCTCTTACCATTCGGTGATCACTGCCGGTTTTAACCCTGTTGATCACGGAAACATCAGCGAATATTGGCCTTTTGGTGGTCATAATGAAGTCAATCTCATTTCTCGTGGAACCATCGGGACTCAGCCAGGTCCATTTCCTGTGAGGTAGCTTCTGAAACAAAGAGTTCATCATAAAGAGTCCCTCTTTCTCCAGGAAGTCGGCCAACCTCTGTCCCCTACGGTTCCGTTGTCCATATCCAAATTGCCCCACTTTCAACTCATCCTCGCTTCTCTTACCCAACTTCGCGTTGAAGTCCCCCATAACAACTAGAAAGTGCGTTTCAGAGGTATGTATGGCCCGACTAATGTCCTCATACATATCCTCCACCTCATCATTCGGGTGCGACTTCGTCGGTGCGTATACCTGAATAACCTTCAGCGAATATCGTTTGGTTACTCTGAGTAGGTATTAGGTATACGACCCTATTGGAAACGCTATCGATCTTAACTATGTTGTTAGTAAGGGACTTGTGGACGAGAAAACCGACACCACCTTGGGACTGTTGGTCGCCCTCCCGGTAATAGAGTAGGTTACCTGATTTTAGGGTTATCGTGTCCTCACCCGCTCTACGGACTTCAGATAACCCCACAATTTCCCAGTGTAGCTTACTCATTTCTTCTTCCAGCTCATATATCTTCTCGTCTGTCCTCATCGTGCGTATGTTGTGTGTTACCAGGGCCAGTCGTCGTCGTTGGGGGTGGTAGCCGGTCGTCTGCCGAGGATTCTGAGCCCCCCCTGCCCCACCGTTACCGTGGCCGCTACCGTAGCTAGGAATAGCGGGGCTGCCGGGGACTGGGGGCCTGGTTCCTATTGTGTCTGTCATTTGGGGGGATTTTGCCAATACTCGCCACGTTTGGCAGGCGGGTTGGCGAGCGCAGTTTGTGTGTGTTTGACTGGGAAGGTGCTGCTACCCACCTTCTGATTTGTTATCCCTTAACCGCCTTCTACGGCACCCACGGGTAGAGTTGGGGGGGTGCTATTCTAGGCCGGCACCGCCACGGCTAAATTAATAATTAATTTAATTTACTTAATTTACTATTACAAACTTATTATTTGCGGTATGTGCAATAGTCATGTATTGCGAACGGCATTATTTAAACTTGTCCTTTAACCTAGTTTGTCTATTAGTTAGATCAATAATAACAGATGCTTTCCTAATGTACGAAAGCCACGGTGCGTGAGTCCAACTCGCGCTTGGCTGTTTTATTTGTATGGTTAAAAAACCTAGCATATTTTAACTTGGTTAAAATGTAGATAAAATGAAAAAAAAAACTGGTATATATATATAATTACATCTATATAAACTTTTAAACCTAAAGACCTTTTAAAAGATAAGATCCTGGTTATACTTTTCTACATAAGTCGTTTGACCGGACGACTAATTAAAATAATACCTAATTATCATGCTAATGCAATTCCGACATGACGTAGTCATATTTGAAAGTATAGCGTTGTAACTTTTCGCAACGAACAAAGGAAGGTCAAATAACGTATCTACGTCGTCACTACTGACGACGTAGATACTACAGGAGGAGATACTATAGGAACTACTTCCTGATTTTAAATTTGTTCCAGATAAAAGAAGTCCTCATCAAATTGGGGTTAAATGGGACAGAAGCCACAAGCTGTTCAAACCTATCAGGGGGACAAAAGAAAAGGCTGTCCATTGCTGTGGAACTATTGGACAACCCTCCAGTTATGTTCTTAGATGAGCCTACCACGTAAGTATTAGATGTACCTACAGACGACATTTTGTAATGAAGTTGATACATATTTATTTATAAGTACCTACTTTATATATTTATATAGAGAAAAGATTTGTTCGAATTGAATATATTTAATATTCTCCGAAAATATTGGATTGATTTTAAAAAAAAATTCACTATTTTCATCATCATCATCATTATCAGCCTGTAGCAGTCCACTGCTGGACATAGGCCTCTCCGATTGCACGCCACTTGGGTCTAACTTGGGCTTCTCGCATCCAGTTTTTGCCAGCCGTCTTGCGCAGATCGTCACTCCACCGTGCCTCAGGACGTCCTACACTACGTTTGCCGAGACGCGGTCTCCACTCTAGAACTCGTTCACTATTTTAATGCTACAGTATCCCTGAGTAACATAGGCATTTTAATTCATCGCCATCATCATCTCTCACCACGCGGGCGAAACCGCGGAGCGCAGATAGTATGTTTATAAAGATGAAAGATTTGTATTTTGTATGTTTGTAACGAAACTCAAAAACTACTTGACTGATTTCAGTAATTATTTCATACTAGCGACTGCCCGCGACTTCGTTCACGTAGTAGGCTCGGCCTTCGGCCTCACCATAACCTCCCATCTTTTCTTAATTTTAAATTAATTTAAAGTTATATTAAAATTAATAAGAACCTTCTCCTGACAATAATTAACACAACAAAAAAGAATTAGTAAGATTGTTCCATCCGTTCTCAAATTATAGCGTAACCAGGAGAAATAGGGGTTCATTTATAGATATATAGATTAGAATACTATGTTAGAACCCTGAGTAACATAGGCTAGTTTGATTCATCGTCAGCTATCACCATGCGGGTGAAACAGCGGAGCGCAGCTAGTATTTACTATAATATTATAAAGAGGAAAGATTTGTATGTAAGTATGTTTGTAACGAATTGGCTCAAATAGTACTGGACCGATTTCAAAAATTCTTTCATCATTGGAAAGCTACATTCACCCTGAGTAACATAGGCTGTATAAGATTCATCATCATCATCATCATCGTCCATCACCGTGCAGGTGAAACCACGGAGAGCAGCTAGTATAATATATATACACAATAATCCCGACTTTACCAACGCAAATATACATTAGAACGTCGATATCATCCATACTGACATTATAGACACATATACAATTCACAATTTTATTTTTAAATCCATTACTAACAATAACATTAAAAAAAGTTTATACACAAGTACAATTTGAAAATTTTATACCGACTTCCATTCTATTCAGTTATTGGATAGTAACTCAAAAAGTACTGGACCGAATGTGATCAAATTTAAATGGGACCACACGGGAAGCGCCGGCTTACAAACAAAAAATAATAATTTTGAGTCACCCTATCGAAAGTTATGACACGTAACGTAACAAAAATAAAAAAATACAGTCGAATTGAGTACCTCCTCTTTTTTGGAAGTCTGTAGAAAATGTATCTATGAAACCTGATAAACTTTTCGTCTACTGTGAAAAAAACATATCCTAAATGTTGATAATGTTGGATAAATATTAAATGTTGATATAAATTATAATCCTAATTTAATATCATAAATGCGAGTAAGATCTTTTGTTTGTTTGTTAGGTACTCTTGCACGCCTGAACGCCTGAATGGATCGTAATCAAACTTTGCAAGGAGATAAATAACATCTCGGGAAACGATATAAGATGCTTTTCATCATCATCATAATCATCTTCCACTACGTAGGTCCACGGGGAGTAGCTATTAGGTTTTAGTTCTAAGTTTGTCCCATTTCAATAGTTATGTTGAGTAACCGGTATTATAATAGTTGTTCAATTTATATTCAACTTATTATCTGATCCAAGGGGAGTAGCTATTAGGTTTTAGTTCTAAGTTTGTCCCATTTCAATAGTTATGTTGAGTAACCGGTATTATAATAGTTGTTCAATTTATATTCAACTTATTATCTGATCCAAGGGGAGCAGCTATTAGGTTTTAGTTCTAAGTTTGTCCCATTTCAATAGTTATGTTGAGTAACCGGTATTATAATAGTTGTTCAATTTATATTCAACTTATTATCTGATCCAAGGGGAGTAGCTATTAGGTTTTAGTTCTAAGTTTGTCCCATTTCAATAGTTATGTTGAGTAACCGGTATTATAATAGTTTTTCAATTTATATTCAACTTATTATCTGATCCAAGGGGAGCAGTTATTAGGTTTTAGTTCTAAGTTTGTCCCATTTCAATAGTTATGTTGAGTAACCGGTATTATAATAGTTGTTCAATATATATTCAACTTATTATCTGATCCAAGGGGAGCAGCTATTAGGTTTTAGTTCTAAGTTTGTCCCATTTCAATAGTTATGTTGAGTAACCGGTATTATAATAGTTGTTCAATTTATATTCAATTTATTATCTGATCCAAGGGGAGTAGCTATTAGGTTTTAGTTCTAAGTTTGTCCCATTTCAATAGTTATGTTGAGTAACCGGTATTATAATAGTTTTTCAATTTATATTCAACTTATTATCTGATCCAAGGGGAGCAGTTATTAGGTTTTAGTTCTAAGTTTGTCCCATTTCAATATTTATGTTGAGTAACCGGTATTATAATAGTTGTTCAATATATATTCAACTTATTATCTGATCCAAGGGGAGCAGCTATTAGGTTATAGTTCTAAGTTTGTCCCATTTCAATAGTTATGTTGAGTAACCGGTATTATAATAGTTGTTCAATTTATAATCAACTTATTAAACTCATATACAAGTAAAATGTTATAGTTTCAGGCGTAGATTTGAGTGAAGTGGTAGTCGATTTTGTAAAAAAATTTATATGTATAGTGAATGTTTTCAATTATTTGTTAGATATTTTAATGTATATGATTATTAACGGGATATTTACCGTGGTAAGGTTGTGGAATGAGCTCCCGATATTTCGGCGCAGTTACATGCACCATGTTCACGGGAAGTCTTCCCGGTCTACCACGGTAAATATCCCGTTAATAATCATATAACTTTAGAGAACAACCGTGATAGTTTAAAACAGTATTTTAATGTATATTTAAATAATATTTCACCTGAAATTTTTTTTTTAAATGGCGTGAACGCTATGTGTCCGTTCTTCGTGCGTTCGTTCAATGGAAATAGAAATGCCAATTTGTAGCGTCCTCAGTTCAAATCGCTTTTTCTCATGGTTTGAGCATTAAGATAGCGAGTTATATCATTTTAAATTTCTGGATTTTTCTATGTTAAGATCACGTTATATCAACCCTGTAAGGTCACTGTAGACTACGTTCGATTTGATGTCAGTTAAAATTATATTTTGATATTTATCTGTGCTCAAAATGACCCGATGTTAGTCAAAATTCCCACAGCAAATCTATTTACGAAAGTTTTTAAAATTTCGGTATAATCCTGATTTCTACTGATGTTATAAAATTGAAAAAGGATGCATAGATGTTTGTTGAACCACGCAACGGCTGAAAGGATTTAAATGGGATTTGGTAGGTAGATATATTAATTAGAAAGGGACTGGATTAATAAATTTTTCATCACTACGCGAGTGGGTTAGCGAGCTATATAGCCCAGTGGTATATTCGAGTACCTACATGTTATAGAAACGTTATTGCAGGAAAAATAAATACTTACTTATATAAACATCGACATGCAATGCAATGTAGTCCTAGCTAAAGATACAATTTTCACCTTGTAAGAAGTAATTACCTATTGATTATAAAGGAAAATTGCGATAGGAAACTACTTAGCTTAACAACTCTTCAGTTCATTTGTTTTTAATCGATTTGTCCTCAATCGAGCCTCAGTCTCAGATAGTAATATGCATTTTCAGTGTTCGAACGCGAACATAGTAATATAAACTAGGAATCAATCACGCATCAAGCCTATGGGCTATATAATGACTGGCCGTTTAGCGCCGTTGATATTGGTAGTGACCCTGCCTCCTGAGCCTCAGTCGGTCATTATATCTTGGTTTATATCCAAATAGTCATTTGGAGAGAATCTAACCTATGAATAACCTATGAATTTTAACTCTATGACTATATAGTTAAAATTCATTGGGCCCACTTTCTACGCTACATTCAGGTACCGGGGCGATTATCTCCGACTCCCCTCTCTCCTGGCGACGGCCCAAGCCGAGGTCCGTACCTTAGTGGTGCCCTTGAGCAAGTCGCCTACTCCTCTCCTTGCGGCGAAGCGTCTTCAACGCTCGCCTTAGGCGGTGCGCCTTCTGCGCCCGCATCTTCCTGTGCGCCATCTGCGCTCGCCACCCGTCCGGTGACGCTGTAAACGCCGGTAGGCAAACAGCAATTAGCAACTGGGAGGTTCAATCCTCGGAAAGGTCAATGCGATGTGTGCGTGAAAATATCAGTTTGAACTGTGTTTGGGGTGTATATGTATATAAGTATATAAGTATATGTATCAGCCATCATAGTACCTACACGCTCTGCCTAGTTAAGCACCTGAAGACCTTGTATATGGACGTTCAAAAATAATAGTATAGACTAGCTGACCCGCCAGCGGCTTCGCTCTCGTGGCCTCGCGAGATACGGTTAATTACAGTTTTTTAACTATCCCACGGGAACTCTTTAATTTAAAGGGATCAAAAATACCCTATATGTTGACCAGGGATATAAGCTACCACCATACAAAATTTCATTTTAATCGGTCAAGTCGTTTCGGAGTTTATCCCGTACAAACAGACAGACAAACTGACAAACAAACGGAGAAACAAAAAATTCGAAAAAAATAAAATTAGTTCGATTTCACTCCTTACATCCCCCTGACTTGGTTTTTTCGACCTAAAACTGTAGAGGAGAGAGAGGATATATGTAGTGATGAAGTGATATTTTGTGTGTGTTGGGTTAGGCACAACATAGACTTTCATGGACATGGTAGGTAATGACTCGGCATTCTCCTAACGATTAAAACAAAAAAATATGAATGTAACTAACGTCGACGGATGCATAAAGTTTAACTTAGTTGTTTTAAATGTCTCTAATGTCGTTTGTTCAAATACATTGTTTTTTATTTAAATTTAGCATCCAATAATTTATATGACGACTAAAGAAACTTGTTTGATTTAATTGCTATTTTCTCCATATACTATGATAGTAAGATATAACATTTTTAATTAAATCTATGGCGAGTATGCAAAAAAGCGTCATTAATAGCAAGTACAGTTTGAAAAATTCAATATCGACTTAAATTCTATTCTGTTATTGGAGTGTAACTCAAAAACTACTGGACCGAATTCTATGAAATATAATGGGACAACACGGGAAACACCACCTTTCAAACAAAAAATAATTTTGAGAATCGGTTCACCCTATCGAAAGTTATGAGGCAACAAACATAAAAAAATTTAGAAATTAAAAATAAAAATATACAGTCGAATTGCGTACCTCCCTCAGACCTTATATCAGGTCATAAAACCAGGAAAATCTAAAATGGGCACCAAACTTTTTTGTTCATTCATTTGTGTTGGTCGTAATCAAGATAATTTACTTTATTATATACATTAATTAACATTATTTTTGCCTAATAAGCGAGGTCAAGCGCGAATAAAATATCAGACTTCCGTCCGGTATTATTAACTATACCATTTTAGTTTGGCATGCCTTAATAAATTATTTTATGCGGAAAAAACCAGCAATTACTGTCATTAATTTTATTTATTTTCATATAGTTATGTGTTTACTCACAGCTTTGACGTTTAGTAATGGTGGATTAGTGCACGAGTGTCGGCAATGTGCACAAAATCATGCAACTTTATTTTTGTGTTTATTCTCGTCAGATAGTTTGAGTAAAGCATCGACCACTGTACTAGAATATGACTTATACAGAAAAGTGACTTGACTGATTTATTTATCTGACTAATAACTGCTGTGTTGGTTTTCAATTGTTTTTTTCTCATAGAGGTCTGGACAGCGTGACTTCGATGCAGTGCATGACGATGCTGAAAGCACTCGCGCGAGACGGGCGCACCATCGTCTGCACCATCCACCAACCCTCGGCCTCACTCTACTCCATGTTTGACCAGGTATGAGAAATATATCTCAAAGCAACTATATGCACTTTCACAGCAGTTTAGCGTACTCAGCAGCTATAACTGAAGTCAGTATAGAGACGATAAGATGATTCTTTATTTGCATAAACATGAACGTATATTATACACACTCTGCATACACATAGATGTTATGATATAACATTAATTTTGAAATTTATAGAGAAAAATATTTCATCCTCGGACGGGATTCGAACCCGCGTCTTCTGACTCTCCGTGTCAGACGCCATTGACCAACTAGGCACCGAGGTTCGAGTTTGGAGATTTCAGATTTTGAGGTTTTGAGAGATTGAGATCGCTAAAGCAGGCGTTAGTGCTTAATAAAAAAAGGAATACTATAAAAAATAACATTAATTGTTACACTTAAAAGCTCGTCATGTTTTGCCTCTGTATTAAATTTTCTAGAGATGGCTCGAACAACATGAAATATTAAATTAAAGCAAAAAAAGTAAATTGTAACATACTACTACATGCATTACCTATAAGAAACTCAATGAGGAGGCTAGTGAAAATGTCAATTGAATTAATGCAGTCGTGTGAAATTATGTAAAAACAATGTCATTTTAAATACCTAATATGATAGTAATATGTATAATAATACGGCTACGGCGCATATACCTAACTTCGAGGTTATATCATGGAGACATAATTATATCTTGAAATTTATAGCGAGAAAAATTCACATTCTCGGACGGGATTCGAAATGTGAATTTTTCTCTCTATAAATTTCAATGTTTGAGATCGCTTAAGCAGGCGTTAGTGCTTTAAAAAGTAATACTATAAAAATGATTATATCTGTTTTATGACTGCAACTAATATAAATCTTTCACTTAATGGATGATGATGAACAATACCCTATGTCCTACCCTGGGATATAGGTAATCTATCTCTTTGCTAAATTCCATTACGTTTAGCCGTTTAAGCATGATAAGGCAACAAGTAGTACAGAGCGTATGAATTACTTACGTTTTTTTTATATTATTAGTATGACTAATATAATATACTAGCTGCTCTCCGCGGTTTCACCCGCGCGGTGATGGATGATGATGATGATGGTGAATCTTATATAGCCTATGTTACTCAGGGTGAATGTAGCTTTCAAATGGTGAAAGAATTTTTGAAATCGGTCCAGTACTTTTTGAGCCAATTCGTTGCAAACATACTTTATAATATTAGAATAGATATAGATTAAATTTAACGACATTTAAACGAATTTCATCGCACTAAGTTTTTATATAAATACTCTAAGTAGAAAAATATGAAAGTATGCAAAACACTAAAACTAAACTAAAAAAGTGTATACTTAAAAACATCATACGACAATACAATAATAATTTGAGTTACCGTATTTTGCAGAGTAGTTTTATATGTAGTGGTTTCCTCACTAGCGAGAAAACCGGGCTTAATAAGGTTTAAAGACATTTAAATTATTCTCAATCAATAAGACACATACAGAGTCACTTATTTGAGAACTTAACTATTTATAAATATTATCAATCTCCACATCTAACAATAAATTAAAATAAAATTATATTTTGCAACACATATCCAATAAATGTTTACAGCCAACCTCACACATTTAATTTGTTTACTCAACATTACTCTAAAAAGCTTTTTAAAAAAAATCTCAAACATTGGTCTATATCATCATAGAGACATCATACAAATGTTATAATATTAAAATTAGTAATTAAACCTAATTTAAAAAAAAAATAACAATGATGACGGACTCATTGTGGATGTCTCGATACCAATAAGCTTGCTGTAAACCTTCATGTGTGCTGTGCTTGTGGTAATTTGTGGAAGTTGAGGGAAGGTAAAATAAAGAACTAAGATGAAAAGTTCTGATATTTATAAGTGATCCTAGAACGGCCCCATTAGTGGAATTTCCATGGCCCGCCCTCTCCTCTCCCTATACACAACAGAATGACGCATGCTATACAACACATAACGCAACAGAATGACGCATGGAAACAAATTCATTTAAAAAACTGTAGGACCGTTACTACCGATAACTTCATTAGCGTTAAACGAGTTCATATAATAGTTTATAACAAACTAGCTAACCCGTCCGCGGTTTCGCCCGCGTGGCCTCGCAGCATTCGGCGGCGGCTTTAACTTTGGCGCGGTCGTACCCTGATAATAGTAAAAAGCAGAATCTTTAAACATCGAGTGTAACGAAACAGTTCGATAATAATCTATGAAAAAAAAACTTAGATTAGAAAAGAAACAGGCAAAGAGTAATAACCGAACAGAATTCATAAATATTACTCGCTCTCTGCAGAAAAAAATCCTAAATAGGTGCATAAAAATAAACTTTCACGTCCAAACTCTCAGAATTTTCAGCGATAACACTATATTATTTTTTAGGTAATACATAGCCAACATATAGTACTAAAGTAGTAACCAGCAGTTTTTTTAATTGTGTTAGTATATATCGAAAGATATAAAGAAAACGTACAAAATTAACGCATTTTCGCATTACATCGTCCAATCTAACAAGCGATTTGCAACCTTACGTAAAGCATCGTAAATTATTTTAAAATTGGGGTTGGACCGCGTCTTAATAAGCAATAACTTTTTTATTTATGAACCGGTTGACATGAAACAAACACTATTTAGTGTTTGTTTCATGTCAATCGGTTTTTACTAATATATTGTGGTAAGCTTCACTTAAATCTAAATTGGATAAGCTGTTTCTGAGATTAGCGTGCACAAACGCACAGACAAAGAGACAAACAGGTAAACAGACAAAAATTCTATCAATATTTTTTTTCTTTCTATTCTTGTTTATAAAAGTCCCATTAATATTTTTTTCTCATATAGCTTCCATGTACAGACTGCGATTCATTACATGTAGTTATGTATAGATAATAAATACAAGTACAATTTGAAAATTTTTGTACCGACTTCCATTCTATTCAGTTATTGTAGTGTAACTCAAAAAGTACCGAATTTGATGAAATTTAAATGGGACCACACGGGAAGCACCAGCTTTTAAACAAAAAAAGAATTTTAAGAATCACCCAATCGAAAGTTACGAAGTAATAAACATTTAAAAAAAACAGTCGAATTGACTACCTCCTTCTTTTAGGAAGTCGGTAGAAAATACGCAAACACGTAATTATAATTGTACAACTTCCTTGATGTATAACGATTCAAATGACATTTCAAGAAACTTATTCAGACTAAGATTTGTTTTAAAATAAATGTCGATATTTGCATTAGACGAAACCTGTTAATTAATGCCGATTTAATAAACCTGAAACATGTACCTAAGCAAATAAGCACAGCAGGTTTATGATAATAAACTTTGCATTTAAGCTAGCTGACGAGCCCACGGCTTGACCCGCGCTGCTCTTGGGAAAAGTTAAGCCACAGATATAATTTGGTTACATATCAATATTCAATTTCAGAGTTGACGCAGGAAGAACTGTTTACCCCCATAAAAGTCATTATAACTCGATGTCTATGGGCTGCAACAAAATACTTTTCACCCATCTCAGAAAGAGTATTTTTGCTCTTCGATATCTAAGTGCAAAAGCCGTTTTTATCCGCTAGAGGATAAAGTAAATAGAATTTAGAACATTAACAACGCGTGCACTAAGTTTGTGAATTCAAAACATCATTAAACCTATTTACTCATACCTCCATGGTGCCGAATTTATCATACAACCTTTTTTAATTTGTTAAAAACTCAGACCTCGTAACCTTCTTGGTGTACTTTTTTTTTATTAGCTTTGCGCCCGCCATTTTCTTTTCACGTCATATTGTTATACCTCAGGTTAAAAATTACTTATGTGTTAATTAATATCTAACTATTTGTTATAATTTAAAGATAATTCTGTAATACTTACCTTTCATAATGTAGTAGTTAATACCTAGACTGAAAAAAGTATCTTGTGATTGTAAATGATTTTTTTTTGCATTTAGTCATATCCTCGCTGAGGTGGGATGAAAAGTTACGTGTTGCACTCGAGTGCAAAGATTTTTCACCTCGTGCTCTTTTGATTCCCTCGCTAACGCTCAGCATTCAAATTTTTGGTTCACTCGCTACGCTCGTGATTCAATTTTAAAATCCTTCGCTTGTTCGGTTATCAAAATTGAGCACACGGTTAAAAAGCAAGTTTGCACTTTTGTATAACCAATAACTATTTAATTATCAAACTGTCTAAAAACTATCACTTTTTAAATTCAATTATCGGCTTAAAATATACGATATTGTTATTTCAAAGCATCGGCAAACCCAATATGAAAATGCTAGTCCAAAACAAATCATATATACAACAAAGTTTCTATCACAGAGATACAGCTTACATTTCGCTGCACATCAGCAGAGTCTCAAGTATTCGAGTCTAAAAAGGTCACTCCACCATATTACATGACCACGCTCGTCCACAGACTATCAAGAGTAGGTACATCAAGTCATCATCCCAACACGTTACCTCTAAATCTAAACTCGCCACTGGCCTTTTCCATCATTGAAGTCCTGTTGATTTTTCGTACTCACCAGGAGTTAAATAAAAATCCAGGAGTTAAGTTGAAATCCACAACCAAAAAAAATCCAAAAAATAAAAACTCTGCACTTAACCTCCTGACTGAATTTGTACTACCCACTGAACATAGAAAACAAAAAAATCTTGTGCGTGAAATTTCAGCGTCACGTTAATAAAAAACTGGTAGTGACATCTAGTGAAGATTGTTTTAGGTATTGAAAAATATTAGATGGTTCAACTGTAGGTCAGTATTGCAAAAATGGCTTCCAGAGCGAGACGTAATGCGCCGCGCTCAGGGGCCTTACTATGAGCTCTTAAAGCAGGACTTCTAGACAACTGCCCTATTTATTCGTACCATGACAGCTTTAAAGCAGGCCTGCCCAGGCCTACTATTCAAGAACCGCAGAAAAACCGTTCACCTGTTTTTTTCGTATGGACTCTCGTTAACATGTCGCTCAAAATCCACTCAGTTTATTAGCTTACTAACGTCTAGGGGTGTGCAATGTTGTTTTTAGTAAATTATTAAAATTCCAGAGACAATATTATCCGTTCACCTTTGAGAAAACAATATTCAAATAGTTCACCGAAACGAGCGTCATGGTATGATTTCATTCAAAACTGTTTATGTCAGGTTTAAGAACTGCACGGAACTTGCATGGTTTTTACGAAGCTGATAGTAAGGCCCCAGGCAATGGTAAGTTTAACCTCCTTGAATCTTATGAAAGTGTTGCCATTTCTTTGAAAACATATTCTAACTTCGTTTGTCTATGATTCATTTAGTTTGATTTGTCAATATTTATTCAAATTTAGCTGTTATTTTGTTTTGGTTGACGATGAAAGTTTTATGTCCTGCATGTAGGAACTATGCAGAGGACTACTTTTGGATTCATGTTCTTATGTCCTGTATGTAGCCACTTGTAAGGCAAAATTGTAAATTTTACTTTATTTACTGTTTGTTTTAGCATGTTCTAACGGATATATATTGACTTTTTTGTAAGATTCTGGTACTTATGAAAATTAGCTGTGATAATGATCATGATCCCACATTCAATAGAACCATAGAAATCCTAACGCAAGAGCGTCGAAGGGATGATTCTAGTGAAACTTTTATAAGTGTAGACTCTCATGATGTCGTTGTTGATCCACAATCATCGGCTTCATCATGTAGTTCTGTAATAAGCCAGCCTACGTTGGCCACGCAGGCAGGTCAGATCAGACAGGCTACAGATATCAATTTGTTCCAACCTGACGTTGTGACTTTATGGACTGGTGATTTTTAACCTCATGAAATAAATTGGTATGAAGCATCATACATGCTAACTTTCGGCCACTCGGAACAGTTCTTTGAACGCTAGTTAGGTATATGGATGTACAAATACTGTTAGAAATTATGAACTGTACAAACACAACAGCAACCTTGGTCTTACTGCAAAAGAATTAAAAGTTTATTTCGGATTGACAATTATCACGCCTGCATTACAATACCCCCAAGTAGCATATCATAACATTAGCCATGACTCATCTGCGTTTTTACGCAATAAGAACATAATTGAACAGGGTCAAAAAGACAAATTTTGAACTCTTTGAGTGAGTCAGGCAGGGATGTTCGGCTCAACCTCACACTGCAAAAATGTCTATGGATGAGATGATCATTCAGTTTTCTAAATTCTAATATTGTATCCGCCAATACAACCCAAATAAACCTAATTCCCTTGCGGTTAAAAGTATAAATTTGTATTAGCAACACCTCAAGGAATGGTTATAGATTTTGAGGTATATCAAGGCGACTCCACTTTTCTGTAAATAACACAGAAAGGTTTTGATCTTGGAGACGCAGGTTTTTTTTTGTTTCAAGTTTCAGAGGCTAAATATTCATCTATATGTTTGTTTGCGATGTTTAGTTAAATCATTTTCTCACGGTTTTTTTATATTTTTTTGATAACTGACTTTATCTGGGCATACTAATTTTATGTACCTTATAGATGAATAAGTAACGTTATAAAAAATAATTTGTTTCAAAATATTATAAAAGAAGGTATACGTTAAGTTTTCAGATTCATATGGATGTCATAGTACCAATAAAGCATTGATTTCAATAAGTGTTTGTATTAACTAATTTACAAAATGTTTATTCACAAAATACTCTTGTTGCCTGCAACTGTATTTTGTACAGAACATAACATATATCAGTAGCCTGCATCTGTCCTCATAAGAGGACATTAAAAAAATACCTTTCTTTCAGCTGTAAATTTTTTTAAGTATTTTTTCAGTTAAAAAGTGACCCCAAACACCTCAAATCCAGAATATGGTTTGAATCTGACATAAAAAGGAGTCCCTGTAGTGAGGAGGTTAGGTCGTTTCCATCTAAAACCATCTAAGTACCTATATTAACTTGTAATTACTCTGTGTTACATTACCACGATTGCTTAGTTGGTATATAACTATATTTTAATATAATAATAATAATTATAATTGATTGACACCATTGACATCACCATTCCGCATGACGAGAATCTCGTGAAAGCCGAGAACGACAAACTCAGCAAGTACCTTGACTTGGCCCACGAGATTACCGCCATGTGGGATGTGGACTCAACGATCATAGTTCCGATAGTTGTTTCGGCTAACGGCCTTATAGCAAAGAGTCTCGACCAACATCTCAAGAGGCTCTCGCTTGATGGTTGGATCAAGGGTCAGATACAGAAGGCAGTACTCCTTGTCACGGCACGCATCGTCAGGAGGTTCCTCACTCTGCAGCCCTGACCACCGGTAGCTTGGGCCCTGCCCCGCTAGTAGCGGAAAGCTAGGTTTAGGTTTTTATAATAATTTTATATTGTTTTATTAAAATATTATAAAAATGTAAATTTAAGGGAAGAAAATAAATAAAGAAATAATAATAAATACTATGATAATATAATACCGCAGGGGCGGCCTTGTGGCGAGCCGTCGGTGAGTGGCGACACCGTGGACCCTGATTCTCCCTAGGGCTAAATGAGACCCCTGACCCCCGGCTTGCCTTAATTTGCCGTCCGGGGGTGGAGACGCAAGAGCAAGTAACAAAAAGCTCCAAGGGTGGAAGTGTTAAAGGGCATAACGCCGGTAGTAGCGCTCTAGTGAAACCGCAGAACACCTCTCGACATCCTTTTGCCATCCACACCAACGTTGCCCCTTTTGTCACCACTAATGGTGGCCTTTATGGGGGGTCCGTTTAGTGGATGTCAAGTCACCACCTGCCCAAAAATTTTAAAATGAGACTGTAATTGGCAGGTGCCGTAGTCTCTTCCATAGCCCGCTATCTTCCTTATCACTAATAAGTTCATATCAATAGCCTAACATTTTTTCTGTATTTTTATACTCTAGTATTAGTATACCAAACAAGCCTCTAAGTGTTAGCTACATCCCCACTTATGCCTTTGTAAAAGACCGGATGAAATCCGTGATATTTGGTGAATAATAATAATACAGCCCCACTTATGCCTATGTAAAGGACCGGATGAAATCCGTGATATTAGGTGAATAATAATAATACAGCCCCACTTATGCCTATGTAAAGGACCGGATGGAATCCGTGATATTTGGTGAATAATAATAATACAGCCCCACTTATGCCTATGTAAAGGACCGGATGAAATCCGTGATATTTGGTGAATAATAATAATATAGCCCCACTTATGCCTATGTAAAGGACCGGATGGAATCCGTGATATTAGGTGAATAATAATAATACAGCCCCACTTATGCCTATGTAAAGGACCGGATGGAATCCGTGATATTTGGTGAATAATAATAATACAGCCCCACTTATGCCTATGTAAAGGACCGGATGAAATCCGTGATATTTGGTGAATAATAATAATACAGCCCCACTTATGCCTATGTAAAGGACCGGATGACATCCGTGATATTTGGTGAATAATAATAATACAGCCCCACTTATGCCTATGTAAAGGACCGGATGAAATCCGTGATATTAGGTGAATAATAATAATACAGCCCCACTTATGCCTATGTAAAGGACCGGATGAAATCCGTGATATTTGGTGAATAATAATAATATAGCCCCACTTATGCCTATTTAAAGGACCGGATGGAATCCGTGATATTAGGTGAATAATAATAATACAGCCCCACTTATGCCTATGTAAAGGACCGGATGGAATCCGTGATATTTGGTGAATAATAATAATACAGCCCCACTTATGCCTATGTAAAGGACCGGATGAAATCCGTGATATTTGGTGAATAATAATAATACAGCCCCACTTATGCCTATGTAAAGGACCGGATGAAATCCGTGATATTTGGTGAATAATAATAATACAGCCCCACTTATACCTATGTAAAGGACCGGATGAAATCCGTGATATTTGGTGAATAATAATAATATGCCTATGTAAAAGGCCGGGTGAAACCCGTGAAATTGTTTGAATAAAAATAATAATAATAATATAGCCTTTTATTTAGATCCATATTACAATCATGTGATTATAATACATAGAAAACTTAAATTTAATATAAACCTTAATCTAGTCTCTGAATTCAATTTTACTTATTTTCTGTAGATCTGTTTGCCAGTCGACAAAGGTCTCCTCCGACCTTTTCCACTCATGTCTTTCTTGAGCCACTCTGTTCCCTGTGACGCCTGCCACTTGTTTTATGTCGTCATCTCATCTTTTTTGTGGTCTACCTTTTTTCCGTTTACCCTCTCTATGATACCATCGTGTCAGAATTTTCCTCTATTTGTCTTACCATCTTACTACCTCTTACTATATCCATTTGTTGCCCGTCGCTATTTCAGAACTTTAGAACTTTACTTAATATTTCAGAACTTTAGAAAATAATTAAAAAGCTTAACTATATGTTACGATATGCATATTATATGTTATAATTTTATATAGTATAAACATAATATGTACAATACAACAAACAGTATCTAGCTTTCTAGTAGTTTTTTATGCGCGAGGAAACTGACACCCAGACAGGACCACTAAAATAATGACAGACAATTGATACTCTAACTTTGCGACAAGACAATAATTAAATTAAAAATAATTTATTTCGGACCCAGTCCTTCCAGTTCACAATAAGTACATAAGATTAACATTGTTTTATTATTAAAAATATATATAAATTTAAAAATTGTATACCTGCTTAATCTAAGATAAATGTCAGAAATTTAAGTGTTATACAATAAAATAAACAAGTACAAACATCAAAAAAAAATTGCGACTTTGAAAATCAAATCTTTTGGTTATTGAGGCTTCATTACAGCAGACATGTATAGAACAGTTGCTATTGATGGAATTGTCAGACCTTTCGGAATAAACCATGGGCACCAATTTGTACTTACTGGTCGATGATAATGCGCCCGCCCATCGAGCTCAACGAGCTGCTCTCCGAAAATACGACATCAAAAGTTTAGACTGGCCTACCGGCTCGCCTAACTTACACCCAATAGAGCACGCTGTTTGGAACCGTCAGCCACGTCCCCAGACAGTGCCAGAGCTCAAGGAAGCCGCTATTCAAGAATGGGACAGATTACCCCAAGAAATGCTGGATAACGTGATTCTCAGCATGCCCAGAAGGAACACCGCATGTGTTCGAGCCACGGGAGGAGTATTATTCCTTCGCATAACGTTCACAGATCGAAATGAGCTTGCGCAGAACACTGATCGATGGGCTCAGCAGCACTATATCGTCTGCGTAACTGATGTTGTTAACTAGAACACCATCAATCGAGCAGTCGACTTCGTCGACGCTGAGCTAACGGATCAGCTGGTCTCGTACAGGTTAAAAGGGGTCGGTGATGAAATCCCGCCTTGCCTTACACCATATTCCAACCTGTACTTCCCCGAAAGCGACCCCGACCACCACACAACGTTACTTTGATTACTATACTTCAGGATGCTGATATACTCCGACGGAAGATCCGTATCCCTCACCAACTTGAGCCACTGTCATATGCAACAAGATCAAGTGCTTTTGATAAATCTAAGAAGCCAGCATAGACAGGCGTACTTATAGCAGTATTACTGTTCTACACTATAATAAATTGAACTTTTTTGTTTCTATTTTATCACCCCAAAATTATTATCTTTATATATCTATAACTTTTTTAGTGAGATCTTTGCAACATATTGTTATTTTTATCTAAAGAATGTATTCAAAGTCAAAGTCAAGGTCACTTAGGTACTACAAATATTACATTTTATGGGTAGCAGAGAGACAGCTTGCCAGAAGTGGAGTATTCCAAGCATCTTTATCTTCTATATAATGTCGAACTTTATACAGTAGAACTCCAATTATCCGAATTAATGGGGACCGGGACCCATTCGGATAATCAAATATTCGGATAATCGGATTTTTTAAAAAAAATTGCCATTGGAGAGAATAAAAGCTACGTTTTGATATTGCACTATTTTTTTATTGAATTAAATGAAAGAAACATGAAATTTTCACATGTTTTAAATATAAATAAAATGTACTTATGTACAAGTTTAGAAATAAAAATCATTGTTTTATAAACATCTCCGTCAATGTAAGCTGTTTTGCGGTCTTCAACCGTTTTCGGGCAGCCAGGTCAGGTTTTTTGTGATTCGGATAATCGGCGATTCGGATAGTCGGAGTTCGGATAATTGGAGTTCTACTGTAGTAAGCTTTTTTTATTAAAACGTTTTTTACAGTCAACTTGAATTTGCCCTCTGTGAGCTCAGTTATGTGCTTTGGGATTTTATTGTAAAAACGCACACAATTTCCTAGGAATGACTGGTGGTGATCACTATTTAATTTATATTTATGTAAATTTTTACGAACATACATTATATTTTCAAATACATATAAGGAAGGCAACGTTAATATATTGATTTCTTTAAATAAATCTCTCAAAGATTCACGGGGACCCATTTCGTATATAGCTCTAATAGCACGTTTCTGAAGGATAAATATTTATCCTTCAGAAACTCTATATCAGCCGCTGAACCCCATGAACATATTACATTAATGTATTACATAATTAGTGCATGTGGGCTTGGGTTTTGACGAAAGTCCTAAATTTATTACTTAGAAATTATTATACCTACGAGTTTCACTCTGCAACAGAATACTGTCTATTCTTAGAAGAACCCCACGACAACTATAAATGGCATCAATCTTTTCAAGGCAATGCTTCTGTTATAGATCGTTAAATAAATATTGATTTAATTACCTAGAACTAGTATACATCTCAACTGGTTTAAAATTATATTCAAGACCAGGTACTTAGTTTGGCGTCAAGGATATCAATATTATTATAATTTAAAACAAAGTTATTCGCAAATTGATTAGTAAAAGAATACTTTGAGCAAAATGTTAGCCGTACCACGGATTAAGAAGGTTAGTTCCTGGAAATACCCGTAATATTGAGATAATCTTGATGGAATATATCACCAAATATTAAAGAAATACATAATTCAGAAAATGGAATAACCAGGAGGAGAGATAGAGAATAAATCAGGTTTCCTTGAAATGTGACCATGTGTGACCAATATGCCTTTAGTAATTTTTATCATTTAACGGGAAGACAGTCTGATAACTTGGATAGACTTAGGAGAGATTGAAGAGACGAGGTGATCACTGATCACGAACCCGCTGGTGTTAAGTGAAGTGAACACTTTTAGAGTACTCCCTTTCACCACCGCTCTGAATTAAGCCAAAGACAGGCAAGCATATTATATCAGGGTGTTTTCCAAGACAGGCACCTTCAGTCATACAATGAAAAAGAAGATCTAATGCTAGAACGTAGGTACTATTTTCTAGGGTAAAAGGCCACGTCGTTGACTTCAAGCGTCCTTGTACTAATTGTACAATTATTAGCTATGTTACATCAGATTTGTATTAAAATATTCAGAAATAAATAATTAAAATTAAAAAAAAAAACATTGCTGTAGCACCGGTACGCGTCTAAATTGAACAATATCTACCCAAATAGAATTCTAACAAAACCAAAAATGGTCTCATTATGTTAGTTTTGAATGTAGGCAACAGATATGGACCAATTTTTTTCCAAGTTTATCAGTAATAGTTAAAAAATGTTGAAAAGTATTATTTATACTAGGAAAATAAAATTACGTTCTTATTACTTAAAGAAATCGACCCCACACGTCAAAAGGTGAAGAAAACCCTGGTTTTTAAATATTCCTATCTTGCCCGCCAGTACTGAACAATTTTATTGAGTGTTCTATTTCATCCCAACCGTCCAAGCCGAGAACCATTGAAATTAATAATAATTATATAACTCTTCGTAATATTCTTTTTCAGGTGTACATGTTAGCTGAAGGACAGTGCATATACAACGGGCCTAGCGAGAACACCGTGCCATACCTCGCAACATTGGGCCTGCAGTGTCCTATATATCACAACCCTGCCGACTACAGTAAGTAACTACATACTTAGTCTTAACATAATTTATTAATTCAGGCGTTACTTTGCGAAAAACTATTATCAAAAACGATATTATAAGATATATTTAGTGACGCTTCCGCTGAAAGCAATGCTTATAACCGAGTTGCGGTGTGCAACAGTCTCCATCCCGCATAAACTGCACACTATTTATTAGGGAACAGTTTGTGTTTTAAAATAAAACACAAAATAACATGACAGATCTCACGGGACGAAAGATTCAAATTGGCTGTAAAAGCTTAGAGTACTTCTACTTTCTGCTAAGTCAACATCTACATCCCATATATAACTGCTTATTGTAGAAGTAAAAGAGAATATAAAACGATTCATCCAAGGATTTTGTCCATTTCTCTCGGTAGTGGTTCTATTTATTCCTGGACACATACTTAAACTTTTTAAACTCCTTTAATATATAATTGTCGTTAATAAGTGAGTCTTTAATGCCTAGTTTGAATGACTTAACTTATTAAATCTTAATTATAATATTTTTCAGACCAAAACCTTAGTTCATAAATAAATGTCGAAAATCTGTGACTTCGCAACAATGTGAAACTGTGGTTTCACATTATTGCAGATGTCATAGCATCTTCAACATCTCCGGAAAGGATATAAAAAGTTACAAACTTCAAATCAAAAATAGATATAAAAATAAACTTGGTATTTAAACTATTTGCATACAATGTCAGTACTTTCCTGTAGATTCTCATTTTATAAAGTTGTTATATACATAACTACAATAGAATACAAGTCAAGTCAACTTGATTACCATAGGTGCACGCAATATAAACCAATATTTGTCATTACATTTTGTGACCCTTTTCCTGTCAGAACCTGTTATAAATTCTTGGTAAAGAAAAAAAGAGTAACTCAACTGGCTAAATAATCGCATACATGTTACAACCGCAATTATATATACACTGAATATTTATGCGAGTGCGTTCACGGACCAGGGGAAATTCTTACTAGATTAAAATAGTAGTATTGGAACCTAAAACAAAGGCATATTTGCTGCTTTAGGTCGCTTTACCTGTAAATTTAACGAAAGGGCATTTTCAGACAATATTTTTTTTTATTTAAATGTCAATAAAACCATCCCATGTACAGATTCATAAGGTTTAAATATGTACCCGCTAATATTGTTACTATGCCTTTATGGATAACTAGTTTCTGACCTGATCCTTAGGGATCTATCCTTTAAATCAGGATAAAAATATCTTACATACGAGTAGCACGTCCGGAGTAGAAGATACATTTAAACCTACACCATTCTAAATTTTAGTATGATATCGGAATTTTGGCAGCCAGCGGACGCCAGTTCATCTAATACTTCTCCTCTTCCTCGGTCTGTTTCTTCACTTTCTTCACTCTCTTCAATATCTACTACTCGGTTCCTTTGGGTATGCAGATGGAATCACAGTTAAAAAGAATTAAATATTCAATGCTTGAATCAATACGTGTAAACCAGTTCAGTCCTCCCAGAAGGGTCATTGTTACCCGCTCTGAACTTGTCCTCATTTGGGGTGGTCCTAATAATTTTACCGTCAATGGCACCAGTTAACATTTTGACGAGCTTCTTGCTGATGCTCTAAAGCCCATTTTAAACAGCCGACACACACCCAGGTATTAGCACACATAAGATAATGACTCAATTGGGTGCAAAAATGGGTACATTGGCAGAAAGAGGACTTGGAGCGGGCCAGGGAGGAAGACACCAATTTGACGTGCGCGTATGAGCAGGTGGAGGAACCGTTTACTACCTCCCTTCTCCGCAGTAAGGTTACTGTGTAAAGGGACTTTCCAGGACAGACCTTTATCAATTCCATTCCATCACAGAACTATTCTGTATTTATTTTAAGTTTTTACAATTATGTGTTTTTACTATTTAAATACAGCAAAAAAAGCCGATGGGTATTTGTGTAAAATTTTTAAATTACATTTTTTTCCTACATCAACTCTAATTTTATCGGCTACGAAAAGTGTGTCCTCTTGTAACATAATATTTTACTAATACATTTGACATGAATGTTTATGTATCAGATTCCTTGGTTATTCAACTATCTCTGACAAAAATTTCGTATAGGTATGGCACAAGAGCCGTTTGTTCCCAACTCGACGCAAACATATGACGCGGGCGCAGGTCGTAACAATCACTAGGGCGCCGCAGCGGCCCTAAGGCGATCTAGTCTTTAAACAGTCTTACCAAAAAAAACATTTCACGTGCATTCATACCTAAACTTGGAACGCACTCCTGTGCTAAGAGCATTCACCTCGACTTCACCTGAGCCGTGCAGACAAGATTTCTGAAGTTATTATTCTCATTTATTTCTAATTAGGTATGTTAAATGTAAGTAACTATACGAACCTTTTTTTAATGATATCCTTGAAAATACTGGTCAAACCCAAATATGTAAGTACAGTTGTTATTTCATACCGACGACGTAAGTTTGATCATTAAATTTCAAAATGTGTATAATAAAAACATTATTACTTATTTGTCCAGAGATATTATGTAGAGGAAAAGAATATTGAATTATTTAATTTCAGACATAATAATAATTACTATGCTATTACTATGCTATATACTATTACTATGTCTGTATTTAAATATATCGAAATATTTAATTTCAGACATAGTAATGTCACAGATAGACTATGTTAATGTCTAATGGGGGATCCCTTTAATCTATCTATCTACAGTTTTCCTTACTACCGATAGAAATTTGACATAACGTCCATACAAATAGTGTCAAATATCTAACTCAAGTAAGGTAAACCGGCGATAGATAGATTATTGGGACGGGCCGTTAATGGAAAACACCTACTCAGAATAATATTAGGTACCTAGGTATAACTATTTATGATCTCGCGTTACCTAACAAAGACTTGTATTCCTATGGATTTAATAGTTTTTTGAAACATTAAATATTCTAAACAGAATTAACCAGATAGGTATAGCTCTCAGTATATATATAAGTAAGTTTTAAAACTAAGCCCCGAGTACTGAAAGAACACGCTGTAAAGGTATGAAATATATGAATATATATTATTATCATCTGAAATGGTGACCGAAATGCTGGCGCCTATTTGGGCAAAAACTTAGCATTGCCATCCAGCGTGGCAATGATGCCAGCGTTTTGGCCACATTTGCCCCCACCATGGCTTATAGATTGGATAGTTATTATTTTCTTTTTAAATTTAATTTTTAATTACTAACAATTATCATCTGAAATCATTATTATTATGTACAAACGATTTTACGTATTAACAATTAACTTACAGAGAAAAGCTCTGTATCGCTCTATTGTGGGCGGGTTTGTGTAAGACGGTTCTCTTCTCGGTCGGACACTCTTGGCAGAGTGATCGTGGTCATGATGACGGTAAACGGCGGATCCTCGCCAGTTTCCATTTCCAAGGCTGTTGATATAGGCTGCTATCCAGGGCTGTTATGACGGTTACCATCAGCCAAACGTCTGTTCCGTCCCTACGACCTATAACTTTATTTTATTTTATTTCAGTTCTGGAAATAGCAACAGGCGAATACGGCGATTTTAACAAGCTGCTAGCAGAGAGATGTTCCCAAACAACCCAAAGAGCAGTCCGAAATCTTCCGCCGGCCACGGAAAACGAAAGCTTGTGTGACAAGATCTCGGTGCTGGTGAAACGGCCTCATGAGCTATACAAATTCAATATATTGTTCAGAAGATGCATCCTTCAGCAGTATAGAGACTGGGTGAGTAGGTTGAAAGATTTTTACACAAAAACACTTTCACGTTCACGCATTCTTCCAAAAATGGAGGAATTTCTCAATTCGGCATTTTTTACGTGCCTTATATGAACGGAAACAACTTTGATGTTTCTTCCACGACATGAGAGTTGGTGCTTCTCATGTGATGTATCATATGGTGCTGGTGCGTCCCATTTACATTTGATCAAAATCTGACCAGTAGCTTTATTATAATCATTTATCATAAAAGAACGGAAGTCGGGATCAATTTTAGTTACATTTAGATGAAAAAATATTAAATGTTACCATCTCCCATATTTATGTGTATCGCTAAAATCCAGCAGGTGCTAAGGTCTTGTTTCTACGTCTGTACAAATATGCGTCATCTATCTATATTTATAACAAGTACAATTTGAAAATTTTTATACCGACTTCCATTCTATTCAGTCATTGGAGTGTAACTCAAAAACTATTGGACCGAATATGATGAAATTTTACCACTAATGAAATGGGACCACGCGGGAAGCACCAGCATTCAAACAAAAAAGAATTTTGAGAATCGGTGTTTACCCAGGCGAAAGTTATGAGGTAACAAACATAAAAATAATAATTAGAAGACGTAAAATTATCTACTGAACAAGAATATGACGTTTTTGAAAAAAGGTCTGTTTGTCTGTATGTTCACGCATAATTTAAAAACTACCGCACAGATTTCGATGAAATTTAGCATATGGATAGAATAAAACCCGGAGCTCCCAACTATTAACTTTTTATTTTGATCCGTCCCATAAATCTAAGATGGCAGCTTGATCTCTCTATGCTATTCGGTCTCATTTAATACTGGGATCTCGATGGACTGGTTGGCGCACATGTGTTTCTATAGTACGGCAAATATGCACGTAAAGTGTTCAGTAAAGTTCAGAAATTATTAGATAGATAATACTTCATAGTTACACAAAGACGATGCTATAAAAGTAAGTACTTAAATTAAAGAAATACAGAGATTGTGTAACAATGAACGGCCTTATCACTAAAAGAAATATCTTCTAGGCAACCATAGCCAACCAACCACTCAAAGCTTGGTAAAAAAACTTTTACGAAACTAATGCAAAACATGTTCTTTTTAAACTTACTATGATAACAAATGGTCATACCTATTTATACTCGAGGGGTAAGCAGCGGTGTTTTAACAATCTGCGTTTCGCCGGATATATTTTTAGTCCCATGTAATAGAGGCGAGCCTATTGACATCTACGGGGCACTGTTCCAGACTCCGGACTACTATTGAAAATCTCTTTGTTAGAAAATCTAAATAAATAAACTGTCCAACAGGTTATGGGATCGAACCCAGGAACGGGAGATTCCAAAACTTCCACCACTCCACCAAGCTACAAAACCAAGCGAACGAAGCCGCTGGCGGGTCATCTAGTTTACATACAAATATGTATCATTTTATTAATTCGTTTAATTCACTCTTATTACTTTGTTAAAACATACAAAAATATAAATATTGTTGAAGGTATTTAAATATTTTTTTAAATGAATATATTAAATAATGATTAAAACCAATTTGACTTGTATAGGCCCTCATGAAACGCTTTAGATGACGTCACAAACCACGTTCAGTGTTGTTTACTATATATTATGCATAGTAGTGCGTTCGAATAGAACCCTTGTGAGCGTTTTTAGCGCTATTTTCGCTAAAAACTCTCACAAGGGGCGTTCGAATTGGGAATCTGTAGGTGAAAATGGCGTTCATGTCTCTTTTTGTTCAGCGTTCGAAAAGAGGTATTTTTGCAACCAAAAAGTGCAATTTTCGACCCACGTCCGGAGCATTATTTATTATTTTGATTCCGTATTTTGACAGCTATGGTTTTGACAGCATAATCATGCGATTTTAGGTCTTATGCTCTGTTGAGCGTTCGAATAGGGTGTGGGCAAAAGTGGAAAAAGTGGCAAAAATAACGTTTTTGATCTTTACGAACGCATTAACAAAAGAGCCATCAACTGCAACGCCACCAATGCCCTAAAAGCTAAACGAACGCACCTTATATAGTTTTTCGAAATTTAGATAGCGTAAACACCACAGAAGTATAAAATACTTCTACCAATGGCGCTTCGAAAATTTGTTCATGTAGGTACTTTTTAATGAAAGTTCAATAGCTGTTCGTTTGTCTCGCATAAACTGGAAACCCGATAATCGTCGACATCCTCCATCACCGCGGCGGTGAAGCCACGGAGGGTTGCTTGTTAAAAATAAATATAATATTGTAGCGCGAGCTTAATTTTGGGTTGTTTGTAAACGAAGCGTAACACGAGCGCGTTCGGTTTTCTCCGCACACCTCCGCCCTGCTCGACAGAGAGAGAAAGAGAGAGACGCACCGCCGCGCGAGAGACGGCGTCGCGTGTGAAAAATCTGTTTATTCCCGGTCGTTTTTATGTATACCTAATTAGTGAATTGTAAATACCTACCTATTGTGCGATTATACCGCTTCGTTCGTGAGAACCCGTTTTTTCTTATATATATATATACCCTAGCGGTGAGGAAAAGCCCAAACGAGAACAATATAATATTCAAATTAAATACTATATTATTTGCACTGTTTTAAAGTAAAATTCAATAAAAGTTATCAACAAATAGTTGCTTCTTTAGCTTGTTTGTATTATTTTTCCCTGAATCAAATAAGTTTGATCCAGTTTCACCTAAAATCATATAATGTGCGCCCTTTAAAGAGATGAGATGTGATCATACGAGTACTTTCACATCTCATCTCAACGACCGACCGACCGACCGACCAATCAGCGAACAGCGCACGTTACCAGAGGTATACCAGAGATGGCGCTACTTTGCATCTCTAGTCCACCAAAACTAAACCAGGTGGCGCTTGATAGCATCGGTTAAAGCTATGCGCCGACATATAATAGACATTCGTTTTGGAATGGAAAACAGAGAGTTAACTTTGCTGACTTTGCTTGACTTCAGCAACGCATTTAACACCGTTGACTTTGATGTCCTTCTCGCTCTACTTCGCTCCATTAACATATCTCCAACGGCGATTGACTGGTTTTGCAGTTATCTGTCTGGTCGCCGACAGCGGATTCGCCTTGATGAGTCTGTGTCCTCTTGGTGTGACATCACTGTCGGTGTGCCTCAAGGCGGCGTATTATCTCCTCTTCTTTTCGTAATTTTTATAAACTCTATATCTCAACGTCTTTCTTCTTCCTACCACCTCTATGCAGACGATCTTCAAATTTACTCCCAAGCCCCACTTAGCCGTTTAGTTGAAGCAATTAATATGCTAAATAATGATTTATGTTACATTTCGGACTGGAGCAAATCATACGGCTTACGAGTAAATCCACTCAAAACACAAGTTATAATTTTGGGCAGTTCACGGACTATTTGTAATATAGATTGGGACAGTTTGCCAAATATTTTCTTTGAGGGTGTGAAAATTCCATACAGCAAAACAGTAAAAAATCCTGGGATTATTTTTGAAGAATGCCTAACCTGGATCCCACAATTGGAAACCGTTAGCCGTAAAACGTTTGCTGCCGCAGGGTCACTCAGAAGACTGAGAAACTTTTTGCCAACAGCCACTAAAGTTGCGCTTGCACAGTCTCTTCTGTTACCGATTCTTGAATACGCAGACGCCTGCTATTTAGACCTGACGGAGGACCAGCTTATCAAACTTGAGCGTCTTCAAAACTTTTCAATAAGGTTCATATTTGGCTTGCGCAAATACGACCACGTTTCTGAATTTCGCACTAAGCTCAAGTGGCTTCCTATACGACATCGCCGGAATGCTCACATCCTATCTCTTCTCTACAAAATTTTATTCAACCCTTCTTCACCCCAGTACCTTAAAGAGCGTTTCGAATATCTTAATGCCTCTAATTCTCTTTGCTTGCGGTCATCAGAGAATCTTATGCTTAAATTCCCTCCACACACTACCTCGTTTTATGACCGATCGTTTTCGGTCGAAGCCGTCAGACTCTGGAATGCATTGCCACTTGATACCAAGCGAGCTCCGTCCTTAAATGTTTTTAAAGACAAAGTTAAGGATCATTACCTGTCGTGCTAGTATAAGCTCCATACGTGTAAACATCGTATTTATATGTTTATATATATTTATATATATAAGTATATATGTATGTATTTTTGTATGTATATATTGTGTAAGAACATATTTATTATCTATATTGTATATAATATTGTAGATATTTATAAATATAATTAATATACTACTATATTGTACACCGCCATCCCTTGTCAAAACTTGCTCCTCTCCATCCAAAGGTTGTCTGGAAGAGATCGCTTTGATCGATAAGGCCGCCTATTGTTCACTAATATAAGCTAAATATTTTTAAATGTTGTTTTAGTTTAAGGTGTTCAATAAAGAGTTTATCTATCTATCTATCTATCTATACAATAGATGTACATACAAATTCGCTTCTGTGAACTCAAGATCGTAGGGCAATGTTTTAAAACTGTTGTCTCGTCTCACCAGTCACAGCAAGTGTATGTAGCTATGTAGGTATAGGTTAGATAGGTACGTCTCGGTCAAATTATAATAAAGCAAGTTCACTTTTTCATACATCTTAAGTAGGTATGCCTACTTCGGGACATGGCAAACAATTTACCTACGTAGGTAATTTTTTAAGCGTACAATATTAAATTTACATACAATAGATGGATATCCCAGCCACTTATTAATTATTTAGAGATGAAAAATTACATCAAAATGTCCATAAACATATAGTTTTTCTTAAACTACGCCATTTAAGTACGCACAATTAGAAATAGGTAGGTACCTGCTTGTTTAACGATAAACTTACGAGAATTACGGTCAAAAGTCAAATGCTTTTACATAATAGGTACAAGTCTAGACTTATCTGAAGGCTTCATTCGAAGGTACTAACATCCCTCCCTCCCTATAATCTTCGTATTCATCCCACATTCTCTCTCTAAAAAGAAGTCTAATAACGCTGACTACTACACCGAAATGGACGGTGAAACATATTATATGGCTTAATACTCTGACCTATTAAACCTTCTCGAAGAGCCTTCAGTTTTCATCATCGATAATGCAAGCTATCATTCTATGCAACTTGAAAAGATACCGACATCAAATACCAAGAAAGGTGATATCTAAGAATGGTTGAAGAAGAAAAATATTAATTTTGACAAATGTGAAATAAAAGAAGAGCTATTAAGAAAAGTGAAGGCTAGCAACCCTCAGAAAATCTATGTCATACATAACCTAGCAAATGAACGGGGTCACGAAGTGATAAGGCTACCACCATATCACTGCCAATTCAACCCTATAGAACTCATCTGGACTCAGGTCAAAGGAGAAGTCGCTGCGAATAATAATGCATTCAAGATAGATGTTGAAAGCCTCATTAACAAAGCTATTGGTAATGTTACACAGGAAGATTGGGTCAAGTGTGTGAGGCATGCCGAGGAACTTCAAAACACTGACTTATAGAAAACCATTATAAGAGATCAAGCACCATTTATAATCAATCTACAGGATGATGATTCCGATGAGGAAGAATAAACGTTATTTATTTAACATTCATTACAAACTTTTCAGGGCTACAATACTATCTACTATGTTTCTATCTGATTTTATTCTTATCGATATGCGCCTATAACCATCTTACGCACATCATTAAGTGGGTCCATAGGACCCACAAGTGCGAGCGAGATAGACATAGTGAAATGATTTATGGTCGCACGACTCACGCGGTGCACACACACTCACTAACTCGCAAATTTTCACATAAGTACCTATATATAATTATCTTGACCAAATGAAGTGCCGATGCAACAAAACAATAAACAAACATAATTACATAAGACTGCCAATTAAACGTTTAGTTCCTTTGTTTTAAATTGGATTTTTTAATTGATTCAGACGCACTAAAAAACTTTCGCATTAATAATAATTGCTTTACCAGATTGTTATGAATAGAATTAGGGAGAGAAAAAAAGCTATGCTACGAATTGGAGATAGAAAACTATCGCGAATGATGTCCATAATTATGCTTTAAGAACCGATTAGCACTTAAGTTACGTGAAATTGACCAGGAATATCTTCTGACCAATTTGGGACTGTGTACCGATGCGGTCGATTGTGTGGTATCCCTTTTCACATCTAAGAATATATTATATAACCTGAACTTTTACGAGCATGACGCAGTCAGTAAAGTAACTATTTCGTACTTACGACCGCTCCGGATGAAAATCCAAACGCCAATGGAAACACTACCTGGGGTGATGGTTGACAATGGAGGGAAGCGGAAGAGGCGGAGTCAACGCCGATTGCGCGAAGAGATCGGGGGGACCAATCACAGCATGACTTGTCCGGAACGGAAGTCGAGTACGCTACTCTCATGTATAATTAGGTTTCGAATTGCGGTACAGTTGTTTAATTGTAATTTTTGCTTATGTGAATTTTATTTATGTATGTTTTTTTATTGCAGACGGTGACGCACTTGAAGGTCCTTCTTCACGTATGCATCGGCGTTCTACTCGGATTGTTGTACGAGCACGCCGGCAAGGATGCGTCGAAGACTGTCAGCAACATGGGCTACCTGCTTGTCTCCATCGTATACCTCTGCTACACGTCGCTGATGCCAGCAGTGCTTAAGTGTGAGTACCTATCTACCTTTAATAATGCGCTATAATCAATATGCCATAAGCATTAGTGGCCAGTCCTTGTGTTGGATTTATGAGACCGCCTTAAACCTGAAGCAAGGCTAAAATATTTTTTATGTGATCTACACTGGGGTGTAAATAAAAACTGATTGACTGAATTCGATGAAATTTAAATGGTACCACCTCGGAAGTGTACTCTACCTAACGAAAAAGAATTTTGTGAATCGGATCACAAATGGGAGAGAAATCGGTGAACATACACAAAAAAATACATACAATCGAACATATTCCTCCTTTTTTAAAGTCAGTTAATAAAAGTGAACGGATAATGTTGTCTCTGGGCTCTCAGGCACCTTTTTATAACATGAAGTAAGCGGGAAATAGTGCTTATCTAATCAAATTCACAAACAATTACTCTAGCAATTGCGCAGCCGTAAACTTATAAATACACGTAAACTCATAAATACGTAAAGCCAGAAACAATAGCAACTTTAATTGTTTGGCTTCACAGAAATAACCTAAAAGTTAATGTAAATAAAACTCATATTATGCAGTTTTACAATATCAAATCTAAACCTCAAAATCTTAAAATAGTTTACCAGAATACGCAAATAAAAGAAACCAATACGGCAACATTTTGTTGGAATCACTATCGATAACCACTGTAACTGGAAAGCACATGTGTGTATAAAACGTAGCAGATTTGAATTTGCTCTCCGTAGGCTGTCTTTAGTTGCTTCTAGAAAAACATCCCTTATGCCTATGATATGTGTCGTCGGTCCTAAGGTATGGTCTCGTAATTTGGGGCAACTCGTTAGAAGGGGAGAGAGCTTTCAAAGCACAAAAGCGATGTATCCGAGCAGTTTACTGTGTTGGCCCTATAGAACCCTGCAAGGCTCTTTTTAAGGAATCAAAGGTGATTCCGCTTCCTTGTATGTATATATTTGAAATATGTATGTTTGTAAAAAAAAATACCCTGAACTTTTCAATAAGTAACTCGTGTGATAACCGTAGCTTCTGCACAAGATTTCCGAACAGATTAGTGTTTCCGGAGTGTAATAATGAGTTTTACCGCAGGAATTGTTATATTATGGCGTTAAGAGTGTTCAATAAAATCACAGAATCATTAAAATAACTTCCACTCCCAAAATCCAAAGTCAAACTTTTCAGATGGTTCATTGATTGTAGCTTTTACCAAATTAATCATTTCCTTTCAATTGTTGACCATAAAATATAGCCCGTCCAAAAACATAAAGTAAATTTACTGTTTTTCATTAATATGTATAGCTTGGTGTATTATTAAAATATTAGTTGTTTTTGGTAGTTAACTAAGGATTTTGATGTTATATTAGCTTAAATACAATATAATCTTAGATTAAGATTTTAATTTTTGCATGCCAAATAGGCAAAATTTGTGTTATACGTAACATTTTAAGATCTTTCATTGTAACCACACTTTAAATCAAATAAGTGACTTGAACTTGAACTATAAAAATAAGTTCTTTTTATTCTTATTAAATATCAATAACTTACTGATAGGTTTTGTTGCGTATTGGGACAAGGACAAGTGATACAAACGATAGCTGGTAACGCACTGACATTTATTTCAACGAAAGGGAGCGCGCAGGCGCAGCTGCGCGTTACGCATGTATACCTATATAACAATTCTCCCCTAATAGCTAAGACACTTAAACTAACCCTGGGACAGTTAATCTTCTCCTTTTAATCAACATCGTAAAAATCTTCATCATCCGACTGCACGGCCTGCCGTTGCCGTGCACCTCGTGTCACGGTTACTCTGGATGGTGAAGGCGAGGGACTACCGGACTGTATACCACTGACATCGACGTCATCTAGCTGCACAGGCACGCGACGCTGAACTCCTCGTGTCACCGTAACCTTGGAGGGCGTTGGTGTGACTACATCTGGCTGCAGACCGCTGTGGGGAGTACCCAGTGCAGAGGTGCTCGTTGATAACGTTGCATCGATACTATTTCCTCTCTCTTCACTGAGATCAAAACTGGTGATTACGTCATCTATTAATGACGTCGCTGATTGTGGCCGGCTCCGGGGTTGAGGTGTACTATGTGACGTAGCAGTCGCGGTACTTTGACTGACCCAGGGTTGCCTATTATTATTTCGCCGTAAAACAATTTGATTACTATGTTTTTTAGATTTTGTTGAAGTGATGCAATCACTGATGATATAGACATTTTTGCCTATTCGTTTTACGATTATACCTTTACACCAAATAAACTTATTATTGTTTATGAACTTTTTATACATAATATATTGACCTGGTAAAAAGTCTTTAGATTTCCCACCCTTGGCTTCAGTTTGCAAACACTGTTTTGATTCGACATGTTTAGTGAGTGAGGTAGATGATGGCATCGACGCCGAGGGTAATGGACTCATGATATCGAGTCGAGATCTAAGTTTGCGACCAAACACTAATTGAGCCGGTGACACACCTGTTGTGCTGTGCACTGAGTTCCTATAATCGAAAATATATTTATATAATTTTAATTTACAATCTTTTATAGTGGTACTGCCGATGAGACTGGAGCGAATACCCTTTTTTATAACTTTAACGTAGGACTCAGCTTGACCGTTGCTGGCCGGGTGGTATGCCGGTGACGTCAAATGCAAGATACCATTTAATTTACAAAAATTAACGAACTCCTGCGAAGTAAAATACGTCCCATTATCAGTCACTAATGTGTGTGGTAGGCCATACCTAGACATATATTCATACATTTTCTCAATAACTGCCACACTAGTTGACGTGCTCATATCGTATACTTCAACCCATTTGGTATACGCGTCTATAATTACCAAATACATACGATTATTGATAGGGCCTAGGAAGTCTAGATGTACTCGGTGGAAGGGTCGCGGGGGGTACTTCCAGGGGGAGATGGGCGCTCGCGGAGGTGACGATCTTAGTTGCACACACACCTCGCAACTTGCAATCATACATTCCAACGAGTCATCTATGCCTGGAAACCAAAATCGTGAACGGGCTTCCGCTTTTGTTTTTACAATGCCTAGATGCGATGAATGCAACTCTGATAAGACGCGGTGGCGAAGAGATTCGGGAATCACCACTTTATGACCCCTCATAATGCATTCGTTCTCAACCGATAGCTGAAATCTGCATAAATAGTAAGGCTTAATACTTATGTCAGAAGTGCTTTTTGGCCAACCATTCCTAATATAATATGCAATAGTACGTAATGTGCTATCCTTATCGGTCGCTTCTCGCAACTCATCTACTGTGATAGGTAACGCCCCCTCCACTACAAAGCACACATACGCGGCGTGATCAACCGGACCCAGCCGAGCCTCCCCGCCCGCGCCCGCGCCCGCTGCGCTCGCGACTTCGGGTAGGCTCGCTCGCGACAGGTAATCCGCGCTGTTATCTGCACTTTTAACATACTCAATAACGTAGTTATAACCGCTTAGGAACAACGCATATCTTTGTAATCTGTTGGCTGACACTTCCGGAATTCCTTTATTTCGGCCAAATATTGATAATAGCGGTTTGTGGTCGGTTCTTAGGGTAAAAGGAATCGATCTTCCGTACAAATATTGATGAAACCGACGTACGCCAAATATAATAGCGGTTGCTTCCTTTTGTATTTGTGAATATTTTTTCTCCGCGCTGTTTAATGTTCGTGATGCAAACGAAATTGGTCTTTCTTGACCATCGATATCGATTTGCGAGAGAATGGCACCTAAACCCGTCGGGGATGCATCCACAGTTACAATCAACTGCGCGCTGTTGTTGTAATGCGCCAGTACCTGGTCGGATCCTAACAACTCTTTTATTTTGCAGAATGCATTGTTTTCACGGCTTGTCCAACACCACTTAGTGCTTTTTTTAAGCAAATCATACAAAGGGCTTAAAATAGTTGATGCTGAAGCTACAAAACTTCTATAATAGTTAACTAATCCTAAAAACGATTGTAACTGGCTAACGTTAGTGGGAATTGGGGCATTTAACATTGCGTCAACTTTCTCGGGTGACTTTTTTAAACCGTCCTTATTTATAATGTATCCTAGATAACATATTTCGTCCTGGAAAAACCTACACTTATTCTGATGCAACGTGAGCCCCGCGTCCTGTAAACGCTGTAGCACCTGGTGCAACCGTTGCAGGTGCTCCACGTCATCGCGGCCAGTGACCAGTACGTCATCGAGCAGGCACAGAGTGCCGTCCAGGCCAGCGAGCACAGTTTCCATCGCGCGCTGGAAAATCGATGGCGCGCTTGTCAACCCAAACCCTAGACGCGTATATGCGAATAATCCACGATGCGTATTGATGCAGGTTACCTTCTGTGACTCATCGTCCAGAACAAATTGGTTATAGGCCATTGATAAATCTAATTTACTAAATTTCTGACCTCCATGTATCTTGGAAAATAATTCATTTATGGTAGGCAACGGATAATGTTCAACTACAAGTTGTTTGTTGATGCTCACCGAGTAATCTGCACAGATACGCACTGAACCATCTCGTTTGAGAACAGGTACGATCGGCGATGCATATTCCGAATGCTCGACGGGCCTCAGTACACCTAAATCAACTAAACGAATGATTTCCATTTCGACTTTATCTTTTAAAGCGAAAGCTACTGGTCGTGGCTTGAAAAAAACTGGATGCACATTTTCTTTCAGTGTCAACCTTACATTATATTTAGTGAAGCACCCCAAAGATTCAGAAAACACAGTAGGATATTGTATGCACAATGAATTAACAATATGATTAGGTGTATGACATTGATAAATAGAAGCTAGCTCTAACTCAAACTGTGATATAAAATCTCTTCCCAACAACGGGGGACCGCCTCCGGGTACCACGTACACATCTAGCTCCTTAGTACGGCCCTGCCACTGGACTGGCATCCGCGCGCAACCGACACAACCTAACACCTCCCCGGTATAACTCAATAATTTCTTTTTTGTGCTTAATAATGGGACGCATTTGAAATAAATTTTAAATAGTTTCTCGGACATGACAGTCACAGCTGAGCCACTATCAATTTCAAATTTTAAACTTATATCATTAATACACACGGTCTCAATCAGTGGTTCGCCTCTAATAGAACGTATATTAAATAACTTACCGTCGTCGTCATTGGCATCATCTACCTCATCCGTTCCAACGTAATTCACTTTTTTACACATTCGTCGCAAGTGACCTTTCACATTGCACTTTTTGCAGGTGTAATTAGCGAACCGACACTCTGCAGCTTTGTGATTAGAATAACCACACACGTAACACTTAGCTTTTTCGTTCTTCCCTATCTTGAACACTTGATCAGAGTCTGCGGGTGACGTGACGTGGCCGCCGCCGCCGCCCGGGCTTGCGCTGGCGGCCGCCGCTCTTGCACTTCGCAGGTTATCCACCATTTCGACGGCCTTGGTCAATGTCATACCAGACAACTCCTGCATGTATAACTTTTCTTTTTCGATCCCTGATAGCATCCCCATAATAAATCGGTCTCGCAATGCCTCTTCTATGTTGCTAAAACGGCAGGCTGCAGTGAGACCGCGTAGTCTGGCCGCCCACTGTGACGCAGACTCCGTCGGGAACTGAGTAGCGGCATAGAAATTGTGACGCTCGCTGAACCCTGTCGACTTCGGCGTAAAATGATCGTCAAGAACAGACAAAATGTCCTCAAACGGCACTGTCTGTAGCTCCTTAGGCAGCACCAAGTCCGATGCTAGTTTGTACGTGGCTTCGCTGAGTGCGCTAAGCAAAATCGCTCGTCTTTTGACTCCCGCTGGATCGTTCACCGCGTCGATGTCGTTCGCGATGAACCATTGCGTGAGCCTACACCTCCAAGTCTTCCATGTTTGCAAGCTGTGATCGAAACTATTCAGAATTCCGAAATTAGAGCTCGACATTTTTTATTTTTTATTTATCGCGAGGGTACTCGTCGCCACTGTTGCGTATTGGGACAAGGACAAGTGATACAAACGATAGCTGGTAACGCACTGACATTTATTTCAACGAAAGGGAGCGCGCAGGCGCAGCTGCGCGTTACGCATGTATACCTATATAACAATTCTCCCCTAATAGCTAAGACACTTAAACTAACCCTGGGACAGTTAAGGTTTAAATAAAAAGTGTGCAATATTTTACAATCACGTAGGGCGCAAATAATGAAACTGCGATTCCGCTCAATCCTGTTTGCTTAGTATTCACTTAGAAGTTTTCAACAACCCTAAACTACATAAACAATCAACTCTCTTATTTGCAAATGCTTATAATGTACCTACAGAACTAAACAATGGTACCTATCAAGAAAGACTTCTTTACGACCACCTCATGAATAAATGAATGTTTATACAATATAATTATGGCTCATTCACTAACTCACATAGTCCATACAAACCATTAGAAGGAACTTGATTTATCGCATTACAGAATCAAATAAATAAAACAGAGAACATTGAACTTGACCGAGTTGTGCCCGACATTAGCATCGTCTCGGTCAGACTGATTTCAAGGTGAAGTTCAACCGCTCAACCTTGTGCTACTGTATTCGTTGGGGATCATAGCTATAGTTCTGTGGTCTACTACTTTCTATTTGCATTTTATGCGGGAGTAAGGGTGGTGCACTGCATCTCAGCCATAAGTATTTTTTACAGCGGGTTAGTCACTAAATATTTCTATTTAAAATGGATTTCCGCAAAGTAACGCCTGAAACAATAACTTGTTGAAGTCGGTACCATGATAGTTCAAAATTTTTGGGTCACTAAAAAGTGACCCTTGCTACTAACGGAATCGATTGTCATTCACCGTCAATTACGATATCATCAAGTTAGGCGAAACACTTTTCAGTTATTGGATTGTAACTCAAAAACCGCTTTACTAATTTTGATGACTTTTAAATGGTACCATCTCGGAAGCATACTCTACTAAACGAAAAAGAATTTTTAATATGGGTGTATCCCATATATTTTCATGGAAATACAAAATAGAAAAAGTAGACCTGCGTTTTTTCCAAATTACTCGTATATCCCATTATACTTCTATTGCGGCAAAAAAACGAAAAATTATTATAATATTTTTAAAGTATACATTTTGGTATACTTCCGTTAACAAATGATGTTTGTTTAATGGTATTCAGTTGTCATGACTAGTCTAAGGCAAAGTAATATATAGCTAATACGACGAGCGAAGTGAGGAGGAGTGTTAGGATTCTTTTGACCAAAACACGCGAGCCACGTGAGCGAAGCGAGCGTGCCGCGTCAGCGGTCGCAGTTGCGCCAGAAGAAGATTGTAGTTAGTTTATGTGTTGGCAATATAAAAATTGGGAGAATCAGTCCCAGTATTCCTATCAAATACCTACCACTCAAATACCAATACCAAGAAATATCTAATGGAAATAGTGGGATACACCCATCAAAATCGGACTACTCTGTAAAAAGTTATGCGTGATGAACCAATCAGAATGGAGAAACAAAAACTTCGATGGGACAAAATCGAATTTTGCTCCCCTGAAACCAATTGTCGTTTTTCGATAATAAAACTCATCTGAAACTATTAGTAGGTACCTACTTCTTATTACAATTTACATAACATTTTACTGTTATTGTACTGTACAGACTGTTACATAGTTACAGACTATTATTATTAGTAATGGCTCCTGTAGCTGTAGACCTCGCGAGTATGTCTTTGCATAGCATAAATTGAATAAATATTCGCGCACTTTAAATTGCCAACGTCATCTAGTTTCATTTTAGGATACGATTACTAAAAACCAAAAAAATATATTTTATATCAAAAATATCCTGAAACTATACATTAATATAAACTACTAAATAGACCAATAAAATTTTATAAGTATCGACCAGCACACAAAATTTCACGAGAATCGATTGAGAAATGCGACGAGGAGAACATCCGGACATCCGAATTCCGAACATACGAAAGCATTTTTGCCCAACCAATTGCAGAGACACTTCGCACTTGCTCGGTCAATAACGACTCTTATTTTGTGGGTTTACTGTAACCTTGACAGAGCTCGATGCAAATTCCTTTGTGAGTTGTGTAATGCCATTGTAAATATATTAAACAGCAAAGCTCAATAAAGTGCCGGTACATACATTTAGCATAACAAAATCGATTAAGCCATCAATCTTTCAATGGCTGATGACCGTCATTAGGATGCAACGCGCAACGTACGCGTATGTCCCATAATATATCAGATACGTACCTACCTATGTACTTACTCAATTAATTGACACTTGAATTTGTGTTCAGTTCATGCACAGAATTTTGTTCCTATATGCCTACAGAAAATCATGTTGTAGTGGTAGTACTTTTGCAGTGTCTGCATGAGGAAGTACCACACCTTTGCCAGTTCTACCGTGAAATAGTGTGCAAACTTTGGGTTTGAACGGCCAAGTTTCAGAATTACAGAGCAAAAGATTTAACGTGTTGACGATGGTGATGATCATGAATGCGTCATCATCGTCCTTTGTCATTGATTGTCCTGGATACATAATATAATATGAATATCTGTTCTTTGTGCATAATGTGATTATTGTATGGTCATGGCAGTATGGGAGTCCATGGCATGATGCTGGAAGGCCTCAATAGTTTTTTTTGGAACGGGAAGATAACGAAATGATCATGGACAAGACAAAGGTTATTTCGAATGTTCATGTTATGCCTAGTACCTATCAGTTGGGAATTCAGTTCTGCGGAACTGTGAACTAATGCGTCGATCTAGTACAAACTCTCTCTACTAAGCAAGACCAACTTCTAAAAAGAGATAGCACGCCTGGGCGGTGTCCCCAAAACTCTGTTTTTTCGTCAATAACCTCTGTGCCCCAAGATTTCGAACAGTGTGATGACATAGGGGTACTGAAACTTGGTCTGTTCTATTCTATGACCTTTTTTAATTATATCAAAGTTACTTAACGAGCTGCGGAGGATAGCTGTGCACGGGGATTCTCTAAAAGTTTCTCTAAAGTGCCGACTTAGCCCATCGCATTAGTCATCGTTAGCTGACTAATCCGTAGCTCCCAAATCTGATTGCCGATGGGGACAAAGGGTTCATGAGTAGAGACCACGAATCAGCACATGCAGCGTAAGTCGTCCACCAAAAAGATGGATAAGCCACCTGCAATAAGGATCGCATAATGAAGATGGATGCAGACTACTACAAGCGGATCTATAGGACAGCCATGTGGGATATATCCAGCAGACAGTAGACGTCCTGTGGATCAGATTGTGATGATGGTGTTGAACCTTACATAGTTGGAAGCGCTCGCAGTGGAGCTGAAACGCTCGCAGCGAACCTTGACTTGGCGATCTTAACCGATCAACAAGTTAAGCAACGCTTGCGATCAGGAGTTGGATGACCGCTAGTGGCATTATTCAACGGAGCGCTTTCGTGCTTCGGAGGGCACGTTAAGTCCACGGTCCCGGTTGTTTGTCTTAGGACACCAGTCGTTACGCTATGTCGAAGGCCTTCGGGCGGCCTAAAAACTTTGACATAGGTTGACGACTAGCCTATTCGCCAAGCCGCACTGGACGCGGGTGGTTAATTATGGCCCAACTCCTCTCTCTGAAAGGAAGGTTCTAGTCCCAGCAGTGGGAACATAATGAGCTGATTATGAGTAGTTGGCTGGAGCTGGATTAATTGGCAAGATGAGCAGGTCGTTTACCCAGTGACTTTACGTGTCACATTCGGAAGTACTCATGCCTGTCACCACAAGTTAGAATTACAAATGTATGTACGGCACGCTTCGATATTTCATCAAACATGGCACGTGATTTGAGTTTTGTTTGTCCAAAGGACGCTTATGTGTTCGACTTGTCTGTAGGTACGTATACTCTTATTAGTTAATAATTAATGATTAACGAGAGTAATCATTTATGAGAGAAGATTAAGCAGGATGTTTCATCGAGATCGGTCCGTATAGAAGGAACTCGGAACGAAAACTATAAAATACTCTACCACTATACTCTATAAAATGTTCTACCTCTAAAATCTACGCCATGATTCTTTAACGAATTTCTGTGCCTCTCCTAGTTTTCTACTACATCATAGGGATGATCTTAACGAACCATCCTGCATGCCATTATGTGCCAAACTTTGCGCACCATTAAGTACATTGCAGGTTTATAGATATGTTTTAGAGCAGTTAGAGTGGTATTATAACCTAGTAACCTATGCGTAGTATCACCCAAAAAAGCATCAGGTGACCAGAATGTTGGCGCATATTTTGCCCAAAAATTTAGCATAGCTATTCAACGTCGAAATACTCGAAATGCATACATTTCCTTCAACAAATCGTTTACTACACTTTGAGTGTTTCTTTAATATTGTTTTTTTGTGTTAGTAACTTAATTATATATAGTTTCTGATTAAGTAGTTATTATATTAGTAAGTATCTAAAAAACATTCCGTGTCATTAGACAAGCAGATTATAGAAAGAAGTAGTAGTAAAGCTCAGTAAATATTTAAGTCTATATAAGATGATGAAGGGAATGGCTTAACTTTGCTTAATTTTTGCCAACATTCTACTTTGAACTTATCCATCAAGCATATGAGTATAAAACATTTAACTGTGTTAAGTACCGGGTAAACAGGGGTTACTTTGTGACAGTTTTTGAAGCTTTTTGCTAATTACTTTTTTTTATGTTGTTGCATTGCATAACTAAACAGGTTTTACCATCTTGGCGATATATTTAATCGATTTAATATGTTAGCATTAACCAAAACAGCATTATTCCATGCTGTTTTGGTTATGTTATGACCTTTCAAAGTGTGGCACAAAATTACCCCGGGTGTGAGGTTGGCCTATAACTTCATACTGAACAAACCCAGGCACAAATAAACCCCGTTTAACTGTTTGTGCAACATATTAGAAAAGAATAAAAACATATAAGTTGCCAGTTGTACCTATTGGAAAAATATCTAAAATGAAAAATCATTTTGTAGGTACTATAAGTTTTTAAACTATCTTGGTCACAAACATAATCAAAATCAAAACCATCGTCACGATTTTCAACTGTCGAATATCTGGAATCCAGTGGTACGATTGTGTAAAAACAAATACAGGGATATTAATCCCTAAGTTCGAACTGATACGGTTAGTGTTCTGTGTCGAGATAAATCAAAAACTAACAGTGCGAACAATAGTAGTGGTGCCTCGCATAACAAACGAGTACGGAAGAGGGTAGACCGTTTCGTCGACCGTTCTCTCGTAAACATTCACCCCGCAATTCCTCACTTCATCCGAGATCATGGCGCTTGCAACAGTGCCGAAATATCGGAAACTCACAGAAAATATACATGGTAATTATCCCGTTGATAATTTGAATACCTCTTATCATTTTGTACTGTTTATAAAAAATACATTTATTATTTACAAAATAATATCAGATAAATCTTGGCATTCCGAAACGTCATATCTTATTGACTTCTTTTTATCACCAGTTTAGATTCCATGATTTTTTATCACCATGTTCGCTTGGTACCATTTCAAATTTCAAAAATTTGTTACCCTTTGGCATAGTGGTGATTAAATAGATGTCGGTAATTCCCGGGAAATATAGTCCTTCGTAATTGACCACGTAGGTAATTGACCATGTAATTGACAATGACTTAATCGCCTTCTTGGTATGTATATTCCATTTTCATTCATCAACTTTCTGGGTATCTTTGATTCAGTCTTCGATTCATCAAATTTTTGCACAAAGTTAGCCCGATATATGTAGTATTTTTTTTTAAATTAGGAAAAAAAATCATTCAATATTTTAGCACTGTCAAAAACAATAAAACTATACCCTTGTCTTTTACAAATTTAACTCAAGAAAAACATACCCGTAGTCCTGAACAGCGCTTAGTTCTTTCCTGGCAGGACAAAGTTTGCAGACCTCACAGAATTCCGCGAAAACTTGCTTGAGAGTAAGTTCATCACAATTAAAAAAATACTATAGATAACGAAACTGTACTGTGTTCGAAAACGTTCATTGAGTATTTTTATAATTTTTAAAATAGTTTTTCAAAGTCAAAGTTCTCGTTCAAAGTAAAATATAAAAAATAACTCAATTATGTTCTGAAAAATGGGTGTGTCATAAGTTAAACCTAAGGCACAAAGAAACCCCATTTTACTTGACTGACTCAAGGGTCTTAGTCAAGGTACTTAGTTACTTACGATATAAAACAGTTTTTTAACAATTTATGGGAACATAATATGTACTCTTAACGCTCTTATTATATACGTAGGATCAGTGAGTACCTGCACAACTTGTTGTTGACTGTATTATTCACAATACTGTTTTTTTTTATTTCAGTTCCCTTAGAGTTATCTGTGTTGAAGAAAGAAAATTTCAACAACTGGTATAACCTGAAGACATACTACATCGCAGCGCTAGTGACCAGCATACCTCTTCAAGTAAGCTTTCATTAATAAATAAGCGAATTACAAGGCTTATACTTTCTTTTTAACCGTCAAAACTCTTTAGGGATCGAATACGGCGTTCGTTTTCGAGTATGTCAGATGAACTCAGATTCAGAAGAAGGTGAGCACCTTCAGGGTAAGTGCACTTGTCATCCCGATTTCCACCCGACATTAACACCCACAGAAGCTGCATTCGCTTTGTCTATGGCATATCTACGAAGCCACAGAAAGAAATTAAATTTACCCCTTCAGGAGCGAAATTTTAAAAAAATTGTAGTGGATTATAAATTACAAAAAAGGCATTAACAGCCATCATGTCAAGTTTTTAGCATCATAGCTGTGAATTAGGCTCTACGTTGCTGAGACAGTCAGTCAAGATAATTAATTAAATAATATTACCTGACCCATCCCCGGCTTAACTCGGGTGACCTTGCGGGATGAGATGTTTTTTGCGCGGTACTCATTTTTTTTTTTTAACAAATAATACTACAAATAATATTAACTATCTGCCAGTGAAAGTCCGCCAACACTGGTTTAGCTGTTTCAGAAAGTAACCAATACGAACAGACAGTTTTTTTTAATCACACACTTTGCAGTTCCTGGAAAAGTAGGTTGATTTCTGCGAAATAGATATTGTATTATTGACCAAATATGGCGAATCGCGAGTCAACGGGTGAAATCGTTTTTTCTTTTAATCACTTAAACGTATATACCGTATGTAAACTTTCGTAATATTAGTAAAAGCTGTTTATTTTGATTTATTTATTTATCTTTATTGACACTTCAATATCATATATTTGAAAAATTTGATTTAATAGATATGTACCTACTTATACTTTTATAGATAGACTTATACTTTTACTAGCGCACCGCGCTTTCACCAGCGTGGTGATGGATGCTTATGGTGATGAAAAGAATCCTATCCTCATCTATCTACATACCAAATTTCATCAAAATCCTACCCTGAAGAATCCAGCCGTCTTAGCGTGAAGAGGCAACAAACATACAAATACAGTCACAAACTTTCGCCTTTATAGGTGTGAACTGTGATACTCTGATATCTTATAAGATTGTACGGCTATCATCCATATATATGTTTTTTTTATTATTTATTGCTTTTGTTCACAGACTCAAGGCATTGCTTACATTTATATTTTAAACGATTTTTTTTTATTATTACTAAACTTACATAATACATTTGTGAAGGCCTGAAGTGCACTTTAAAAACTTACTTAGCCTGAAAGACACAATACGATAAGAGCATGAAGGGCTCAAAACTTTTTTTTTAATTTCTTAGTCTGAGGGGCTCGTACACTTTAAAAAAAAAGCCAGAGGGGCATTTTTGCTTTTTTTTTACTCAAATAGACTTTTAATTTCTAAATATCGTACATACCGGCTCCCGCTATTTTCCATATATTTACCCTACTAAGTTTTTGTTGGGTCAGTTGGGGTATAATTCACTAGAGTTGAGAAGACTGATAGATCAGCTCACAATGTTCTGTAAGATACTTAGAGACTCGACTTATTCCATGCAGCTGCTTACTTTAGTTTGTACGCTTTTCGCGCCTGACAATCCGTGGACTCCAGCGAATAGGCGTTGTCGGCCGCGCAACTTGTTTGCAGTGAGTACAACTAGCACTGTGGCGCGCTCGATGTCGCCGATTGTCCGCACACGCCGCCATCTCAATGAGCTCCTTGCTATTAGCACTGATTGTGATTTATTTTTTGGCGATTGGAGAAACATGATTTTAGATATTAGGAATTATTGTGAAAATGTACCTGATCAATAGAATAGTAATGTAAGAAGCCCTGACAACTCATGTTATTAGATCAATAAATAAATTATCCAATTCAATTTGAGTGTTCTTCTTCACAAGGAGTCTGTTTGTCCCCAGATATGGTACAGCTTCGTGTTCTCCGTGCCGTCATACTTCCTGTCGGGACAGCCGGCGGAGTGGTCCCGGTACCTCATGTTCGTCATAGCCCTCGCCAACGTGTCGCTGCTGGCCGACGCTCTCGGAAACGTCGTCGGGACTTGTGTTAATCCAGTGGTAAGTTCTACACATACTTATAACTAGTAGTTATACGAACAGTAGACTTTGCGAGCACAATCTGCAGGTCAACGAAATTCAGAAGATCGACAAATATGCCAAATGTTCTTGCTAAATGCTACCAAAATCATCGAGTTTACTACCGACTTCCAAAAAAAGGAGGTATTCAATTCGACTGTATTTTTTTATGTTTGTTACCTCATAACTTTCGACTGGATGAACCGATTCTCAAAATTCTTGAAAACTGGTGCTTCCCGTGTGGTCCCATTTAAATTTCATTAAATTCGGTGGAATAATTTTGAGATACACTCCAATAACTGAACAGAATGGAATTTCAATCGAATTGTACTTATTTAAACTGTACAACCTATTATAATAACATCTCGAAAACCACTAGACTAAGTCTAGTGTACTACTAAAGTCAGTTACCTGTATGTACTGAATTTTACCAAATTCGGTCGGTAAATAGCGCTGAAGCAAACTTACCCCATTTTAGGCATAGTACCCTCCCACTATCTCTGCATTTTGCTATGCGGTTTGTTTTTAAAGATAACATCGTGATGACATCCACAATATGGTGGTGGAGCCGTTTCTGGTGCCCGATTGGCCATCTTCACTATTTAAAACTGTCATACATCACCTTACGGCAGAATAGATGTGTTTGAAAGCCAATACCGAAGTACTATTATATATTCTGTGCTGTGAAAAATCCCTCTTTAGGGGGAATTCTGTGTAACAACCAATTATTGTATTACGGCTTTTATTTAATCACTATTTCTTTATAATCTAGTTATGTATTTATCTGAAATATTGGAATATGGTGAATAGCGCGGAGGCCGGACGGTATAGTCTCATTGCCACGTTTGTACATATATTTGGTCTCGTAGAGGACTACGATCGATACTCTCGCGGAAGGCATCTTTCATATTTCGTTACTACTACTACGTATGGCATTTTTTTTATATTTGAAAGACTCGCAGAAGCCGTACTCCGTATTTCAACAGCACGAGGAAAACTACATCCTCTTGAGATATGTATATATATAGTAGTGGAACAAAAAAGGTTACGATGTAATGACAGAAATAGCTTTGCAGGAGTTGTTAACATTTTACAATAGAGGTATTTGTATTGGTGAATTGTTGTCCTCAGAACGGGACATTCGTGGGAGCGATCGTGACGTGCATCATGATCCTATTCGCGGGTTTCGTGGTGCTGTTCAGGCACATGCACTGGTTCATGGTGGTGGTGTCGCACGGCTCCTTTATCAAGTACGCGTACGAGGCAGCCGTGCTCGCGTTGTACTCCTACGGACGGAAGCCGCTGGATTGTCCGCAAGAAGTCGAATATTGTCATTTGAGGTGAGTTACTTCTTTCATAGATAATCATATTCATCTTCAATTTATTAGTAAAACCAATTCACGCGTCTTAGTTTAATAACAATGTTCTTCATTGGACCAATCGTCATAATTTACCGCTGGACCCATGATATGAGTGAGCTCAGACAATTTCATAAGCTTATGATTTACACCAGCAAGTTTCCCTATATCAAGATATACAGGGTAGACCATTTAGATGGGTTAGTAAAGGCAAGTAGAAACTGTAGGACATACAAAGGTCCCTTGACAATCGATTTTAGTGATATTACTTCTAAGATTCTTCTTTACCATTTTGTGTCCGTGGTCGTGGAGACCATGGGCTTTGTGGGAGAGTTACGTCGTAGGCTCGGTGACATCACCGGCGACTCCCGCTCCGGTTCGTTCCTGGTGTAAAGCCTGCCATTGCTATTCAGCGTGGAAACGCGACGAGGGTGATGGCACGGTAATATTGTAGATAATAATTACCGTGGTGATGGGCATCTTTCCACTGGGAGCGGTCAGGGGTTGGTTATTTTATATTGACGGAAAGGTGAATTCAATTTTTGTAATTTGTTTAATAATTGACTGTTTTTTATATGTTAATTTACAATGTAATTTTGAGAATACATTGTTTAGTTCTATTAAATTGAAAATTAAGTGGGTACTTAAGAAAACTAAATTAATCAACAATGTAAATGTCTTTACTCTTATTTTGAACACTTTATTGGCCATAATAATTATTATGTTGATGGAATCTCCTTTGTGGTATTAACTTCTTGGAATTGCACTAGACTGTAACAACACTTTTGTTGTATTACTATTTTGTTGGATAAAAGTTAATATGATTCTGTTTTGACATTTTGTTTCTGTGTTTATGCATAGTAGAGTAGGTATGTCCAACAAAATCGGATCATTATGAAGTTTCTTATTCGCATTTTACCATATAAGAATTCATAAAAATAATTATAGTTATAATATATAGTTGATACTTACCACGCTTACTACTTTTTCCAGGTTTCCAAGCGAGATCCTCAGCGAATTCATGCTCAAACCGGACAACTACTGGACGGACATCACCATCATGATGGTAGAATTGGTCATCCTAAGGATATTAGCATATTACACGCTCAAAAGATGCGTCACATATCAGAAATAATCATTAGTTAGACAATTTGTCTTTTGTGTTTATGGTAATTTAAGTTAATATTATTTTAATAATTGCATTGCTAATTGAATAAGTGATCATAGCAAGCGTAAACTGTAGTAGATATTTGTGTTTACGTAGTGATAAAAAAACTTGCCTGTACTTAAATAATTAGGCTATTTGTATTTATTTTCATCGATCATAACATGGCAACACGCAGAAAGTTATTTCATAACGCAAGCCTCCAATGTATTGATTATAAAAATCAACCTCAAATATAATGATTAGCGATTATTTATGCTTTTACACCATTTAGGGAATCGACAAACACCCTCATTTTATTAGTCAGTGTTAGTCTCATCACAGAAGATGACGTCATCCATTGCAAGAGGATACCTATAGGTAATTATGAAATTTAAATTCTCAAACGTAGGCCAATGGCACTCATTGCACCAAAGTGCCAGAATATGTATTGTATTCATCGGTCCGTATTGTTATTAACAAAGTTTCAGAGTAACAAGATTATAAATGATGGAATTGCATAATGACAATGAGAAAACAACGAGATCCTAGAATAACGAAATCTCATAATGACAAGATCCCGGATGATAAAATCTTGTATCATCTCCTGCCGTATTCTTCTGATGGCCAGAAGGTGTTCTCTTCCTAAGAACAATGTAGATATAGATGCAATTTAAAATAAAACCCAATAGGGTTTTAGTTTCAAAATTCTCTTGATTTTGACACATATGTAATACTAAAACCGACTTTACTCACTTAATCAGCCGACGTTATCAACCTAGGTACAAATCGCGCGGCGAGAGTTTGGCTTTGAACGTTATTGCGCAGAAGTCAAAAATTGGGTATCACAGGGTGGCTAGAGGGACGAAGGACTCTTGTCTCTCTCTGTCACATCGAAGACGAGGGACTCTTGTCTCTCTCTGTCACATGGCGCGACAGTACCCATGCGCAGTAATCCCCTCCACCCGAAGGTCAAAGCCAAACTCTCGCCGCGCGATCTGTACCTATCTTGCAGCGTAAATTCCCTGAGGATGGGCATTGGGAATGCCCGAAACCTAGGTCGATAGAATTTATTATTATATTTATTACTAATTTACCACGTTATAATTAGACATATATTTGACTTTTTAACAACATAAACCACGTAATACTGAGATATATATGGCTGTTTTTTTACATTAAATAAACCGAAATTTAAAAAAAACTCATAACCAAATCATTGGATTCTGTTCAGTGTTCAGGTATTGTATGTAGAAGTATTTTTTTTGTAATTATATATTACTTATTTCATAAAAATGTAATAAAGGGATAGAATGATAATGTCAAACTCTTACTCTAGAAATTAGTGGCAATATAATGACGTATTTTCTTGCTCATTATTTTTATAATAGCAAAATAAAATTAAAAAATTACCACTTAAAGTTATCCAGTGCAATCAAAGTGCTTCTACATGTCGTAAATTTCAGTAGCTTTTCGAACTAGGGATGTTAACTAAAAATCAACTTACCTATACGGCCGTCAATCGAATTAATAAATACGCAATACTTGTACTTAGATACTTATTGTGTGGATACCCGCTGTAATATAGGTAATAAGCATAATAATTAGAAGTTATTTTACAGACCTTATATATAGATAGGTACGGCCGTCACAAAAGTTTGGAGGTGAACAGAATAGCTTAGCACGTGATGTGCAAAACTATATCTGATTGCCAATTGAAATATTAAGTATTTAATTTTAATTATGTAACAGCTGGCTGCTCTAAAAGGTAAAGATATGCATATAGGGGACTGAACATACCTATAATTCATGTAGGATGACTTGCGTGGTTTTTTTCAATGTTTTATTTGTATTTTTTTCTCTTTAAGTAGCTATGTCGCGAGTAGTTAATTAGTAGAGTCTCATTTTAATATTAAACTGTGTTTTCAAGATATAAACGTGGCAATAGGTAGGTAATACATGTAAAATTTTATACCAATATATATACAAAATATCTTGGTGCCATAAATAGTTGTATATCAATTATCATGAACTGATTTATTAATAGTCTTATTGTCGTCTTATATCCTGATTTAGAACCTCACAATGACTAATATACAATACAATACAATACAATACAAAAACTCTTTATTTGCACCAAAGTATATACAACATAAGGAAACAACTTAAATAGTAGGCACAAATGGGCGGTCTTATCGCTAAAAGCGATCTCTTCCAGACAACCTTTGGATGGATAGCGATTACATGATTGACATGGACGGTGGTGCAACATCACGAAGAAATATATTATTACCTAGTATTACATGAAACAGATGTAACACTAGATAATACTAGATAAAAGGGTAAAATTCAAATTAATAAAAATACACTTAAATATAACAATACTTACACTTACCTACACGCAATAATAATATAATACATATATTATACTATAAACATACATGAACATATATACTTACACATACATAAATATCAATAATATAAAATAATATCAATCAATGAATGATGTCAGGGATTAACATTTAACATTTAAATGTAAGTATATTAAAAGCTCTATATATTATATCTTTTTTTTTTCATCTTCAGCCTGTAGCAGTCCACTGCTGGACATAGGCCTCTCCAATTGCACGCCACTTGGGTCTATCTTGGGCTTATTATATCTAAATGTATTAAAATACTATATAATCTTATGTAAATAAAAAACTTCTCTAGACTATAATGGTTATACGAGCGATACTCGTATAGCGAGCAGCGTAGGTACATGTTGCTACACCAGATTTTAAAACAAAAGGTGTTGTGAGATAAACATATTTTATTGTGAAAATTAACGTAGTAATACCACTACCATAGACTAAAATACAATAATAATTTATCTATGTTGCTGCTTACTATCTAACTTATATAATATATAATAATATATAACTGGAATATTGAAATATAATTAAAATAATAAAAATGCGAATGTTTGTATGGATGGAGATTTGTTCGTCCCGCCAGAACGGCTGAACGGATTTGGATGAAATGTGGTAGGTAGATAGATGAGGAGCTGGAATTACACATAGGATACAAATAATTTTCCGTCATCATCATCAACATCAACACGCGGGTAAAACCGCGAGGCGCAGTTAGTGTAGTAATAAAATTATATTTTCTCTTAGTTTTAGTGTCTCGCAGTAGATATGAAACGTAGAGCATGCACCTCGAGGATAAAGCCTGTCTTCGTCTTGGGCGGCTTTAACCCCTCGCTTCACTCAGGACTCTACATAACTCCCTCTCTTCGCTCGGGAATTAAACCCAAGAGTCCCCGTTACTCTCAGGGTTCAATATACCGCTCATGACGTAAGACACTGCTTTACTCCCTTGGTGCATAATCTACTATTAATTACCTCGTATTTACATAGTTTTGTGTATCGATCTATTTATTTATAATATTTTATATCAGCAGCCTATTGCCACTGCTTACATTATTATTTCCCAGTACCACATATTGGAGGTTTACAATGATTATCAACATATTTTATACAGTATGGACTTAGTGTTTAAGAAATAAAGGAGTAGAGTAGTAGCGGCGACTGCACGAAAAATTCCTTGATAGGGCTAATGTATATACTCGTACTTACAGGCCAGTTTACCTTTATTATGATTGAAAGTCATTGATTTATGAAATAGGGAGCAAAGCCTGATATGCTGTGCCTGGCTTGAATGATCGAAAAGAAGGCCACTTCATTAGCTTTCCTATTGGAATACATTTTGTCTGAATAAAGTTACCGATAAAGTCAGGGCCGCACTGAGAGGGAAATTGAGACAATACCCTCGAGGTCTTCTGAGGTCTTCTCGAGGTCCAGCATTTCTTGACTTTTCTACCGACTTCCAAAAAGGAGGAGGTACTTGAGTTTTGATTCGATGTTTTTTTTAATTTTTCTTACCTCATAATTTTCGATTGGGTGAACCGATTCTCAAAATTATTTTTGTTTGAAAGCTGGTGCTTCCCGTGTGGTCCCATTTAAATTTTATTAAATTCGGTCCAGTAGTTATTGAGGTACACTCCAATAACTGAATACAATGGAAGTCAGTATTAAATTTTTCAAATTACACTTGTTTTTCTTATTCATCCATAAGGCTGATCCCTCAAGGCTGGGCCGCCATATTGGGCCGTATAGCCGCTCCATTTTAAGTTAGTAAGAGTAGTATATTAACCTAAAATTATAAATATAGGCTATAGCTACATATTTATTAAATATATAGCTATCTATTCATATAGGTACTTTAATAAACTCTGTTCAGGGAACATTTCGTACAGCCACTGCTTGGACTAAAAGGTGTGGGGTATGGTGTAGGACAATTGGTATTACTCTATAATGTTCCCACTGCTGGGTCTCAGACCTTCTCATAAAGAGGAGTATGGGTCATAATCCACAACGCGGGTCCAGTGCGGTTTAGTGCATGGTCATTTATTTATTAACGTTAAATTTAATTTTAAAATAGAAATAAGTATGTTGGGAGTCAAGACTGTACAGTGTAGGACTAGAAAGTTTAAAAACATAGCATAATAAGAGCCTCATTTTATTAAAAAAAACACGTGTAATACGTTAGTAGCTAAATTCTGATATTACCATGATTGTGGTAATAAGTAACCTAGATACTGTTGTGGTTGTTAATATTTCACTGAGGTAAATTTAATGCTTACTTACATTAAGTGAAATTTACGTTTACAAGTAGGTACTATATCCAATACATGTAATAAAATACAAAATCCAATGAAACTGAATAAAATTTACGTAAAGATGAAAAACTTGTCACATTTTTATTTTCCCTTTGCCTGTGTACCTAGTTAAAAAACTATAGTTAAAAAAAAATAAAAAATTCGGCCGTTCAGAGAATGCGTTCCTGACACCTATCAGTTAGTCACGACTAGTGATGGGCACAACACTGAGGTCGTTACCGTTCCTCCAAAATGAACCGCCGCGTTATTTTTAAGATTATTTTCGTTTTAAATTGGCGGAATCATTTAAAATTTATATTTTAGTTATTTAAGTGGAAACCAAAAAAGGGTAATATTAATATAATAAAATTGTTTTATTTATTCTTTGTTACAAAGTTACAATCTGTATTTCTATGCAATAAAGTACATTGAATTGAATGTGCGTACAGAATATTAATCAGACTCCGATTCCCTTGAGGAGGTGGTGTCTTCATCATCATCTTCGCCTACATGTATAATTATATTATTATCAATAACAGAATCAATCCTGATATCTCGGTCAAAATGTTCCACAATCAGATTTTTAGTCTTCTCAACAACCTTTGCCCAGTCATCTCTTGTGACTTTCCCGCAGGCTTCTTTTAATAGGGTCATCATCTTTTTCGTGCTGAATGGCGGGGAAGTATTGTGGCGGGCGGCGTAACCTTTTTTTTGAGCCCAGATTAGCTCAATCGCGTTATATTGGTAATGATACGGTGGAATTCTTAAAACGCAATGACCGTACTCCAGAGCCAGTTCATCGATTTCGTATCGCACATTTGCCGCTTTATTTTCTTTAACTAATTTAATTAGCTCTGCTTTTAGCATCTGCATATTTGCGTCAATGCCTTTTGCTTGTAACCAAGCCACCATTTATTCTTTTTTATTAGCTTGGGTAGGTGGTTTCTGTATTTGAACCGAGTGATAGGAGGCATTATCCATGAATATTACAGAAGGCTCTGGTAGGCTGGGCAAAAGCACGTTCTGGAACCACTCTTTAAATGTAGTGGCATTCATATCCTCGTGGTAGTAATTTGTGGTTTTTGATTGAAATGCCAGTAACGCGTTCTCCACAAAGCCGTATTTTGCAGAACCTGCGGGGCATATTATCAGACGGGCTCCCTTACCCATTGGTACTTTCAACGTCCACGCTTGTGTATCATCCGTCCAAGAACGGGAAACCGTGTGATTGGCGTTTAGCCATGTCTTGTCAATGAACACGACATTATCCCAGTTATCATTTTTTTTTGCTTCTCTCAAAAAACTTATCCGTTTTAAAATTATGTCGTATCGTTCTAATAAAAATTATCTTTTGTCTGTTTTTTTATACGAAAAACCAATATCTTTTAAGATTTTGGTTAAAGCAGTTTTACCCCCGCTAAACAGTCCAGCTTCTCTTAACGATGCCAAAAGCTTCTTCCTGTTGAGATATTAATTTCTGGAATAGTAACCATATATATGATTTCTGATTGCATCGGCGTCAAAGGTGTCAATATCTGTCACGGGTTTAGTTCTACTTTTCTTCTTCGGAGTACGTAAAATATTATCTTCCATGCCAGTAGAGCCGAACTTTTCTTTATTAATATTTGTTATCGTTCGTTTGCTAACTCCAAGCGCCTGAGAGACGCGTTCTTGTACTTGTTCGACAGGTACCAGGGGTCCGCCATTTTGCCGCTCCCGCTCAAAGTAATCTTGCAGCTTGATGATTAACTCACGGGCTCCACTTTTCAATGTTTGTCCACGTTTAGGCATTATTATGCACCAAAAGTCACAAAAACACAATCGAAGTCCGATTTAGCGCCGATGTCAGTTTGAAAAGCAGAAACAGTCCATTAAACGAAAGCCGGGTAATCAAATAAAAACAGATCGAAAACACTTGAAGAACGTGGTCTATGCGCACGAAACGACAACAGACGACTGTTTTAGCGTCACAAAATGGCGGCCCATAACGCCATTTGGGGTTACCGTTTTTAATCTAAGTATAAAAATGCTAGTAACGCCATTTGGGGCTACCATTTTCAACCTAAATATAAAAATGCTACTTTCTTTCGCGCGTTCGGTTTGGTCGTAGTTTTATTTTTATATTTAATAAAAGTTATCTTATAGTCCATTATTTTCAAATTCTTAAAAAGAAAAACAAAACGTATTATTTTATAAAGTACTAGCAAACCCTGCGAACTCCGTTTCGCCACCAGATGACTTCGTTTTATGTAACATTTCGTTTGGCCCCATCTACTTAATATATTGGTTTGTAGTACATGCTATGTATCAGAGATGGCGCTGTATGTGAAAAAAGATTTTCCCGCTTTACTTTTTAAATTTTTCCTGAATTTTCTTTACTATAAACCTCACGGAGCCCGAGACCTTTCCAACGAATGCAAAACCGTGGAAATCGGTTCGTGCGTTCTGGACTTATAGCGTCAGGAAGGAAAACCCGACTTATTTTTATATAGTTAAAAATGCTAGTAATGCCATTTGGGGTTACCATTTTCAACCTAAATATAAAAATGCTACTTTCTTTCGCGCGTTCGGTTTGGTCGTAGTTTTATTTTTATATTTAATAAAAGTTATCTTATAGTCCATTATTTTCAAATTCTTAAAAAGAAAAACAAAACGTATTATTTTATAAAGTACTAGCAAACCCTGCGAACTCCGTTTCGCCACCAGATGACTTCGTTTTATGTAACATTTCGTTTGGCGCCATCTACTTAATATATTGGTTTGTAGTACATGCTATGTATCAGAGATGGCGCTGTATGTGAAAAAAGATTTTCCCGCTTTTCTTTTTAAATTTTTCCTGAATTTTCTTTACTATAAACCTCACGGAGCCCGAGACCTTTCCAACGAATGCAAAACCGTGGAAATCGGTTCGTGCGTTCTGGAGTTATAGCGTCAGGAAGGAAAACCCGACTTATTTTTATATAGTATAGTAGAAGATAATTGTATAAGAACAGATTACGATACTATTATTGCCTGTTATTGTTAGAACAGCACTACAAATATAAAGCGCTGACATAACCTTGTAATAGCGCAGTTTAGATTTAGAAAAATATTGTTTACCAAGTTATTAGACACTCAGTTTGGCACAAAATTATAACATTAATTGATTATTGATATAATAATGTTGTTTTAATGCTCATCAATTGTTAAAACGGTAAACAACCAGCAATAATATTTTTATCGTAACTACAACGCCATTACAAAGTTACGTCGTCAGTTCAATCGCGACGTGTCAGGAACGCATTCTCTGAACGGCCGTAGTATATTAAAATCAAATCAGACGTCAAAATCGCGTAGGTACCTAATTGTTTTGATAATATTACCTATCTACATCGTCTTTTTAAAGGTTCAAATAATCAACGGGATAGTTACCATGTAGGTTTTCTATAAGTTTCCGATATTTCGGCACTGTTACAAGGATGGTCACGGACTCGGACTAAGTACCTACATAGCAGTTGTCACGGTGAACTGTGGGCCAAGCACGAAAATCTGCTTATCTTATCTTTAGTGTAACGTTGTCGTATCGTTGACGTATTCTGTACAAACTATGAGTTGTCTGTGCCACTATTGTGCTAGATATGACAGTTTGTACTAAATACGCTGACGATGCAATTACGTTACACTTAAACAGATTATCGTGCTCGGCCCATTGAGGAAGGTCTGAGGTGCCGCGCATAACAAACTAGTGCGGAAGAGGGTACACCGTTTTGTCAGCTCGTAAACATTCAGCCATTTGCAATCTCTCAGTCAGTGCTGCCATTTTAGTGCTTTCGGCACTAGATCTAGTGCTTTTTGGCATGTTTAGTGCCGTATCTAAAAGTTTAGTTGCCTAGTGGAAAATCTAGTGCTTTTTTAGGCTCCGACCCTAGGATTTAACATAGTAACCATTGATTTTGTTGTTCGTGCATTCTCTATCGATATTTATACTAGGTATGGGGAATAAGATTCGTACCTGTCGTTGATTTAATTTGTTTACTCATTTTAGTGGGTACCTTTAAATATACCCTATGTCGTATGTGATTTGAGTACTTACCTACTCGCAATCTACCGTACTTAGGTATAAAATCGAATGGAAAAAATCAACCATAGTTATACAATTGTTGAAACCTCTGGCTGACTGGCATGTCATCAAAAACGATGTGTACATAAGTACATAGATTTAATAGAGCATATTCTGTGTGTAGGTACATATAAGCAGAGAGGAGTTTAATTATAATGTATATAAATGTAGGTATGTTTACATTATAATATATTAAGTATACTATTTCTCTTGTTGATTTTATAACTGTTCCCTTGATTAAACGTATGTTTTAATTTTACTGTAATTTGTTCATATGTTTAGTGCTTGATTTAGGGTTTTATGACTTGTGAAATTTCGAAAATCTAAGGCTTTTTACAAAGTTTTAGTGCGTATTCCAATTTTCGATCTGGCAGCACTGCTCTCAGTTTATCCGTGATCATGGCGCTGGCAAGTGGCAACAGTGCCGCAATATCGGAAACTCATGGAAACATTCATGATAACTATCCCGTTGTTATACGGGTACCTATATAATACATACACACAATATCCCGTTGTATGTAAGCATAGAGTTTTATGTATGTTTTAAAGAAATCTAATTATTAAAAAGAAAGAGGCATTTTAAGGATTCTATCAAATATCACACATATTACTCGTAGTAGCTGAATTATTACTGTAACAACATCCTAATCAGTCTCAAAATGGAAGCTTAACGTAATCGAGAAGCAAGATAACTATTTGTAACATACTCGTACCTTGTACATATATATTTAATAGATAAGTCGGTATTTACCTATCAAATTAGTGAATAAAACAAAAAGGCATCTCAGGGATCCAGATCGAAAAGCACAAATATAAGAAACTGGATTATCACTTCCAAAACGTTTTTTTAAGCGCCCAGTTTCTGCAACGGAATCACATTTCGCTAATTTTGCCAGTATCTGCACGTGGAGTAACACAGCATAATCTAAAATAGAAATAAGAAAACTATATATAAAAAATACGTAAACCCAAAAATATTCTACAATGCATTCCGATCTGTTGTGGGGTAATGGGAGATATGATGGGTAATCAGAGCCATGAAGGCAAGCGCGGATCCACTGTTGTGGGCACGATGGGCATGCCCATAACCAGTGACGTCACACTTCCACAGTCTATTGAGGTCGATAGAATGATGATATTATATCCAATACCTTAATAAAATTAAAAACAATATGCTTATGATTTTGACCCCATATTACCTGTTTTTTAGCTTTTATGATTAGAAAAAAGAGATTACCGTCACTGTTAGATACTGTTAGAACTAGTGTTCACCCCACAGCTCTGCCTCGTGAAACTATACCTTTTAAAACACTTGGTGGCTGTGACTACAACCTATTTTCAGGGCTGAATCCGCGCCTGCATGTTGGCTCTCATTACTCGCAAGCCAACCTATTGTATTGTAATTTAATAACACAAATATTGCATTCGACATTTAATCTTAATTTTACACATAATACACAAAAGAACACAGTTTGGGTTCTGGTGAAGCCAGTAAGTTATAAATATATATAATATAGTTAATCCCATATCCCTACCTCCCAATAACCAATAAAATGTATGCAAGCTAGGTATTGCGTTACGTCGCGCTTAGCTCTATTTGCGCCCTCTAGTGTGAAAAATGGAACAATCAAAAAGTGATTGACCAATACTCGCCGCCGGCCAAGATGGCTGCATAAGATTTCTATAATCACCGCGGACCTATTTAGAACTGTTATAATAAGGGTCCAGGGCATTGTGTCCCTAATATTGGATTCCATGGTCGCTACATCTCGAGTGTGAGTGGTGCTCTCGTGCTTCGGGACTGGTATTGGTGAGGATTGCAGTGCTTTCTTTGGAGGATACCGCGTCGCGCTGCTGCTCCCGTTCTGCTGCTGTACCTGCGCCGGTGGACCTTCAGGTAGGCTTGTATTTCCTTTGTCTTTTCCGCATTCCTCCTCTGTTTCGTTGCACGTACCATTCGATACATTCATTTACAGTCCGCTGTCGAAGCCTGGTTAGTTCTATCCCTTTAGGGCGCGACCTACCTCTACCATGAGTTAGCAACATAACTGTCATCTATAGTCGATACTCGATCTCGCCTACCTATTAAGCTTGTGATTGGCGTACTCGCTCTCAATTTTAGTTCTACAATTGGCCGCAAGGTGGCACTGTTCTTTTTTTCATACATTTTTTCGCGGCATTCGATAGCGAGCATCGATTGATGTCAGTGTTGTAAACTCATGGTAGACCTACAAGTGCGTAATTAGCATATTACAGGATATAATTTAATCCTTATCCAGGTAAGGATTACTGACAGTAAATTTATGTAAGTGCGGGGCCAAATCCAACTACCCTTGTGACTCAACGCGAGGCACTGTCGAGTCGGGCTGCGGGCACGCTACACGAACTTTCTCGATGAATGACGAAGATATCCGAGTACCCAAGCAAACCCAAAAATGCATAGGTTGCGTCAGAGCGTCACCGCTCTCATTACCCTTCGATCCCCTATATCTTTTAGAAAGGAAAGAATTTCAAAGCCCTGTTTTATATATTATAAAAACGGACATAATTTAATTTTAAAAATTAAATAATAATAATAATAATAAGAAGTTTATTGACATTAAATAAAAGGGCATGTTAACAATTTACAGGCTACTACTTATTTGATATAATAAAGTATACACCTTAATGTAAATAGTAATGTGAATGGTAGGAACTGATGACACCTGAACTAGTAATGAAACTGTATTTCAGACGCCAGAGCCCTCCGTTTTATAGAAACTAAAAAGTAGATACATATACCGTCGGCTAAATTCGTTAAACTCGTAACTCCGTTTTTGGGCGAAATAACGTCGACTAAATTCGTTAAACTCGTAACTCCGTTTTTGGGCGAAATATACTTTTTGATCGTGTTAGGTAGAACATTTTTGAACGAATCTTATCGTAAAACATGTATTTCCGTATTAAAAACCGTTAAATTTTAAATTGAAAAAACGTAAACCTCGTATATTTTGCTCACCATTTTACTAAAGGTAAACCTCGTAACGAGCCCCCTCAGTGCTGTGCGAGAGGTCGTAGGGTGCGCGGGAGTTTCGCGTTACAAAATATTTTGTGTTATGGTTTTCCACTAATACAGAAGCATGTACCATTATAAGTAAGTATCCATGTGTTTTTCTTATACTTTGTGATAGTTTTTTATGGACATATTTGTTTAATAACACCCTATGGGAAGTTGGTTCTGTAATTTTGATAACAATTCTTTTGTAAAAGTTCGATTTGAGAAAGATCAACCAAAACTTATTTCAATTTCACTTACTATAAAAATACACAAAAAACACGTTTTGGTTGCAGGTAACAATGGATCCTAGAAGCAAAAATAGAATTAAAAGAATATTTTCAAATTTTCATTTAATTTTCAAACGAGTCTAGCTCACCATTAGTCAGTAACAACAGAAGTTAACTGTGATGCCATCAAACCTAAAGACATTATAATAAATAAAAACAAAGATAACACCATTTCTAAAAACTGCTTGACTCAACAGCTTTTTCAAGGTATGAACCTCACCATGATGCTACCCACTTAGCCACTGGTTTTGTTGATCGCAATTACTGCTTGGACGCTGTTTATCAAGTCACTGCTTCTACTGATCGTGAACACTACCTAGCAGTTCCTTATCTAGCCCCTATTTCTGCTAACCCCCATGACTGCTTAGACACTGTTTATCCAGCAACAACTTCTGCTGATTATGAGTACTGCACGAACGCTTCTGATCAAGCCATAGCTCCTGCTGCTTGCGTAGGTGGTTTAAATATTGATTGTCTATTAAAGCCCAATGATTCCCTAAATTCTTCTTTTTGTTCACTAGAACCTGAAGATTGCATAGACACGCCCCAATCTGTCACAGTTTTTAAATATGAACTCGAAGCATGCCTAAATACTACAATTGCAAGTCTCGGTTATAAATCTTGCATTGCATGTGATTAATTCAAATAATTCTGTTGCGCATCTTGCAGCCGAACCTGAAAATAATTCTAATAATAGTGCCCTTGAGCTCAGCTCACCATCATTCTATCTCTATCGTTTTGGCTGGTGGTTTGAATGCGCAGGAAAATAGGCAACACCAATCTGGAGGGCCAGAGCTAGTGGATATTCTAAAACGTCTTTTACGTTTTAGAATATCTAAAAAGCCAGATGAAAAAACCTGGCTAGTAAATGAAAATAAGGAGCGACGGGACAAGGGAAAGGAATACAAACTAGAAAAAAAGAAGAAAATAAATAGGTTTACGACAAAAATAAGGTAGAAAGAAAAATTAAACCAAGATGTCATTATAAGTTGAGTAGCAAACAAACGTTGAAGATGCAAAGAGACAAGAAATATTCAAGAAATTTTGGAACATGACTTGGAAAAGAAGAAAATGTATGTGAAAACACTGACCATTGTTAAACCCACTCAGAGAAAAAGAACAGATAAAGAGATTTCAAGGCGAAGAACATCATTAGAACTATATTTGGACGTGGATTCTATTAAAACACGAGTTTGCAAAAGCACGTTTTTGAACACTCTCGCCATAGGTGAATGGACTGTTTTGAAAAGGATTCGAAATTACTGCGGATGAAAAAGAAATACGGAAAGAAGGTGTAAACAGGATCTCGAGAAAAGAGGAATGTATAGAACTTTTTTGATGATTTGCCAAAATTAGAAAGTCACTGCAGATCAACTGCACAAACTACTGCAGATCTCAAACATCAAAACTATACTTGGAAACTACATGAGAGTCAAAGTCTCAATTGTGGAGAGAATATAATGAAGATTACTGCAAAAAAAAAACTGCGCTCCGGTTTCAATTACCACATTCAACGTTTTTGAAAGAAAAAAATTTGCTCAAAGTTACGTCATTGTTATAAGTCATATTATTCAAATAAAAGTAATTTTATTTATTTATAATTATTTTAATTTACTCGTACATCCACATAACGCAATCCTTTTATGAATAACATGAAACTTGTTGAACTCGTATCTCCAAAAAGACCACGTATCTCCACACGAATGATTAAGTAATACTTGTAACTCCTTTTTTTTACTCTTCAAGTGAATTATCAAGTAATTAAAACGAAAAATAATCGTCCTAAACCCTTTTTACCTATAAATCAAAACTATTATAGTAAGCTTATCATATATTTATTTCTAGTAATTCAGTATTTTGTGCCTACTGTAAAATTTACTTTGATGGAGCTACGGGGTTAACGAATTTAGACGACGATATACTTTTTGATCGTGTTAGGTAGAACATTCTTGAACGAATCTTATCGTAAAACATGTATTTCCGTATTAAAAACCGTTAAATTTTAAATTGAAAAAACGTAAACCTCGTATATTTTGCTCACCCTTTTACTAAAGGTAAACCTCGTAACGAGCCCCCTCAGTACTGTGCGAGATGTCGTAGTGGGTGCGCGGGAGTTACAAAATATTTTGTGTTATGGTTTTCCACTAAAACGGAAGGTTGTACCATTATAAGTAAGTACCCATGTGTTTTTCTTATAAATTGTGATAGTTGTTTATGCACATATTTGTTTAAAAATACCCTATAAGAAGTTGGTTCTGTAACAATTCTTTTGTAAAAGTTCGATTTGAGAAAGATCAACCAAACACTTATTTCAATTTCACTTACTATAAAAATACACAAAAAACACGTTTTGGTTGCAGGTAACAATGGATCCTAGAAGCAAAAATAGAATTCAAAAATATTTTCAAATTTTTCAAACGAGTCTAGCTCACCATTAGTCAGTAACAACAGAAGTTAACTGTGACGGGTCATGCATCAAACCTAAAGAGATTATAATAAATAAAAATAAAGATATAACCATTTCTAAAACTGCTTGACTCAACAGCTTTTTCAAGGTATGAACCTCACCATGATGCTACCCACTTAGCCACTTGTTTTGTTGATCGCAATTACTGCTTGTACGCTGTTTATCAAGTCACTGCTTCTACTGATCGTGAACACTACCTAGCAGCTCCTCATCTAGCCCCCATTTCTGCTAACCCCCATGACTGCTTAGACACTGGTTATCCAGCAACAACTTCTGCTGATTATGAGTACTGCATGGACGCTTCTGATCAAGCCATAGCTCCTGCTGTTTGCATAGGTGGTTTAAATATTGATTGAAGCCCAATGATTCCCTAAATTCTTCTTTTTGTTCACTAGAACCTGAAGATTGCATTGACACGCCCCAATTTGTCACAGTTTTCAAATATAAACCCGAAGCATGCCTAAATACACCAATTGCAAGTCTCGGTTATAAATCTTGCATTGCATGTGAAACTAACGATTGCTATACTACCATTAATTCAAATAATTCTGTTGCGCATCTTGCAGCTGAACCTGAAAATAATTCTAATAATAGTGCCCTTGAGCTCAGCTCACCATCTTCTATCTCTATCGTTTTGGCAGGTTTGAATGCTATCTATTATATATATTTATATAATATATAATTTAATGAATCAAATCAGAGCTAGTGGATATTCTAAAACCTAAAAGATCTAAGAAGCGAGATGAAAAAACCTGGCTAGTAAATGAAAATAAGGAGCGACGGGACAAGGGAAAAATAGGTTTACGACAAGAATATGGTAGAAAGAAAAATTAAACCAAGATGCCATTGTATGTTGAGTAGCAAACAAACAAAATTTAAGTGCACGAAAGTTGAAGATGCAAAGAGACAGGAAATATTCAAGAAATTTTGGAACATGACTTGGAAAGAGAAGAAAATGTATGTAAAAACACTGACCATTGTTAAACCCACTCAGAGAAAAAGAACAGATAAAGAGATTTCAAGGCGAAGAACATCATTGGAACTATATTTGGACGTGGATTCTATTAAAATACGAGTTTGCAAAAGCATGTTTTTGAACACTCTCGCCATAGGTGAATGGACTGTTTTGAATTGGATTCGAAATGGAGGCGAACTTACTGCGGATGAAAAAGAAATACGGAAAGAAGGTGTAAACAGGATCTCGAGAAAAGAGGAATGCATAGAACTGTTTTGATGATTTGCCAAAATTAGAAAGTCACTACTGCAGATCTCAAACATGCAAAAAAAATAACTGCGCTCCGGTTTCAATTACCACATTCAACATTCTTGAAAGAAAAATATTTGCTCAAAGTTTCGTCATTGTTATAAAGTCATATTATTCAAATAAAAGTAATTTTATTTATTTACAATTATTTTAATTTACTCGTACATCCACATAACGCAATCCTTTTAAGAATAACATTAAACTTGTTGAACTCGTATCTCCAAAAAGACCACGTATCTCCACACTAATGATTAAGTAATACTTGTAACTCCTTTTTTTAACTCTTCAAGTGAAGTATCAGGTAATTAAAACTAAAAATAAGTGTCCTAAACCCTTTTTACCCATAAATCAAAACTATTATAGTAAGCTTATCATATATTTATTTCTAGTAATTCAGTATTTTGTGCCTACTGTAAAATTTACTTTGATGGAGCTACGGGGTTAACGAATTTAGACGACGATACGTATAAGTGGCACATTTTTAATAACATCTTGGGTCCCACGGTCAGATATAATCAATTTAAAAGTTTTTTTCCCTTTCCCCCAAAGAGCCCCAAGTGCTAAGACTATAATAAAAACAATCTTATAAATATAAAAAGTTAATAGAAAAAAATGTTTGTTTAACTGTGTGTCAGTGTGACGGTATGTGTGTGTGTGTGTGTGTGTGTGTGTGTGTGTGTGTGTGTGTGTGTGTGTGTGTGTGTGTGTGAGTGTGTGTGTGTGTGTGTGTGTGTGTGTGTGTGCGTGCGTGCGCGTGTGTGTGTGTGTGTGTGTTAGCCAATATTGTACAGCCAATAATTCATGTTCATGTTTCTAATGATTGGATGCGAAATATCAGCCCGTGACGATAATAATGCTCAGCCAATATTGCACGGCCAATAATTCGATGCCAACCATAGACAAATATAGAATTTCATCTTCATGCCTCGCTTGTGTTGGCGAGTTGGATTCGCTATCCAACAAAAAAAAAGAAAGTCACAATAGGTGCGACGACGAGCGAAGCTAGGAGTAGCGGTAGGTTTAACAGGTGTCCACACAAGCCAGAATTATGATGAATGACACTGAACAGCGGACTGAAAATTATTAAAATCGCAAAATATACCTACACTGGATCCTGGAACGTGCAAAAGAAGCTTTGTCTGTGCCATGTCTATTTAGTCTGTGATGTACACGGATTATTAGCTGTACATTATCGCCATGCACAAAAATTTTCCGACCAGTATTTCACGGCCAATAATGCACAGCCTGATATTTCATGTACATGAAATGGTTTCCTTTATTGGCTGCGTATTACTGCCCGTACAATATCAGCCCGTGTTGATTTAACGCAGCCAAATAATGCACATCCTGTATTGTACAGCCAATAATCCCAAGCCATTCCACGGAATATTGGATGCGTTTTATTGCCTGGACATTATTTGGTCGCGAATTATTGACTGTACAATATAGGGACTCGCCTCAACAAGCCTAGACGCAATTAACTTTTTACAAAATATTTAATCCGTAAATTAGAAAGAACTGAATACAACTGTATTTTTCTATTTATGTACATATCAACAAAAGAAGTATTGATATCTAAAACTGAACTTTAGCAAAAATATTTAACCTAGTTTTTATCACGTAACACATTAAAAAACCAAATTTTTCGAAAAATAACTGGGCAGCGGTTAACTCGACTTATACAATAAATTATTGTTTTACAAATTACTATTATTAATACGTAGTATTATATAGTCTGTGCCTTATGCCGCGCTTCTACGAGTGCTGACCTAAACAACTTTTATTACAGCTAAAATTAGTTCCAATTTTCACGGTAATGTATGTAGTTATATAGTTTTCAACATTATGGTTGTGGAGGCACTTGCCCCGACTGACTTAATTCAAACAAATTTCATTTTAAAAATATTTTCTCTGACGGGAAAAGTAATTAGGATTTTTCTTTACAATTGCATTGCATTACGAGTGCAATGCAATTGTATGTTTGTTTATTTGCCATTCTTCAAGTTTATCGGTGTTACCCTATGTGGAAAGTACATTTTTATAATAAAAATTGTTTTTTTTCCTGTGGTATACTTACGAGCAAATAGTTTACACTACGAAATAAAGATGGCATTATTTTCAAACAAAAAGTCTAAGCAAGTCTAATAGTGCGTTAGAATAGCCCCATTTGGCGAAAATAACGCTAAAAAAACTCACAAGGGCGTTCGAATTGGGAATCTGTGGGTGAAAATGTAATTTATGGCTATTTTTATTAAGCGTTCGGAAAACTAAAACGAGTTATTTTAGTCACCAAAAATGTTTAACCCACGTCCGGAGCATAGTTGTTTGTGATCGTTTTCTGACAACAATCTATTTGACAGCATAATCTTGCGATCTTAGGTCTTATGCTCGAATTAGCGTTTGAGTAGGTAAGGTACTTCTTCTTCTTATGTGGCTTTTTAACGTGGAAAGACGTTACTCTGCCAGTGTCATGTTTTGGCGGATATTTTGCCCTTGTACTCCCCCAACCCTGAAGGAGTGACCATTGTACGATACGGAATTAAATGAAAGTAATATGAATATCAAAAGTATTAAAAACTGGTTTCGCTTTTATAAACGTATATTATTGGTTTTAATAAAATTACATAACATATAAATAAATGGTGTGAAAACAAGCGATAAAAGAGAGTTAATATCAGTAGGTCTAGCGATAGCAGAATTAAGTTTATCATACAAAGAAGAATTTAACTTAGGACATGAAAAGAAAATGTGATTTAAAGTACCGTCATCTAGGCCACACTCACAAAGCGAATGATCCCTGACCCTGATTTTAGCAAGAAACACGGGAGAACAAACGTGACCTAAGCGCAAACGAATTACGGTGGAAGTGACCCATTTCTCAGCATTTTTAAACTTAAAAAACCAAGGTTTTGAATGTATGGTAGGCTGAATTAAGCCAAAATGCCTACCTTTGATTATTCTTGTTCGATTCCAAATATTCGACCATTTATCATTTAACTGCACTTTTGTAGAGTTACGTAAATCGCGAGAAAAACAGTTGCAGTATGATTCCAGCCCTAAATCAGTAGCCTGCTTAGCAAAATTATCTGCAATTTCATTACCTTTAATGCCGCTATGGCCTGGTATCCAAGCTAAAACTACTTCGATACCAGCTAAATAACATCTATAAAGAATTTCTCTAATTTTCAAATTAGTGTGTAACATATCTTTCGCACGAAATGGAAATTTATAAATGTCCTGTAAACAACTAAGAGAATCCGAAAATATGATGCATTTATTTAATTTATAAGATTCGACATATTTAACAGCTTCTAAAATTGCCACTGATTCACCTGAATAAACAGATAAACTAGACGAACATTTAAAGTTAAGTATAATACGATACCTAGGTATCCAAACAGCTGCTCCGACATAACCATTACTCGTTAACCTAGACGCATCCGTAAAAACCGAAAGCCAACCTGCCCAAGAACGATCTAAAATATCAAGAAACTTTTTATCCGCACCAGGAGAGTTCTTATCAACGCCAAAATTTAAAATAATATTAGGTCTGAAAACTAAACACTCATAGGGAACAGTTAAAATGGGTTGTATAGTAAATTGATAAATAGTGTGAGACAAATTAAGTAATTTGTTGTGTGAATTCAAAATACATGGAGGTTCCTTGTGACGCCAGTAACGAGAGGATGAAACTAAATTACTAAGACAAATTAACTTCTGTAAAATTGGATGATTAGAAAATTGAGCAGCATGAAAAAAAACGATCAGAAAGATACTGACGACGGTAGGTAAGGTAACAAAAGAGCCAACAATGCCCTTCTTGCTAAGCGAACGCACCTTAACTATGTGAGGCCGAGAGGCCGGCATGTATTTTCTAATCTGTGGACGTGGACTGCAGTGATGCCAGATCTCCTGATTTTTCGGGGATTTACTCATTTTCCTAAAATTCTACTGATCTGCTGATTTGCACTGAAAATCTACTGATTATTTAAATACTACTTATACTTTATAAAAAATTCTAAGTAAAAGGCTGTGTAAATTAAAACAATAATTTAATATACAATACTTAACTTGATGGACACATAGTTGGTTATTGTTACTTATTGAATAGTGCTGTAATCATAGTCTTACAGCGAAATAAACTGGTTGACTTGACACACCCGCTAAGATGATTGCGTGACTAATCAGCAAATAGTTTTGTTTTAACGCTGATCATGTGAAATATTTCATACTTCGTTGCCTAGACTTCTACATTCAAACAATCACACAAATGTAATAATGTATTTGCATGTAATAATGTATCTGAAGGACAATAATGTAACAACTTAAGATCTCCCCACCCAAAGAAATTGTGTCTGACGTGGAGACGGAATCTACGGCATCGATCATGGACACCCTGGACCCCTGTGCGCGCAGAAACAGACCTAGCATGTTGGTCGGCAGTACTGGAGAGCGCACAGGGGTGGAGATGGACATGGCCACAAAATTGGCCAATGAGACCCTGCTTCAGGCAAAGGATGCGTTGGAGTCGGCAGGAAATATGAAGCGTTAGTGGAAGCAAATCGCACTGGAATCCCTGCAGACTCTGTACGAGATAACCATTTCTCTCTCCGACTCCAGGTCAAGACACATCTGCAGCCTGGAACGGGAACGCACAAGGCACGCGAACGAGCTCGTGCGGGTAGAGAGAGCCCACAATAAGGCGATGATGGAGCTCACCAAAACCGTAGCCAAGGAATTAAGCCTAGCCAGAAGCGATATCGCGATGACTCTTACAAAGACAAAAGCAAAACGTGACTGGCAGGGCTTCGAGACCAAAGAACCTCACAGGCAAATAAAAGAAGTGATAGTAGAGGTGGACACTCTGAAGGGCCTATTTTGCATTGAATCTCTATTGAGAATTTCTGTCAGAAATACCTAATAAAAGTCTGACCCGGAGTTCAAATCAAAGACCTCGAAATTCCATAACGGCAATTTCACCAAGTCACCAAGACCAAGCGAGCGAAGCCGCTGGAGGGTCAGCTAGTAGTTTAATATAGTTAATGTATATTATTATGTCGTTTTTCACATAAAATAACGTAATGCTCAATGAATTGGACAAAAAGAACCAGGCCCCCAGTCCCCGGCAGCCCCGCTATTCCTGGCTACGGTAGCGGCCACGGTAACGGTGGGGCAGGGGGTGCTAAGAATCCCCGGCAGACGCCCGGCTACCACCCCCAACGACGACGACTGGCCCTGGTAACACACAACATACGCACGATGAGGACAGACGAGAAGATATATGAGCTGGAAGAAGAAATGAGTAAGCTACACTGGGACATTGTGGGGTTGATGGTGGACAAGTCCGTAGAGCGGGTGAGGACACGATAACCCTAAAATCAGGTAACCTACTCTACCACCGGGAGGGCGACCAACAGTCCCAAGGTGGTGTCGGGTTTCTCGTCCACAAGTCCCTTACTAACAACATAGTTAAGATCGATAGCGTTTCCAATAGGGTCGTATACCTAATACTCAGAGTATCCAAACGATATTCGCTGAAGGTCATTCAGGTATACGCACCGACGAAGTCGCACCCGGATGATGAGGTGGAGGATATGTATGAGGACATTAGTCGGACCATACATACCTCTGAAACGCACTTTCTAGTTGTTATGGGGGACTTCAACGCGAAGTTGGGTAAGAGAAGCGAGGATGAGTCGAAAGTGGGGCAATTTGGCTATGGACAATGGAACTGTAGGGGACAGAGGTTGGCCGACTTCCTGGAGAAAGAGGGACTCTTTATGATGAACTCTTTCTTTCAGAAGCCACCTCACAGGAAATGGACCTAGCTGAGTCCCAATGGTTCCACGAGAAATGAGATTGACTTCATTATGACCACCAAAAGGCAAATATTCACTGATGTCTCCGTGATCAACAGGGTTAAAACCGGTAGTGATCACCGAATGGTAAGAGGCATGGTGAATATTAATGTCAAACTGGAGAGGTCTCGTCTGATGAAGTCTACGCTCCGACCCACTCGTGCCCGTATTCAAGACCCCGAGAGCTTTCAACTAGAGCTATCCAATCGCTTCGATTGCCTTGAAAACATCGCTTCAGTGGACGAGATCAATAACAGGTTAGTAGAAACTGTCCATACAGTGGGTTCCAAGTACTTTAAACCCCACCGTACAGATAGGCCACAGAAACTCTCTAACGATACTCTCAACCTCATGGCTGAACGACGCTCATTGAAACTGCAGTCTTCGGATGATGCTGAAGCATATAGGCTGCTCAATAGACGAATATGGAAGTCCTTGCGACACGACATCCGGATCTTTAATACAAACCGTGTTAAAGAGACGATAGAGCGGAAAAAAGGCTCCAAAGTGTTCGCAAGAGACATGTCTATTGGGCAAAGCCAGTTGACGAAGCTGAAGAGAGGAGACGGCAGTGTAGCGTCGACCAAAGCAGAAGTGTTAGGAGAGGTCGAGAGTTTCTACGGACAGTTATACACCTCGGTCGCTAAGCCTGTTAGCAGCTCGGTCACAGACCCAAGAGCCAAGCCGACCCGACATTATACCGAAGATATCTCGGACATCAGCCTGTACGAGATTAGTATGGCCTTGAAACAGCTTAAGAACAACAAGGCGCCTGGTGACGACGGTATCACATCTGAGCTTCTGAAAGCGGGTGGAACACCGGTACTTAAAGTCCTTTAGAAGCTCTTTAATACCGTCTTACTTGAAGGTTCAACGCCAGAAGCATGGAACAATAGCGTGGTGGTGCTGTTCTTCAAGAAAGGTGACAACACTTTACTTAAAAATTACAGACCCATCTCACTTTTGAGCCATGTTTATAAGCTGTTTTCGAAGGTCATAACGAACCGTCTCAGTCGCAGGTTCGATGAATTCCAGCCTCCGGAACAAGCCGGTTTCCGAAAAGACTATAGTACCATAGACCACATCCACACGCTACGGCAAGTTATACAGAAGACCGAAGAGTATAACTTGCCTCTTTGTCTAGCGTTTGTGGACTATGAGAAAGCCTTTGATTCGATCGAGACGTGGGCAGTGCTTGAGTCTCTCCAGCGGTGCCGTATTGACTATCGGTATATTGAAGTGCTGAAGTGTTTTTACAAAAACGCCTACATGTCAGTTCGAGTACAGGAGCAGAGTTCGAAGGCAATTCCATTGCAAAGAGGCGTGAGACAGGGAGACGTTATATCTCCGAAACTGTTCACCGCTAAATTGGAAGACGCCTTCAAGCTTCTGGAATGGCAAGGACTTGGCATCAATATTAACGGCGAATACATCACTCACCTTCGATTTGCCGACGATATTGTAGTCATGGCAGAATCCATGGAAGACGTCAGTACAATGCTCGAAGGCTTCCATCGAGTTTCCCAACGGGTAGGTGGATAATACGAAAATTATGTCTAATGCACATGTTGTACCTACCCCAATATCAGTTGGGAACTCAGTTCTCGAAGTTGTTGACGAGTACATCTACCTGGGACAGACAGTCAAACTAGGCAGGTCCAACTTCGAGAAAGAGGTCAATCGTCGAATCCAACTCGGCTGGGCAGCGTTCCGGAAACTTCGCGAAGTCTTCTCGTCAAAAATACCTCAGTGCCTCAAGACAAGAGTCTTCGACCAATGTGTGTTACCAGTGATGACTTATGGCACTGAAACGTGGTCTCTTACTATGGGCCTCATAGATAAGCTCAAAGTCGCACAACGATCTATGGAGAGAGCTATGCTCGGGGTTTCTCTACGTGATCGAATCAGAAATGAGGAGATCCGTAGAAGAACGAAAGTCACCGACATAGCTCAGAAAATTAGCCAGTTGAAGTGGCAGTGGGCAGGGCACATAGCACGCAGAACAGATGGCCGATGGGGCCGAAAGGTTCTGGAGTGGAGACCACGTACCGGCAAGCGCAGCGTAGGTCGTCCACCGACACGGTGGACAGACGACCTGAGGAAGGTCGCAGGACGACGTTGGATGCAGGCTGCTTCCAACCGGTCCTTTTGCAAAATCATGGGGAGGCCTATGTTCAGCAGTGGACGTCCTACGGCTGAGATGATGATGATGATGAACGTAATGTTACTTTTCTCGTGAAAATGTTACTTTTTGAGCTGTGTTCTGTTACATTTGACTCTCTGCCACTGGCAACACTGCACTGATCTGATAATTTTAATTTGGTATTTCAATTTTATTTCTCGCCCACACGAAAAGTAAACAATTTTATCACTTCCTGAATGAATGGGGCTAAATAAACTTTGATAGTGGATGTAAAACGAGAGCTCAGATAATTGAAGCCTGCTTAAGTTGTTATCGAACAAATAAATGTTCATTAATCTCACTATGTAAGTAATTCAGCCGCACATCTCTTGATCATGCTATTTCTAATAAAACACTAATACACACTGTCTGTGTCTGTCTTTCAGGTTTAAAGTACTTTTACTATGTCTTGCTTTATTTACTACGGTAAATCTAAGCGATGTGAGTTTCTACGAAATATTAGGTGTCACGAAGCAGACGTCTCCTCAAGAAATCAGACAAGCCTACAAGAAGCTAGCTGTTAAATTTCACCCTGATAAAAATCCAGTAAGTTTTCTAAACAGTTCTAGAGATATATTTTTAGTTGTGTTCATACAGCACAACCCCATTAATACTATTAATTAGTTGTAACGCTTAATAGTTTTGTATGTTTATACACATAATCATGATGAAGTGAAGATGACGATTTCGGGTTAAAATATATCTGTTCCCGATTCGCAGAATATTGTTGTCCCATGTTTATGCAGATTATATACAACTGGACAGCTATAAATAAACATATGTAACATATTATTATCTCATCAAGTAATCTTATTCTGTATGAGGCAGATATCATATTCCTGGGCATCCTGAGTTGTATAACACCTGCATGCTAAATCCATAGATGAAAATTGATTGACACTATATCTGTGCTACCTGTTATTCGTAAAATTGTGGTTATGCCACACAAGCCATACAAACAAGAAGTCAAGTCAAGAAATATGTTGAGCTCATATTTTGTATCATTAGTCTCGTAGCTCTGCGAGTAGTAATAGTTGTATGCTTACATGCTTATTCTATGGATAAAGTGCCTCAAATGAAACTACATAACACAGCTGCTTTTAAACACTATACCACAGATTACTGAATAAGAACAGATACTTCACTCAGTAGAAAATTTACAATACCTATTACGATAATAGCCTACTCCCTCGCGTCAACAACCACTGTATGCTAAAATGCGCCTAAATGCTCAAGCGTACAGCAGTGATTGCTTCGCACCGCGCGATTCCACAGTAATCGCAGGGCTGCCTCTTCGATAAAATTAAATTAACATAACTTTTTATCTATGTTATTGAGAACTGTGAATATGTTCTGACTTTTATGTGGCAGTTAAAAATTGTATCATTTATAAAATATTTAACCAACTTAAAAAAAAGGAGGTGATCAGACATACAGGCCAAACTGAGATGTTTGACTTGTATGGTTTGTAGGTATGTATGTTTGTGCGCGATAATCTCGCGTTTGGCTAAACCGATATCGATGCGGTTTTCAGAAAAGGATTTGTTACATTTAGGAGAACGCTTTAAAATAAGTATAATACTTCTTAGTTTGATGATGATCTTCGGAGATGTTCACTAGAAATGAAAAAAAAAGCCTTAAAAAAAGAGAACCGACTTCAAATAAAGCACTAAGCCGTAAGTTATTTTATTAACGAGTGTAACACTCTCACACAAAAATACATAAACACTGCAGTTTTCGAAAGTTTTCACGCGAAAAGTCGATGGCCTTCAAAATAAAAAAATATATCTAGTTCCTAGTTGTACATATCTAGGTGTATTGTACTACTACCAATTATCACGAATCAAATTTATTAAGATTAATTAATTTGATTCGTTTTCTCGCAACAAGTCACCTTACAACAGACGCGGTTGTTCAAAGGTTTTCATCGGGCGTAAGAAAAAGAACTCTCGCTACACAGACTTAAAGCGCATTTTGATTCGTTACGAGCGCGACAACACGCGACTTGTAGGCACATGTTTTGAAGGTCACGTCCGTGCTTTGCAATGTTTTATGAACATTATTGCAGTTGTTAGTTTAGCAGTTTATATTCGAATGTTTTCTTTCGAAGAGTGCATCTTCTGTACCTTGTACTATTAATTATTCTGTGGTATAACGTTTCTATGCAACAAAATTATGTAAATCTGTGTCTGAAAGGCAAGCTAATGCTTAGTATATACCTATTAAACTGTCAAATTCTAAGTGGATACCGGTGTCCGCACACCTACTGTCTTTTAATTATGTCTCTAATGACGGTATGTGAATGGAAAAAAATTTAAACGACAAAAACTAGTAATAATTTATCACTTACCATTCTTCATTGACAGGTAAATGGAAAAATGTTAGGTGTTTATCCCTTCTTTTGCTTGATTTACACCCATCTACAGCACATAAGGCACCACAAGGCATCGTAATACGCGTACGAACGAACAGCACTATTAAAATTGAACGGCGTGCGCGCGCTTCGCTTGCGAAAACCGCACTGAATTTGAACCGCCGGCGGACCGAGACCGCTCGGCTGGGCGGTAGGCAGTTATAGCGCGCAAGTACATGGAGTGACGGAGGCCTGACTATACCCTAAAGAGTTTAGATCTAAGAATAGTATGCCTCCTTAAATATTATTTCAACCAAATTTAAATTATAGTCAGTGTCATAAAAGAAGAATGTATGTACACATACAAAAAAGTATGATAGGCCAGCTTTACAATTGCTGGGATGGTAAATTTGTAATGAGAATAGAGGTTTAAGTGGGTAGAACTTATTATGAATTAGGTACTCATCTGCCATTTATTAATACCCCCATTCTTTGATATTTATTTATTTTTCTCACTACTGTGTTTGTTATTGTGTGTTAACCACATATGTTGCATTTCCTGGAAAAGAAGTAGTATAATTTCTGAGATGTCTTTTGTATTATTGGCCAAATATGGTGAATGGTGAGTCTACAGGTTAATGAGTAATGGTTTTTATAGCAGTGGCTTTCACAACTTGACTGTGAGAGTATCCCTAGTAAGTTATCCGAGCATTAACACATGGCAGTCCTATTTCATTATAAGGAGTAAGCGTGAGTTTTAATAACATGGGTGTCATTGAGAAACCCTTCAAACTTCCAGGATGAAGCAAACCGTGAGAAGTTTCTCAAAATAACGGAAGCATATGAAACTCTTAAGGATGCGGACAAGAGACAGAAATATGATCTTTATGGAACTTATCCATCTTACACTAGGAAGTATGATTACAAGTCCCAAACTGAATATGACAACATGTTCTATAATGGGCTGTATCATAATGATCCATTGGTTGATACATTGTCTGGAAAGAAGTTTTGTAAGTATAAAAATATAACACTGTATATAACCAAAAAAAATAATGAAATTTCTGTGAGACAATACTTACTGGGTAATTAGAAGAGAATAGATTTTTGCCAAGATCTTCTAAACTAATAATCATATTTAAAAACAAGTGTAGTGATATTTGAAATATTACATTTTTATCTACAATCTGCACTCTGTGGCACACAGGATATATATTCCAAAGGAAAGTTACTAAGGATAAAAAATAGTTTTATATTAATCCAAGGTATAAGCAACCTCCATTTCTAATTTCACTCAAATTGTACTATCAGACGAGACTCGGACCCGCGTCTTATGACTAACCATTCCAAATGCCATGACGTAAATGCCACCAAGGCACTATGTTTGAATTCTGTCCGAGGATATGTTTCTCTTTACACTTAACACAGCTGGTGCAGCTAGGTTGCTCTATCAGGGCATCTACAAGCTGTCCAATAGACAATTGATATCTGTTGATGAATGTGATGGTTCATGGGACTGACATAGTCAATGTGTGACTCAAGTCCCAAAAAAAAATTCAAAAAAAATATTTATGTATACAATTATTTATTACAGATAATTACCTAAATGAAGGATTCTACTTTATAAACTTCTACTCTCCATTCTGCCCCCCGTGCCAAAATGTTGCTGACCACTGGAAGAAATTAGCCAAGATCTACAAAGGCATTGTAAGTTGTATAATCTATTAGCAACCACATTAACCGGTAGTTCCCTAGGGAGTGCTATAACAAGATGTAATCGGGATAATAATCCTATGTGTTAATTTTAGTTTCCACAAAATCTGCTTTTGTCATTAAAATGATGCAACTTTAAAAGACCAAAACAAGTGTGAGATGGAATTGTGCCCAGAGAGTTCAGTATATATCATTTGTGTTTTGTATTTATCATAAGTATGATTTATCTCGTGAGCTGGGCTCACATATAGTCGGATTTTATAATTTGTTTAATTTAGAGTTTGCACTATAATCACACCGATGTTCACTTGTGTATGTATTACTGTTATAACAATAGAGAATATAACAAGTTCAATTTGAAATATTTTAATACCGACTACCATTCTATTCAGTCATTATACTTACATAAACTAGTGAGTTAAAATTTAATTATTAACGTATTCCTTATTCTGTTAACACTAAAATCCAAATTCATGTTACACATAGAATAACATTTCTAACAAGTAGAATTTGAAACATTTTATAGCGACTTCTATTCTATTCAGTTATTGGAGTGTAACTCAAAAACTACTGAACCGAATTTGATGAAATTTAAATGGGACCACACTGGAAGCACCAGCTTTCAAACAAAAAGCATTTTGAGAATCGATTTACCCAGTCATAGTTAGTTAGAATTGAGTATGTCCTCCTTTTTGGAAGTCGGTAGAAAAAAGCACATTTCTTGTAGGGTTTTAAATCTATACTAATTGAAAAAATATTTTTGTTTATGATAGACAGATTCATGAGAAATATTATAAGCTATTTAGTATTAGGCTACAATTGAGCTATTTATTAACCTCGAAAACGCGGGCGATCCCGCATGGTGCGGCTATAGTGCGTTCGAATAGCCCCAAGTTGGCGAAAAAAACGATAAAAAGATCACAAGGGTGTATGAATTGGGAAGCTGTGTGTTAAAACTTAGAATGTCGTGTATGGCTCTTCTTGTTCAGCGTTTGGAATGCTAAAAAGAGTTATTTTTGCCACCAAAAAAGTGCAATGTTTTACCCACGTCCAGAGAATGGTTGTTTGTTAGCGTTTTTTGACAACCATCTATTTTGACGGCATTATCATGGGATTTTAGGTCTAATGCTCGGTTTAGCATTCGAGTAGGGTGTGGACAAAAGTGGCAAAACTAACTTTTCTACCGACTTCCAAAAAAGGAGGAAGTACTCAATTCGACTGTATTTTTTTATGTTTGTTACCTCATATCTTTTGACTGGGTGAACCGATTCTCAAAATTTGTTTGAAAACTGGTGCTTCCCGTTTGGTCCCATTTAAATTTCATCAAATTCGGTACATTAGTTTTTGAGATACACTCCAATAACTGAATAGAATGGAAGTCGGTATTATATTTTTCAAATTGTACTTGTTGAGTTTTACGAACGCTATAACAAAAGAGCCAACAATGGCAACGCCACCAATGCCCTCATTCCTAAACGAACGCATCTCTAGTCACTTATAAATAAAGTCAATCAACTATAAGTAGGGTACGAAAAAAGCTGTACAAATTAATTATATACTTACGTAAGTTTATTAATTATATTTCGGTCACAGGTGAAAGTTGGAGCAGTGAACTGCAAGTATCACAACTCATTCTGCTACAACTCCATGAGAATTGGCAGTTATCCGACTCTACTATTTTATCCCAATGTAAGTTCAACACAAGCTTATTAATATAACGATACTTTTAACCCTTTGCATCCCAGAGACGTACATATACGTCAGTTTCATTCATAAATCTTTTGTTTTAATTATTAAGGTATAGGAAGGATTAATATGAGAAACTGGTATCATTCACGTAAGTCTATTCTTTCCAACTATAGTCTCAAGTCTCAATCATATCCGATAGTATTTAAAAAAAATGTATTTTTTTTAACAAAGTTGGAACCGACTTCCACACTAAAAAGTGTGAAATTTCTTGTTGAAATCGGTACCATGCGCACAATATTGTGATAAATAGGTATTTTTGCACTATCATGGTATGGTACCAGCTTCAACGAGTTATATCACACTTGTGTTGAAGTCGGTTAAATTTTCTGGTATTTTTTTATGTTATAAGAATGGGCCATAGAAAGCGGAAAATATCAGAGACATAATGAATATGATTTACTGTTTGTTACATTGCACTTGCTTATTTGCTTTGAAGGCTCTATTACCTCATTTTGTAGCTACCATGCCTTTGAAGCGTGGGGTCCCACGTTCATTCCCTGGCCGGGGTAAATATTTGTGTGCAATGAGCAGTAATGTTTGTTAGCGGGTCTTGGACGTTGTGTGTATCCATGTCTGCCGCTGCCACTACACAGGGTATCCGAGTGCATATCTACCGCCATATCTACGTGTTTGTTGGGGTGTTTTCTGGTTTACAAAGCTAGTTTAACTACTACATTAATCCTTCCTATACCGTGATAATTAAAACAAAAGATTTATGAATGAAACTCTGGTAAATTTACATCTCTGGTAGGCATAGGGTTAATAGGTTGGGTCCCGTAACAAACATGCTCACGGATTCTGGGTCCTTTGCTACTGGTAACCGTTTCTTGTTTCATTCAAATTCCGAATGGCCGCTATGTACCAGTTTCAACTCTATCGAATCTCCTTTAATAGAAAAAATTCATGAATATTTCATCAAAGGTCGAACGACCCAGACACAATAGACATTTCATTGTATTAATGACATCGACACTTGAGGGGATAAGATTTCTTCATGATATACACGCAACATTCCCATATATCCACACATAATTAGCATAATGTCTTGAAAGTAATATCATGAATTTTGGTCCCGACTCAGCATGTTTAACTAAGCTCATTACCCTTTGGTTACTGATTTTCAGTAGGAACCTTTTACAAACAGATCATAATAAACACATATTCACGATTTTTTACTTTTCCTATGTCTGTGTACTGTAAACGTTATTTGCCCATTAGATTTATACTGCCTTACTAATAAACTTCGCTATACCCGGAATACTTATTCGTATCCATCTATCAATATTTCGCTTACAGTAATAGTCACGCGTGAGAGCAAGACAAAGAAAGTTGCGCCTAGTATAAAGTTTACGCAACGTTTATTAGTAAAGGTGTTATAGTTTTAACACCATCATTCCAGGGCAAACATGGCAGTTACGTGTATTACCAAGGCGATCGCACTCTAGATGCAATGGATAACTTTGTGATGATGTACCTCCGAAGCAGAGTCCAAGTGCCCACTGTGTACCAGTTGCGGGGCACTGACAGGCCCATTGCTTACGTGCTGGGGGCGAACAGGATTGATAAGAACGCGCTCACAAGGATTGCTTATCATCTGGTAAGTATGCCTGTTTAAAAGACTAGATCACATATATTCTAATAATGATCGCATCATGCTATGACTGCCCAATCCAAAAAATACTGATTGACATAGTTATGATCAGATATACTCCCACCTTTTACGGAACTATCATAAATCAGGAGTGTTTTGTAATAAGCGTAGAATAATCATACTTACTATCGGACTCCCACCGAAACAAATGGTCGAACATATTACGTCAACACTATTTACGGCTTGTTCCTTTTTTAGCCGAAATAGATCATTATGGTACGTTCCAGGATCAATACGTATAATGCCCAACCCGAATAGAACACTAACGCAGTTGCAAAGTACGCGAGTTCAGTCCATTATTTGATAATACGTCATCAAAACGCCTATCGTAATCCATTATTATTTTAAGCTGATATTGACGTGGCTGTACCGAATTTAATGGTAAGGTTTAAATATATATGACTACTTTAAGAAGTGGTGGTAGGCGAAGACTAAATCGTAAATAGAGTTGACACAAAACAAAAGTTTGTTTAAAAAAATCATGTTTATCTTTACTTATTTCTTACTGCTGGTCGTCATTGGTAGTTCTAAGTTATGACTGTCAAATACTCTGAATAATAATATTTAACTGTACTTCCTAGCAATACTCTCACTTTATATAAATGGAAAGGAAAAGCGACGAAACTTGTGTTTCTTTTTAAGTAGGTACCACAATAGCCCGTAGAGATTTTATTAAATTTCAAAAGTGCTGATTTACTTAATCTTACAACAGTTTATTATGCAGAATTAAGAGATTATTTTTGTGTTAAATTTTATAAATGTGTTAGTAGTGCAATATTTAATAGTTATTACCGAGTGCTTACTTGCTAACATCCTTAAATTTTGTTTGCAGATAATTATAAATTTAAAAAAAAAACATATTTAAACAATTATTATGCTTTTCCTTTCACATATTATTTCGATTTATGGTTACCAACGCATGAATGAAAAAAAATAATGGTTGATTTATAAATCATTGATGATTTTAATGAAATTATTTATATCTCATCAACCCTGATCATAAATATTGCGCGTTCGTCACAACTCACAAACATAGCTAAAGTAATAATGTTTCACTAATACAACTTTGATCTTATCCCACTTGCTATGCGCCACGGCAATTTTTGTGTTTCCGAATCGGTAAGAATATCCAAGCATCCCGGGCCTGTCCAGACCCGTGTGTTTCAAGTATGTGAAAGAAAACAGATTAACACCTCTGTATACGATAGTTTCTGGAGCGTATAGTTTTCATCGTAGTCGTAGTTTTCTTTTTTTTTAATCTATTTTTTATTTTAGGGACTTTTAAACATCGTGTTTATGACAGTCCCATCATAGCCTTACATACAATTTATACACATTTTACACAATATTAATACATTACAAAAATATTTAAATAAAATAAGATAACAAAACTATAAATAAATAACTACCTATATAAGTTAAGTATGATGGTGGGTGAAATGATTCATGAATTGAGACAAGGAGTCACTAGTTCATAGATCATTCCAGCTTCACTAGACGTTGGACATGACAAAATATTAAACAACACACCCAAATGTGTTCTATTTACATTAAGATTGTGAAACATTTTCTGCCTCTCAGCCTGGTTCCGGGCGTCGTAGTAATTTAAGATAATCTTTAGAACCAAAAACCAGTTAGAGGTACCTTTTCATGTGTAGTTTCATTAGGGCACTATTACTCGTATGGTATCAATCTGTCGTGGATGCCGAAAAAACTGGCAGTCACTTATTATATAGCTGCATTCCTTCGTTTACCCAGCACATATATCTGTATGAACATATTTCTGTAGAGCTCGAGAGACTGTGACGCTCACGGACGTTGTGTATTGAGTGTCGTACGCCAATCAGACGGCCGCTAGATTCATTCCTCAGGCTTGAGGTTTCGCAGAAGGTCGTCATGAATTCCAATTTCCATGGTGGCAGGGCACCTCTGGTATTCGCCTGGCTAGTTACCACCCTCGACATTGAAAACCTGTCGCTAAACACTTAACGATGAGTGCCGGCACTTGTCCTTGAGAACCATACCAGATACCACCTTCGACTGTATCATCAATGACCGTTAAATAATCAATACACTGCTGAACATATGCCTCCCCCACAAATTTATAATGGGACAATGACACGACAATGTGGAATGGCGACCTTTATCAGGTCGCACATTGTCGTTGGACATCGTTGGACCGCTGCGCTTGCCGGTCCGTGGTCTCCACTCCAGAACCTTCCGACACTATCGGACATCTGTTCTGCGTGCTGTGCCCTGCCCACTGTCACACGCAACTGGGTTATTTTCTGAGCTATGTTGGTAACATTAGTTCGATTTGTGCTAGTGTATTGATACACTAGCACAAATAGATCTGTAACTTGATAGTAGTCTATCAAGTACAAAAAATGAAATTCTAAATTATTTTACAATATTAAAATTTTCAGAACGGTCTAGTAACGGTAGCAGTTGTGGAAGATGACGAACTTCGTCAGAAACTGAGCAAGGATGACTATACAACAGTTGTTCTGAAATACAAGCAGACAACCAAAGAAATTGACAGTACAGATGAAAACGAAGTGCTGAGACACATTGTGGACGAACTGCCAAAGATTGAGCTCATAGATGCTGATAAACTAAAGGTGAGGTTTAGAATACATTACACGGAGTAAAGATTGGGTTTTCAACTGTTTACACCAAAAATATACCTTTTAGTCGTTGTCGAACAAGCTAAAGCAAGAGTGGGGTTTCAGACAACGCTAAATGTGATAAGCTCTAAGTTGTTTTTGTCTTCTAAGTAGGAATATGATTAAAAAGGGTATCACATAAAATCCATATAATTTTTTTAAATATATCCGACAACATCACCATGAGCGCCATTATTCCCTATAATCACTCAAACAAGTAACGCGCTATATCTTCAAGGAATGACCATGAAATCAATACAAATTTGCGATCATTCTTTGAATATATTGTAACGTGCCGCGTTACTTGTTGTGCTCATAGTAAATAAGGCCCAAGGCGTTCAGGTCCTAAACTAGGCAGAGCTTGTACTATGGTAACCTGATGACTGATATATACATATACACAACCTGACTCAGGTCAAATAGACATGTTCGTGCACACAAATGTTTTGACCTGTCAGAGGATCAAATCCAGGACCAGATAAAACAATTCCTTCAGTATATAAAAAAAATTAAAACTTTAAAATATGAATGTAAACAATGCCACTGACCCATTGATGTCTGTGAACAAAAGCATTACAAAAAAACATCTGAAAAACATAAAAAAAATTAAAACTTTAAAATATGAATGTAAACAATGCCACTGACCCATTGATGTCTGTGAACAAAAGCATTACAAAAAAAAACATTTGAAAAACATCAAAAAAATTAAAACTTTAAAATATGAATGTAAACAATGCCACTGACCCATTGATGTCTGTGAACAAAAGCATTACAAAAAAAACATTTGAAAAACATCAAAAAAATTAAAACTTTAAAATATGAATGTAAACAATGCCACTGACCCATTGATGTCTGTGAACAAAAGCATTACAAAAAAAACATTTGAAAAACATCAAAAAAATTAAAACTTTAAAATATGAATGTAAACAATGCCACTGACCCATTGATGTCTGTGAACAAACACATTACAAAAAAAAACATCTTCTCGTCTTCCATTTTGGTTTTGGTCTAATAATGTGTTCGTTCTGTGGTTTGCTTCGTACGTTTGCACCATGTTTCTATGTATAGCTGCCTAATGAAATAATGAATTTTATCACACATATACACATTTAAAAAAGTAAAGGCATCTCCCATTCATTTACTTATATAGTTTTATGTTTTCAGATTATAAGAAACAAATTACGCAGTGGATCTGAGGAGCCATGGGTACTTTATTTCTCAACAAAAGAACACGATAAACTAGAATTGCATCAAATGCGGATGTCAATGTCGAGCATACAATTTGGTAAGTCTAATTCCATTATAATGTATATTTATTTATCTCTTACCAGCTGCCCCCCGCGGTTTTACCCGCGTGCTGATGGATGATAATGATTTTTATAGTTACTTTTTTAAAGCACTAACGCCTTTTTTGTCTCTATAAATTTCAATGTTTGAGATCGCTAAATCAGGCGTTAGTGCTTTAAAAAAGTAATACTATGAAAAATACAAGGGGTGTGATGTCAATACGAAAATTTAGTTAGAAAAGAAAGGTGGTAGTCTTTAAAGTTATAATGAAAAATTGACGTTCATAAGTGCATCGTTGAAGCCTAAATTGAATAAATGATTTTGACTTCGACTTTGACATTAAGTATTTCTAAATAATGCTTCTTTCGGTTGGATAGTACTGCATGTGAAAAGCTGGTCAAAAGATGTCGCTCCGTCCCCGTAAGACGGTTAGTCAGATAGAGAGTTAAAATTCGATGCTCGGACCCGAACCTCGGTGGCCTAGTTGGTCAATGGCGTCTGACACGGATAGTCAGAAGACGCGGGATTGATTCCCGTCCGACGATGTGAATTTTTCTCTATAAATTTCGACGATAAAATTCCCGCACGAGTGCAAAATAAAATTTAAGTTTTTAAAAATGAGCATAAAGTTCTAACCTTAAAATTAAAAATCTTTTTGCAAATAAAAACTGTATTCGTCAAAATACAATATAAAACAGTTACATTTTAGCAAATAATTCATTTATTGATTTATATGTATGCATCAGATTAAAAAGTTAAAAAATAATAGCATTTTAATAGCAAAATTATACACAACATTTATTTTCGGAGTATTAATACGCGCATCGTGAGAAGTGTAAAGCGTGCTAACAGAAAGAGTTTGATTATGTGCGAAACTCTTTGGTCTCATTTTATCTGCGCGCGCATGTTTTCAAACGCGGGAAAATAGAAAATTGCATTTTCAGCTTTTGCTCTTGGATTTAATGCAGAACAGAAAGTTAAACTTTTAAATATTATTATACTGAACATAAATTATACGCTATTTGTGGATATTTATTGTGAAAAATGACAGTTTCTATCAATGAAGATGAAAACGAACTCAACAATATGATACATTCTCAAATTGCAAGTAAAAGCTTGTTGCCATGTAAATCTAAAGATCTAATCTAAAGAAGTACATGATTGCCTATGAAAATTTCTTAGTATGGAAAAACAGCAAAAACGCCAAACCGTTTTCAGAAAACATATTTATGACTTATATTAATGAACTGGCTAATAAGTACAAACCTAGTACTTTATGATGCGTTTATTCAATGTTGAAGTACTATCAATTAAGTTCAAGCAAGTAAGTGTGTTGGAAAACGTCGTATGAAACTCGTGCCACAGATTACTGAATAAGAACTCGTGCGCCTTGTTTATTACAATCTCTACTCCATTTAGGCTAGAACCCGTCTCGATTGTAATAAACAACTTCGCGCGCTTTTTGCATAATGTACTATTATAATTGCCTAGATGCGTTCCGCGGTTTCACCCGCGTAGTGATGGATGATTATGATGATGTATGATGTATCAAAATACTCGTATATAGCCTATGTTACTCAGGGATAATGCGGAATTGTAATGAAATGCGGCAGTAGAGACTGTCAAGTACGTTATAATAGATAATGGACGTTCATAAGTGCGTATTTGATGCCTGTTATGGAATGGCTACACTATATGCTGTCTGTGACAATTTGTAGTCTGATTTATCATCATGTAAATCTGTGGTCTTAATAAAGGAATGTTTGTAAGGACTCTTATCGTATTTCAATCGAAATCATAAATATTAACACTAATAGAACCAGCACCGAATGTAAAGAAATTTATGAAGCAGTATTATTATGTCTAAATTGAACAAATGATTATTAATTCAACTTTGAGTTTAATGGGGAAAGAATTATTGAAGTTGTTCCATTACTTTTTGAGATTATTCATTACAATACAAATATTTTAATACCAATCCTCTTTTTTTATAATATGAGTATATAAATATAATTATATATAACGTATGAGTACTTTCGAAACGCGCTACTGCATTCATCGGAACTTACATACTGTATACAGTGGCTCTCTTTTTGAGCGTGCCCGATGAGACAAATTATGCCTTATAATAAAACGTGGGCTAATGATGTGGTAGCGATTCACTTGTTCAAAAAACTAAACTAGTGAATTAAAATTTAATTATCGTATTCCTTATTCTGTTAACACTAAAATCCAAATTCATATAACACATAGAATAACAATTCTGACAAGTACAAATTGAAAAATTTAATAGCGACTGCTATTCTATTCAGTTATTGGAGTGTAACTCAAAAACTAGTGGACCGAGTTTGATGAAATTTAAATGGGACCACACGGGAAGCACCAGCTTTCAAACAAAAAAGAATTTTGAATTTTCACCCAGTCCAAAGTTATAACAAACATAAAAAATACAGTCGAATTGAGTACCTCCTCCTTTTTGGAAGTCGGTAGAAAATAGGATTATTCTATTTAATTTCGGGTATTATATGTTAGTTTAGCGAGCACCAAGTTAGGTGATGACTAATCTGTCTGAAATATACCCACAATTGAAGAGAAATGTCTAATTTTAGTGCTGTCATTCAGAAGTGTTATATTATAATTTGAATATTAGCCTAAAAAGAATAAGAACTGGCATAATTTAGAGATGTTACTGTAGAGAATGCTTACAGAATCAACACATTGGTGTTAAGCTACATTAATTAGAAATGTGTAACATAAATAATATATCAAATGCGAGCTAGGTTATGCACAGCAGTGTTCTACACAAAAAAATATCGTAACCAAAAATAACACAATAAATTAAATGGTTGGCGAAATACTACGCACAAACTTTGAATCATTGTATGTATTCAATTAATAAGCTTGAAGTTACATTACTCCATAATTAGTACATTACTGCAGAATCCAGTAAGTAAGCCTTCCTGGCCAAGTATGAGTTAACCGGTCTCGTTATATACGAGGCCAGTATGGCTTTCTTACTGGTTGAGGCTTGTATAATGATTTTCTCAAAAATGAAAGAAAGTCTAACAACAAATTAGTTTAATTAATATTGAAGGTTACATTCATATTAGGGCAATTACTGATAGATATTGTGATCGATTTATCGGGGCCATATATGACCTACTGTCCTGTAAGTAAATTACATACTTACTTACTTGACAGTAGAATATTCCAAATTTAAAATCTCGCTTCTTACTGGACAGTTGTGAGATGTTATGGCAACATTACATACCATTTTTAAGAAAACGTTTTTTTTCTGAAAATGTTTATAATCACCAGACGTTACTTCTACTCGTAGACAGAACAAATAGTTCAACAATAATAGTACACAATAATCGGCTTTTTTAACCTATTTGGATACCTTAAATTAATCAATATATAACTTTATTTTTTAAATATTGTATACTAGCTGCTCTCCGCGGTTTCACCCGCGTGGTGATGGATGATGATGATGAATCTTATATAGCCTATGTTACTCAGGATGAATGTAGCTTTCCAATGGTGAAAGAATTTTTGAAATCGGTCCAGTACTTTTTGAGCCAATTCGTTACAAGCATACTTACATACAAATCTTTCCTCTTTATAATATTAAATAGATTTGATTGTGAATGAGCATTAAGGGTAGTACAACAGTTAGACGTAAGAACTGAACTCGATTTAAAATAAGTATATTATATTATTTTTAATAACAACAATATGTTTTTCGTAGGTGAAATCGACTGTGATACATGGCGCGAGCTCTGCGCATCTCTACAAGTAGTCACACCCCCGGCTTGGGGTGTACTTAAGAGAGGCGGCGCCTACCAAATTGTTGACAGAAACTCTATAGAAACTGCTATCGAAGCTAAAAACTTGCACACACTGTCTGCGGCTGAAATGTTGAGGATACTGGATTCAGGTTAGTTATTAATTAATATCTTGTTGTCTGATAATGGAAATAAATAAAATAAAAAATTAATAATATAATGGTTCTGAAGCACAATCATCAATTCTCTGATCGACCAATCAATCAATACGAATAATGGCGTATACGCTAAACGTACAATACGCATGATGACTAAGCAAGGGACCGATTCCACTAACTAAATCTGTTCCAACTGCAATAAAAGCTGTATTAAATGTTGACTTATTTTGCTATTGAACAGGCCAGCTGCAGTTACGTTTCTATTACGTTAGACGCCAGCGATCGAACAAAACTTTATATTCCCCCATTCATTCATCTAATTATGTCAACGCATTTTTCACTTCTATTGGACAGAAATTAGCTAACGTAACACTTACTAAACTAAACAAAACTGACTCAGAGTTGGCCAGTACAGCAAAGGAAACCGCATATACATTTAGTCTCTACTCGAATAAGAAGACATATATGCATTTAAGCTACTTCGCAATGTTGCGGACAAAAACCTCTTGACTTACAAAGCACTTGGTGAATCCATTATGAGTTACTGTATCTGTTTATGGGGAAGCGCTGTTAAGACTCACATGTTAGAGGTAGAGCGTGCTCAACGCGCTCTGCTTAAGGTAATAATGTTTTTGCCGTTCATACAATCCACCGCTGACTTATATAAAAAGCGCAATGTCTTTTCGGTTAGAAAACACTTTGTTGACCATTGCATCAAAAGATACCACAAAATCACAATTACACTTCTACCTGTCAATAAAAAGAGGATTATGAAATGTCCTATTCCGAGTTACAAGTGTGCTTTGGCATGGAGGCATTATAATCACATCGGGCCTATTTTATATAATATGCTGAACTCTAAAAAAATTTAAAACGTCCCCTCACACAAGTTAAAAAATATTTTAAAAGACTGGGCACAAGAGTTTGATTATGATCTTGAAAATATGTTCGTAAAAATTGGTTGAAATTCAAACTATCACACACCCACACTTTACACATGAACAAGCTTATTTGATAACACTTTGCACAGGTGATGTCAGGCCTGTGCAATTGTTTTTGTGTATTTTTATTGTTTTATATTTCAGATTTGTTTTCTTGTCTTATATTATTTAAGTTATAGTTAGTATATATATTTGCTTATTGTTAAATCTATTAATTCTAAGTGGCGTGCAATTGGAGAGGTCTATGTCCAGCAGTGGACTGCTACAGGCTGATGATGATGATATGATGATAAATCTATTCATCTGGGGAAGACACTGACTGCTGCAACACAGCTTACGCTAAAGCAGCAGGCAGGGCAACCTATATTTATATGAACGGTGTCTAAGAACAATAAACAATTTGAATTTGAATATTATACTAGCGACTCCCCACAACTTCGTATGCGTAGTAGAATGGGCCTTCGGCCTCGCCATAAAGTCCCGTCTTATCTGGATTCTTCTTTCATAAGAAGATTCTCCTGACAATAATGAACACAACAAAAATAGAATTTGCGAAATCAGTAAAGCCGTTCTCAATTTATAGCGTGACCAGGAAAAATAGGGGTACATTTTTATATAATACTAGTTACCTGCTCTCCGCGGTTTCACCCGCGCGGTGATGGATGATGATGATGATGATGAATAGCCTATGTTACTCAGAGTGAATGTAGCTTTCTAATGGTGAAATAATTTTTGAAATCGGTCTAGTACTTTTTGAGCCATTTCGTTACAAACATACTCGTACTTACATACAATTCTTCCCCTTTATAATAATAGTATAGATACCTATATGGATATGCTAACTGGATAGATCATGAACGCCGACTTCAGTTTGCCCATAGAAACAGTAGAATGGCTTTGCAGTGCGTTGCCATGCAGGGTTTACAAATCTTAACGTCATCTTATAAAACGTGGATTAAAGGTAGTGTCAAGTTCAAACTATAGTTTAGGCAAATTTTCTATATGAAATTCCTTTAAACCACGGTTTACTCCCACGTTTAATATAAGGCGGTTGAAGTTTAAAAATCTGTATGACACTGTTATGGGCTAGCGTGACGCTTTACGTCAAGCGACTTCCTCGTCTCGTCACCGATTGACATAAAAAAGAAGTTCTAATTTACTATGATAATGGTAGCAATCCACTTGTTCAAAAAAACTAAACTACCGAACTAAAAATGTATTATGGTGGTCCTTATTCTGTTAACAATAAAATCCAAAATCATTTAACACTTAAAATGACACTTCAGAAAATAGGATTATTCTATTCAATTTTGGGTTATTTTAGGTTAGCTTAGCAAGCAACGAGCAACGTGACGACTAAACTATCTAAAATATGCCCACAATTGAAGAGAAATATCTAATTTTAGTGCTCTCATCGAAAGTGTTATACTAATTTGGATTTTAGCCTAAACAAAATAAGTACTGCCATAATTTAAGGATTTTTAGTTATGAGAATGCTTACAGAATTGACACCAACGTGGACCTATGTTAAAGTTAAAGCAATAATGCAGATGCAATACTGTCTGTAAGCATTTGAAATGGATTTCGATAAGAATCTAAATATAGTAACGCTTTTTTATTTTATGTAACAGATATGGGCGCTTGGGTTCTATTAGTAGTTCCATATAAGCTCTCCTGGGATCATATAGCAGAGCCGTTCACTCAAGCTAGTCAACAGTTTGTTGACAGTGAGGATATTAGCGTAAGTACTCTTTTCTATATTGACTTTTTTAACTAAAGCGAGTGTTATAAATCGGTTTATATAACGGGTGAGATAATATCTTACTTAAGACCTATTCAGACCTGGGGACCTACTTCCACCTCTTAAAGTATTCTTGATTCAACCTTGCCATTAAATTTAGTACCACCACGTCAATATAGCAAGCTTAAAATAATAGTGGATTACGAAAGACGTTTTGATGACGTAGTATCAAATATTTCACTCAATTGGCGTACTTTGACGTGACTTTTGACACTTAGTTTAACTGTTCCAAATGTCAATTTTTTTAAGATCCGTACTCACATCTCATAAAATAGTCATATTGCAACCTTGCCATTAAATTTGGTTGACCGTTTTTGTCGGTGGGAGTACGATAGTAAGTATGATTATTCTAAGCTTATTACAAAACGTTCCTGATTTATGATAGTTTCGTAAAAGGTGGGAGTAAGCCCCCTGGGCGTTATTCGCTACCGTGAGCGATAGAGAAATCCGAGAGGGTATGCGTTAACCTCACTGTTCACACGAAAGCGGATATCGCTTCCGCGCGCGGTAGCGATATCCGTTGTCGGTTTTCAACGGTCAGGAAGTATGTCGCTCTCGCTACCTGCTGGCGGAACTAGTTTCGCCAATGCGATAATGGAATTTCATACTATTTACCCATCGAATTCCGCTTGGTGTTTTTCGCTACCTATAGTGGTAGCAAATAACGCTCAGGTCTGAATAGGCCTTTTTAAAGTCCGCGACTAATCAGTTTCTCGTTTCAAATACACGCACCTACATAGTTCTCCATTACTCACTTCTTTCACACATTTATATACAATACACAAACACACGCACACACACACACGCACAACTGGACATATAATATTATAATAATTCCAAAGTTCATATACCTATGTTAGTTCCATTAGTTTAAGATTTAATATTTTTTAGGTTATTAGGAAACTGTATAAACACGAGATCCGTGTGATGTTATGTGCTAATCTCTGTCTAGAACAGACGAACTGCACTGCGTCCGTAAACCTGAGACATTAAGTTGTTAAGTCTCATGTGTCTGTAATTTCGCTTGCAACGTATTCTTACCAAAACGCAGTATTGCGAATATTACTGCTTCGCGGTAGAAAAAGGTATGATAGCAGTTCTACTCTGGACAAACTTATCCACAAAGAGTTCTACTGCTCATAATCAAACAGGAAGGGCACGTTCGCATGTCTCTGCCCTACTTAGTAGAGTCACTGGTGGAAATTCAGGAGATTGTCCACCGGCCTGCACGGCTCACACAGTCCGGTTAAGATCGACCCGAGCCTACCGTTGGGGCGAGATGGTGAATGCTAGCGTGACCCCATCTCGTCCCACCTTGGCGGAGGACTGATTACGGGGGGTTTGAGTCCCATAAGCCCCCTTCCGTCACTTCTGTTAGCTGAAGAGCAATGCCCAGCATTTCCCCTTTCAATGTCACCTTCAAAAAAAAAGGTCTGGCTTTCAAAACTTGGTACCCTACTTTTAAAATTGCAATTCCTAAAGTATAGAAGATAGAGTATTGAAATTAATAGAAAAATATAGGAAGTTTTATTATCCTTCTTTGAAGCTAGTTTATTAGTAAAGTTTTTAACTTACTGGCATAAAACTCGTTAAAACATTTTAAAGTATGTGTTACGCCCCCGACGCAAAAAGAGGAGTGTTATAAGTTTGACGCGTCTGTGTGCCTGTCTGTGGCATCGTAGTTCCTAAACGAATGGACCGATTATGATGCGGTTTTTGTTTGAAAGCTGACGTGATCGAGATGGGTCTTAGTTACAATTTATAAAGATCTGTTCAGGCGTTTCAAGGTCATCAGCTATTTTGTTATCTACCGATAAGGTGGACGCATATTTTTGTCGAGGGTTACATAAAAATTTCAACATTATAACTTTTTTCCAGTTTAACTTGTATTGCCTCTTCGGGCTCTGAACGATATACGTCAAAATGTTGACAAATTCGGTAAATCATAGCGAGGTCTTTAGGGATAACCTACCTAACCTATAGTTAGAAAAGGATACGGCGCGAACCTGAGGCTAGTACTTCTGGCCAATAACGTACACATAAGTATAAAATTAAGAGATATCACTAGCAATAAGGTTTATGTATTTACAAAAAAAAAGGACTCACTTTAGTTTTCAAGCAATTTCCACCACAGCTTAAGAATGTTTATTGTGATGTTTGGATAACGAATCTCCATGAAAATGTAATACTAAAAAAAAACTATAAAAGGTACGGACCAAAGAGTCTGTAGTGTGGAAAAATAATTTAAAAAAAACCCCTATAGTTACAACATTGTGTATAACGAATAGCTAGTATAACCCCCAGTTTCTGGAACATTTATCAAAGTCTTCGTTAGTTGTCCAACTAAATACTAAACGCTCATTGGTCAATGGTATTCTATGACGCGATATGTGACCAATCAGCGCTCAGTATTCCGTCTGTCAGCTGATCTATAAACAGACACTGGAGGTATAATTTTTATGTTTATTTCGTTTCCCAGTTCGGCATTACGACCTGCACTTCTAACTCGGACCATTTCTGTCGCCGCGTAGCACCGAACGAGCCTACGATTTTGGTCCAAAATGGAACCAAACGGACATTATATTCTGGGCATATCCACGGAAAAGACATTGTGGATTTCGTTAAACTACTCAAAGACAGTGCGGGTAAGTTTTCTTTATTATATAATTGTTACCCAACTAATCAACCTAAGTAATCTTCAGTGCTTCGGAGGGCACGTTATGCCGTCGGTCCCGGTCGTTTGTCTTAAGGCAACAGTCTTTAGGCTATGTTGAGGGGCGGCCTGAAAACTTCGACATGGGTTGGCCACTAATCTATCCACAATTCCGCACTGGGCCCACGTGGTGGATTTTGCTTTATTAAGGCTCGAGTCCCGGCAGTGGGAACATAATGGGCTGATAATGTTATGTTATGTCCCAAGTATAAAGATGCAACAGCCTCTCCTCTGCTGTAGTAGCTGTTTTAGGATCCCGTACCGGAAGAGTAAAACGGAACCCTATTACTAAGATTGTATCTCATGTACCGTGATGATAGACAGTGGAAATTTTCACAGATGATGTATTTCTGTTGCCGTTATAAATAACAACAAATACTACAAAAGCAAATAAAATAAATATTTAAAGGGGCTCCCATACAACAAATGTGTTTTGCTCGGTTTTATAGTTAATGGTATGGAGCTCTTCCTGCGCGAGTCCAACTTGCACTTGGTCAGGTTTTTTTTTTTGTATGTCCAGATATGGAACTGAGTGAGTCGCAAGTCCTGGAAATCCTGGACGCGTCGAGTCGCGGCCACACATGGCTGGTCGCGCATTTCCCCGCGCTCTGCGGCCGGCTCTGCGATCAACTCGCGCTAGAGTGGATGAAAGTCTACGGAAAGGTAACCAAACCTATTTAAGAGTCCATTCAATCAGTTGTGTTTCATTCAGAAATGTGAATTTTTATATTGTTGTGTTGTAAATAATGTTGACAAATAATATGTTGAGTTGTACGGCATTATATCGAAGCATTCTGTCCGTCTGGATTCTTGGTTCTTTTTCTTGTAATCTCGCACATTAAACCATAGTAAAAACTGCAGCATTATTTTGAGCACAACATGATTAAGACGGGCAAGCCTGATGGTACCTTACCTGCCCGTGACCGCTGCAGTGCCAAGTGCTAAGAACAGAAATTGTGTGGGAGTACCTCTGAATTTAGACAAATTCAATACTTACTATATACTATTACAGAAAAACACAGTTCGACAAGGCATTGCTTCGACAGAACATATATTCGACAAGAATTACTCCCACAGAACGTAGCGAAGTAATAACTAGATACTCAGAGCAAAGTCAAAATAGGTGAGACGTCGAGCGTTAGGTCGAATGGGGACTACACAACGCGCGAGCCGAGCGAGCGTGCCGCGGCAGCGACCGGCGCGGCGATGCGCCAGAAGTAGGCTAACCTACACCTCGAGGAAGATATCCAGAATTAGGCTAACCTGTAGGTATATTCCAAGGACATAATGCAGTTTTTGGTATAAAATTATTTTCGAATATAATAATATTTTCTGTCAAAGTAATGACTTGTCGAACTATGTTTTTTCAAAGTAAGCAACTGTCGAAGTATTAAACTTATCGAATTTCAGAGGTAAAACGAAATTGTGTTTGGCATTGTACTGCGCTCATCGCGAGATATTGTTTTTCGTGTCCCACTTATACCCGTTGTATACTACTGCTTCGCGATAGAATGACTGAGGGGCAATTCTACTATTTCACAACGTTCAACTATCTATCCCGCTGCAACTGCAGTCCGACTCTGGTTGCCGTTCGATCATTACACAAAAAGCCATTCTACTATTTCCGTAGATAAATTGGAACATAAGGTCACTTAAACGTATCGTGAATTTTTTTAATTCTTATTTAAAGGGCTTTGTCGCTGATGCGATTATGCTGCCCAGGGGGCTTACTCCCACCTTTTACGAAACTATCATAAATCAGGAGCGTTTTGTAATAAGCTTATAATAATCATACTTACTATCGCACCACTGACTCCCACTGACACAAAACGGTCGAACTTATAACTTCAATACTATTTACGGCGTGGCCAGCTCAGTTTAGCCCAAATCAATCCTAATGGTGCGTTGCAGCATCAATATCTATAATGCCCAACCCGAATAGAACACTAACGCAGTTCCAAAGTAAGTGAATTGAGTGCTTTATTTGATAATACGTCATCAAAACGTCTATCGTAATACATTATTATTTTAACCTTGCTATATTGATATGGTGGTACCAAATTTAATGGTAAGTTATAAATAAGACTGCTTTAAGAGGTGAGAGTAGGGCCCTGGTTATTACAACAAAATAATGATAAACTAATAACTAATTGTTCTCTTACTTACTAAAAAATAAAGTTTCTTGGCATCTTCAGATAATGGGTCTGATATAATACTATTACAGGTGCCATGTAACGATGAGTTCAAACTAGAATTAGTCCTTTCAGCTGAGTTCTGGACGTGTCCATCAAAATATTGTACACGTCATCGATAACATCACAAGTCAAACAGTTAGGGAAAGTAGTTTTTTGCATCAGCTACTATATAATAGTTAAATATTAAACACAAATATGAGTTAGCGTCGTGTTCAAGACCTACCGAGCTACCATAGTATAAAATGTTATTCGGTCGCTGGCGTCAATAGAAACGTACTGCAGCTGCACTGTTGTTCAATAGCAGAATAAGAATGTGTGTAAATCAGCTACGGTTCGATAGCAGTTGGAACAAATTTAGTTAGTGGAATTGACCCCCAGGTACTGCGCGACACACAACCACGATAGTCTAAAGTCTAGCATAAAATACCTAGCTACTAGTGTGTTATTATGTTGGCTATTATCTATGACCATCTATCTAGTTGATCTATCTAGCTTGCCATACTGGTCTGGTCGGTGATTGGTAGTTGATTAACGGTGAAATCAAACCTGAGCATAATAATAATTGCTTTTTAACCGACTTCTCAGCAAGTCTCTGCTTCATTCATAAATCTTTTGTTATAGCGTAAACCTGATGCGGACAGATTAATTCGATCGTATTTATTGATATACTAGTAGATGCTCGCGACTTCGTCTGTGCAGGAATAGCACTTCGAGTAGCTTAATATCTTCCCCAAAACCATATCTATCTTTATATGAAAATGTCATAAAATATTTACATGGTTATATGAGTAAAATTAATTACTTAGTAAATCAATCAGTTAACACTTATAATTAAATACAGTACCTACGTACATACAAATATAAAATTAATCACATTCCATCACCCTTGACGGTATTTGTGTAACATTTCACCACCCTTGACGGTCGCCGAGCACTTCTAGTGTATCGAGCTGTCAAAATGATATCGTGCTTTTGACTAAGCTATCAGAAACTGAGACAAACTTTGAGAGACTATCATCATTACAATATTAACGTAGGCCTATTATAGGAAAATTTCTTATGATACTTAAAAAGCTTCAATGGAACCTTTCTAATCCTTTTCAGCTTCGTCCATTGGAGTTTGTCCGAGTGGGTATTCTGAACTGCGAGAGCTCTACGGGTGGTTTCTGCACCAACATACGCATGCCTACTGCGAGACTCTACCCGGTGGCTTCGGGACAACATTATAGGTCAGTTAACTGAGTTTTTTATTATGGATATGATGATATGCTGACTTTATGATGACCTCTCGAAAATTGGATTGACGAAATTGTAAACATAGCTGGCAGAAAGTGATTCACAGTGGCTCAAACAAGGCAGATATGGTCCAAGATGAAGGCCTTTACCCAAAGAGGGGTCCTTAGTTAAACTAAAAATAAGTATTTATCTTTGGTTAATTTTGAGTTAAGTTGAACCAATTAATTAGGGAATAAACACGCTTTATTATTATGGTATGCGGCCCCGTTAGCTCAGTAGGTAGCGATTCTGGCTCGAAGCCCAAATTAATAGTTTGTATATATTCATAATACAGGTAGACGACGGGAAGAAATAATTACCCCTGGTTCAGCCAGGTGAACTAGGGTGAACCATGGGAAAAAGTAAAAGGCCCTAGTACAACCAGTTTTCTTGAGGTGAACTACGGGAAGAAATAATTGCCCTTGGTACACCCAGGTGAACTATGTAGGTGCATCATGAGCGTAGACCGATTCGATACCTGGTCAGGGTAAATATGTGTGATGAGCAGAAATGTTTGCTTTCGGTTCTTGGATGTTTATGTTGTGTGTGTTTCTTCATCACGCGATTCAGTATAATTTTTAAAGCACTAAAGCCTGCTTTGCGAGACCTAACTTTGTAATTTTAGAGAGAAAAACACATCCACGGAATCAAAATTCACAGTAATTAACGATAAAAGGCGCGATATAGTTATCGCGGATAGACCCATTGTTAGAGACAAGATACGATACATAATAAAATCACTTTATGGACATCATATAGGACAACATCCACGCATAGGTCTTCAGGTTCCAAACTAGGCAGAGCCTGTACTATGGTACCCTGATTACTGATATACATACTTAAACACACCCAGATACAAATAGATATGTTCATGCACTCAAATGTTTGACCTGTCCGGGGATCGAACCCGGGACCAGCGGCTCAGAAAGCAGGAGTTCTACCAACTGCGCCAAGCGGCCTTTCAACATATTGCAATAATACCTAAAGCATGAATAAAGATAGCATAGATAGCAAGATAGATAGCAATAAAGAAAGCAAATCAGAAGGTTGCGTGTTCAAATCACGTCGGGGTCACCAGTTATGGGGGCGTGCGAAGAGGTGTTGCAAGCGGTGAATGAAGTAAGCCAGGAAAGTAAGTAGGTACAGTCCAGAAACAGAGGCATATAGTTCACACACACAGTTTATTACACTGCCACACAAGAAAGATAGAAGGAGAATGACAAGTAGATAGTTTGGAAATAACAGCAATGCACTAAACAGAAGAATACAGTCATATACAGCAACAGACAAAACGTAAACAAACAAATGCTAGATCGCGTAAGCGCAAGGTACGTGCGGGAGGCGTCGAGCGATACGGGCCTCACGTCAAGTGCATAGAACTGACTGGCGAGCGGCGGCGAGTCGCGAGTCGGCGAGCGTCGCCTGCGCAGGGCGTGGAATGTGGTTACCCCGCAACCCCGCAACAACGGCGTTATTAACGCGAGTTTCCATTGCGCGATCGCAAACGCTCCCGGGTTTGCTTGACGTATTATGTATGTCTATATAAAATTATTTGTGATTTATATTATATATTGTGTATGGGAATGAATAATTAATTATTGGTGATACTATATTTATGGTAGGTATTATAAGTATGTGATATTAATATTAATGTAGCTTATCAGTAAGTATGTATGTGTGTTCTGTGCGGTAAATTAACTATATAAAATAAATAAATAGTAAGTTAATATTAAGTATTTTATATAATATGTTGATTGAAATAGATATAATATACATTTTATATATTTATAGCAATGAGTGTTATATAAATATTTATGTTTTATGTATTTATTTAACTAATGTAAGTGAGTAGGCCACATGTCCACGCAAAGCCATAACATCTATACATTTGGTCATTGTCCTTTGTATTTGAGTCCTAAATAATTCGGTATACTATTATATGATTTGTAGTGTAAACCTGCAACAGGTGACGGAAGCCCCGTACATACTGGAATGGGTGTTGGAGCGTATCGACGAATCGGTGCGAAAATTCAACTGGCAATCCTTCAGCAGAACTGTCATCGCTGAAGAACTCAACCCATCTAGGTAAGGACTACCTTCTACTGCGTCATTTGTATATGGTGTAACAACGGTAACGTTGGCCTAGATCGGGTTTTCAAAGTGGAGGGCGAGCCACCCAAAAGGGGGCGCAGAGACCAGCGAAGAGGGGCATGTGCCACCATTACAGTTAAAGTCCTTAATTATATATTTACGACCATTTAAGCCGTAGTTAAGCTAAGTAGTTTAAGCTGTTAGTAACCGATCAAAAAGTTAAACAACGCTTGCTGCGGTCAGGACTTGGATGGGTGACCGCTAGTGGCATTGTTCAACTGAGCGCTTCCGTGCTTCGGAGGGCACGTTAAGCCGTCGTTCTCGATTGTTTGTCTTAGGACTACTGTCGTTAGGCTATGTAGACATAGACATAAATTTTATTGTGCCACAAAACAAAAAATACAGGTTGAAGAAAAAGGAAATAAAACATAATTAAGAAAAAGAACAGTAGGTTTTCGTTGACACAAGCCGGTCCCAACTCAGCATAGTGCCGGTTGTACACAACCGACGCTGGTCTTCCGTTGGGAACGACAGGTGACGTCACGCACGGACATAATACACTGTGCGTGATTCAACATCAACAATACCATACACTCTAAATCCATTTATAAAATATATCATATAACATACACATCATTAAAATTTGTTATGAAAAAGTTTGACATAGTGGGTGACATGTCGAGGGCCTTTGGGTGGCCTGAAAACTTCGACATGGGTTGGCCACTAACCTGTCAACCAAGCCGCGCTGGGCCCGCGTGGTGGATTATGGTCCAACTCCTCTCTCCAACAGTGGGAACGGATGGAAGAATTTTCCAATTATTATTTTTGTGTCAATTATTGTCAGGAGACGGTTCTTATGAAAGACAAACCCAAGAAAAGACGGGGGCTACTATATATACTATATATTATGTATATAAATATATATATAAAAATGAACCCCTAGTTCTCCTGGTCACGCTATAATTTGAGAACGTATGGAACAATCTCGCTAATTCTTTTTTTTGTGTTAGTTATTGTCAGAAGGTTATTAAGAAAGAAATACTAAGAAAAGATGGGAGGTTATGGCAAGGCCGAAGACCGAGCCTACTACACTAATGAAGTCGCGGGCAGTCGCTAGTATATAAATAAAAACAAACGTTCTTTCAAACACGTCTAGCACAGTATGAATATCGTCATCGATAAATCTTAAAGCATGTCGTATCATGTTTCGATTTAACAAATCAAGTATATCGCAAAATTGAATTTCGCTTCCTTATTTAGCATTTTTTGATATTTTTAACATGTAAAAATAATGGTTTAACACTTACACTTATATAATGTCAAGACCATAAAGTATCGGAGGGATAAAAATCTAGTAAATTTAAATCAGTTTTATATTCGCTATTGCCTTCGTAGGAGAACTGATTTAACTGGATCGTATTTATATTATTACAGTGCGGTGCGGCCATGGTTGGTGTACTTCCACTCTCCCAGGTGTTACAGATGTTACGAAATGTATGCAGATTTCGCTATAGCTGGTATTGTAAGTATATATATATATTATCCTTCCTACTAATTGACCGAGCGAGGGAAGCATCCGGTTTAACTGGATGATTTTATTGACTTTCATCTGTCCATATGTTTGTTAGGTTGTATGTTGATCGAATATGAGCATAATTGATCAAGTGGTGGGCGATATAATAAGTTATGAAGCATATATATAAGAATATTTTGTAACAAAACACCTCCTTATCTTTTTAATAAACTTAAGTGGGCGCAAGAAAATTCCCACTATCCTAGAAGAATATGTACTCACGTGTTTGTTACGCCGAGACACAAATCTATTGCATTCCGTGGTTCTTTTAGATTTGCAGAAACTGGGTGCTGGAACGATTTACCCCCACCAATTCGTACTCTAAAATCATTGAACGCCTTTAGTTTAGCCCTTAAAAGGGTACTTTTATCAACACAAAAGTGCTCAAGATAATTGTTTCACCATATAGCACTGGATTATCACTACGCGCAAATTAGAAATGCCGCTGTAGTTTATGTCGCCCTGGTTCGTCATCAAGGTCAACCTGCTCCGTGTTTCCCAAACCTACTTCAAGAACTCTAATAATAGCCATAAAAAGGAAAAGTGACTATAATAGAAGTCTATGTATGATATAGCCGGCACTCTAGCTCTCACCTACACAACCGTTTTATAGATACATACAAAATTTTAGATATTAAATATGTCTCACTATATACTTATTTATTTATTTTATTATTATTATTTTATGTATGTTTATATTACTTGTTTTTCCTTCCGTTATTTATATTGTCGGGGATCCGCCCGTGAAGTGTGTGTGTCAAATAAATGCATTTCATTTCATTTTTTCATTTCAATATAAAAGAATAGTTATATGATTATTAACGGGATATTTACCGTGGGAAGACAAGACGAGTCTTCCCGTGAACATGGTGCATGTAACTGCGCCGAAATATCGGGAACTCATTCCACAACCTTACCACGGTAAATATCCTGTAATAATCATATAACTTTAGTGAACAACCGTAATAGTTTAAAACAGTGTTTTATAAAAGAATAGGATGAATATGCGGCTAGAACATTTAGCACCAAAAACATATACAATTTTAGCAAAATTGGACGAGATTGCCGCTGATCAGACTGTGCTCGCGAGGTCTACTGTTAGTATAATAAATGTGGTAGTTTGATAGTATGGACGTTTGTTGAATCACGCAAAAACTAATGAAAGTACAGTGTAATCTCACTAATCCGGCACTATTAAAAACCGGAGGGTGCCGGATTATTGGAATGTTCGGATTACTGGGTTATACTGAAAAAGTCGTGTTTTGTGTTTGCGTTTATTTGACATTTTTAACTATAAACTAGTCTCACTTGAAAGTAACAATACGTTAGCACGTGCACGTGATAAGTTTTGAGGTTAGACTGCTAGTCGATGACGCAGCGACCAAAGCGCGCTGGTATAGAGGGGAAAGGGAGGCGTGGGCGGAGGGTGCCGGATTATTGGACGTGCCGATCTATCGAAGTGCCGGATTAGTGAGATTGTACTGTATTTGGATGAAATTTGGTAGCTATATAAATGAAGCACTGAAATAACACTTTTTTCTTATTGAACAATCGTATCTTTATTGTGTTTAAAGCAATAAGTGCATATTGTTGATCTATTATATCGATTTCTTTTGTGTATAGTATGGTTAAAGAACAGAAAACAAATCGCCATAAGTTCAAACACTACAAAATTAATAATATCAACAATCCGGCCTAAATAGTTTCGCAGCAATCAATTGTTTTCATTTCTTTTCCATCGGAGTATGACTACGTACGTACGAAAAAATAATAAGTCATTAATAATAAGACATTATTTCTTCGTAGCTATTTACCGGCACAAAATATAGCTGTAATTAGGTAATATGATTTTTTATTAATACGCTTTGTTGTTATTCAGCTCTTAAACAACGCGGTACACCTCGGCAAAGTGAACTGCCTCACCGAACGTGGCCTCTGTCAACACGAGCAAATCAACAGCTACCCGTCTCTCAAGCTCTATCTCAACAGGTTTGTGACAATTCATTTTATTACGATCATTTGTTCTGTGTCTGGGTGTAATTTATCTATAATATGTATGTATTTAGAAATATATAAGTATGTTTATCAGTCGTCTAGTACCCATAACACAAGCTCTGCTTGGCTTGGGACTAGATGGCGTTGTGTGATAGTTGTGGAATATTTATTTATTATTTATTATTATTATTATTATATAATAAATTGAAGGTTACTTTTTAGTAACACAAGAGACCTACTAACTAGTGAAAATCTGTAATATAAATTAATTTATACAGAAATCAGCGGCAGCAGTTCAGCAGCGTTATCAATATACCAGTGAGAGACTACAGCCGTGTGCTAGAAGAAATTAGGCCGCATTTGAATAGATACGGCCTTGGGACAGGTGGTGGTATCTCGGCGAAGCATGACGAGTTTTAAGCACATTTTGTACCCCTTCTTAACTTGAGCCCTACGGTGTAACCAAACATTTTTTTTTAAATTGTTAACTCAATCAATTTGTTACAGAGGCGGCAATTATTACCGCAATTATTTGTCTAGCAATATAAGTGTTGCCATATAGCGCATTTTTGGAGTACATTGTATTTTTTTATAATACAGTTGTTATTTATTGGCAACAATACAATTGCGGAAATTATTGCCGAACCGATTGATTTTATAATTGTACTAATTTTAAACTCGTAATATGAATCGCCGCTTAACTAAACTATGTATAACTTTAATTTATTTAACAAACGTCTCGTAGTTAAGTGGCATACGCAATAATCGAAAATGTTTCACCCAAACGTAGGAATCTATAGGTGCCACACGTATTTTATCCGACTGCCGGAGAAGGGTTGTATTGTTAATCTTGGTTTTTTACCCATATGTGTACCAATGTTTTGGCCCATGTCGTGATACATTCAAGAGATTTCTGTTGTCTGTATTTTATTTATAACGTTTCGGGTACTACCAGGATGTTGCCACATGATTACTAATATAATACAATTGCGGTAATTATTGCTGAACCGAATGCCTGTGTAAGACCCGTAATATGAATCGCCGCTTACATTGAAAGTTATAACTAAAGTATGTATACATTTATTATATTTAACAAACGTCTCTCATAATTAATAGTAGATTAGTAGCCAAGGGCTGTAATTGATGATTACACCCGAGCTAACTACTCTGCTTTACATCTCGATTGTGAGGTGAGTAGAAAAAAAACCGGCATTACAAAAATAAAATTGATGATTATTATACTCATACGAAGGCAAGGCTGAATAGCGAAGCGACCTCTTTTGTCATTGGGCTGAATGCATGATGTCTATTGCCAGTATGATGGTTAGATGTATGTGAACTTTTTGAAAGAGTGATGTGTTTTTTTTTAATTACTTACCGCCCTAGGGCTTTTCTAGCTACATTATTACCCTAGAGCGCTAATTGGGCGCCTACAAGCCCCATTTGGGGGTAATAAGGACCTACTTACCGAATATGGGAGATGTAAACCGCCCTAGGGCTTTTCTATTCTAGCTACATTATTACCCTAGAGCGCTAATTGGTCACCTACAAGCCCCATTTGGGGATAATAAGGACCTACTTACCGAATATGAGAGATGTAAATGATATTTATAATACGCAATAATCGACTTTTTAGCTTTAGACCTAAAGTTATAGATTGAATTGAGCTTGATATTATTGCCTTAAATGTAGAAATACTGAGGTGCCACACATTTTTTACGCAACTGTCAGAAGAAAAAATCTTCTGTTTTTTACCCATATTTTTATCGATGTTGTCCCATAAAGTCAAAGTCAAAATCATTTATTCAATTTAGGCATCAAAGACGCACTTATGAACGTCAACACCATGTTGTGATACCAAAAGATTTCTGTTGTCTGCATTTTATTTATAACATTTCGGGTACTACCAGGATGTAGGCACATGATTACTAACGGCAACGATATGCCAGTGATTCGAAATGTTCTTTTTCCAAAAATGTAATATAAGTGTAATGAGCGTGGATGAATCATTATTCATCTACGCTCATTACACTTAAGATACATGTTTGAGATATTCAAAGTTTTCTAAATTTAAAATATCTCAAAAATAGCGATGTTTTACCTGCAATTAAAACATTTATTAAACATACTTACCTAATTCGAAACCTAATTATACATGAGAGTAGCGTACTCGACTTCCGTTCCGAACAAGTCATGCTGTGATTGGTCCGCCCGCTCTCCTCGCCCAATCAGCGTCGACTCCGCCTCTTCCGCTCCCCTCAAATGTCAACCATCACCCCAGGTAGTGCGCCTAGCGCAACTTGGCTTCATTGGTTTTCTCGTGTTATGCCACCAGGCAGGTATAGAAAGTGTTAGGTTTCGAATTAGGTAAGTATGTTTAATAAATGTTTTAATTGCAGGTAAAACATCGCTATTAAACAACTGTACCGTAATTCGAAACCTAATTATACATGAGAGATGTGTTTGTTATCGCCTGGTGGTGATGGTGACGCCAATGTGATAAATCTTTAATAGGTATTGAATGTTCTGACGCCCAGCGGTCCAGGTTTCATTCACAAAACTTTTGTTGTCTGCGTAAGCATGAATTGTAGGTGTAGGAAAATTAGACTACTCATTTTAGTACATGAAACGTCCATTATTTGATTTGTCTGCCAAATCACTGCGAACAAAGAGTAAATAAGGAAGGTACGCCCAATTTCTCAATGGAACTGCTTGCAGACTTGAGGCAAGGTCAATTCATCAATAGGTACGTTCCACTAATTATGAGTTTTACCAAATTAGTAACCTTGGCACGTGTTGCTGTTCAAGGTTTATTTATGTGCTGATTTCAACCCATCTTTTAACTCTCGTAATCACTCATGATGTTTTGAATGTGGGGCGGAGCCCCGAGCATTCTTGAATGAGTGTAGGCATTTAAATATATATTTAAATGCCGAGTGCAGTCAGTGTGCTGGACACATTACAACTGTCTGTTTCGTGAGAGTATCTGTTTTAAGACCATAGCAGTGCTAAAGTAGTTTGCAGTTCCGTAATTTAATTCTGGAAAAAAAACTTATAAACTATTGTGACATAGAAATAACGATGGCTACTATATTCCTTGAATTAGGTAGATAAAAACTATTTTCTTCACAAATGTTCTGAATAAAATTCTTGATTTATTAAGGTATCGACTTCCAGGTTGGGGGTCGCGGTCGTCTTGGCTAAAATAGTGATTTTAGGTTTAAATATTTATATTTAAGTATTTTTATAATTTCGCCTTAAAAATGCATGAGGTAAGTATTCCAGATTTGTGAATTAAGAATATACTAAGGGTCGTTTTAATAAGATTGGTTAATAATCTTGCAAGATTAGACCACTTTGGGTTTTGTTGGTTTCCTGGGTAATTATCTCACGAAGAGTGCTATTTTTTTTTTTTTTTTTTTTTTTTTTTTAAAGATAAACTTTCTCCAAGGAGCAGATAAGCCTTAACATTTTCTTGCATTATAGTCGGTTAGATTTTGATACATTCGTACATCTACGAGTACAAACCTTTTGTATCATTTCTATCGCACGCGACAATGGTTAGTCACCCATACAGGAAGCCGACCAGTCGGTCGGCATTGTTGGGACTCTGGATAGATTTGTAATCGTGAACGGGTAATCCAACGATCAATTTAACAGCGCCTTCATAAAAAAAACTATAACTAGCGGTACCAATGTTTGAAAAACATTGAATCGTTTAGAATAAAACATACCTAATAGCATCGGTAACTGAGTAATCGTGAGGTCTGCTAATGCGACGACTGTTTCTCACTGTAATTCAGCGATCAGGAAAATTCCTGTTGATTTGTTTTAAATCGGCTAGTATTTCTTATGGTATGCCGGGGGATAAACCCAACCCTACTCTGAAGTTCCAAGTCAGCCGGTGGGGCGTAACAGTGACCTTGGGAATCTAATCTGTCGATTGTGCAGAAATTGTAGGCACTCGTAAGCTTGGCGAAAGGCAAAAAGATAGGTTTCTTGTTTGCCCCACTTTACAAAAACTGTGTCTGTTAGTTTTGTAGTAGATCACTGTTTGGCAATACCACTCGGAACAGAGCTTCCAAAATAAATAGCTTTTCCATGAGCTGTGAGCTTTGATCTTACTCTAGTTCGTAGTAGGTTTTTAAGAATAACTAATCATTTCTGTGTATATTTTGCAACGAATACGAGGATGCGTTAACGAGGTACTCGCATATATTCACGGTTAATACAATAAGGTTTTGCAGTATTAGTAGTATCTGATGCGTCAGAAGGAATTCAAATTACTATTACAATTATCCCCAGCCTTGCTCAGTGTCAGGGTTTTTGTGATGCTCGCAAGCGCACATGTTTTTTGGGGCACTGAGCTAAAGACAGATTGCAAGCAGATATTTTTGAGTCATTCGTATATAAACTAAAATAGTCTAGAAATAGTCATTGTAAATGAACTGAAGGAAACGGTGATTGTTTGAATCGACCGACAAGTGGTCCAGAGGAAGATCGACCTTGGCCATCCAGTCTACTCTTAGAGAAAGTAGCACGCAATGCTCGATCCAGTCTTCTCTTGGAGAACTAACTAGCTAACTAGCACGCAATTATGGTTAATCAATCTGAATTTTAAGAGAGCACCGTAGGTACTTCAAGTTTTTTCAGATCCCAAAAACGGTCTTGGTGTGCCGTTGCCTTTAAGTCTGAGAATATTGCTAACAGCTTGGAAAAGACTGGCTTCTCATTTTTATGACACCTCGAGTGTGCATTTCGTCAACCACTTTCATTTCAGTTTAGTTAGATATTTTGCTGTAACGGTCGCTCGACAAAAGCAATGACAATTTCGTGTATAATGGTAAATAGTAGTTACTTATTATGTTTAGAATGTCGAGCGGAGCTCCGAGCATTCTTCGATGCGTTCGGTAGCTCGACAAAAGCAATGACCGTTTCTTTTTGCACGGTATACAGTCACTTATTATGCTTAGAATGCAGAGCGGAGCTCCGAGCATTCTTCGATGCGTTCGGTAGCTCGACAAAAGCAATGACAGTTTCTTTGTGAACGGTATACAGTCACTTATTATGCTTAGAATGCAGAGCGGAGCTCTTAGCATTCTTCGATGCGTTTAGCTTTGTTACGGTAGCTCGACAAAAGCAATGACGTTTTCTTTTTGAACGGTACACAGTAATCATTATGCTTAGAATGTAGAGCGGAGCTCCGAGCATTCTTCGATGTGCTTAACTTTTGTTATGGTCGCTGGATAAAAGCAATGAAGTTTTCTTTTTAAATGGTACACAGTAGTCCCTTATTATGCTTAGAATGTGAAGCGGAGCTCCAGGCATTCTTCGATGAGTTTAACTTTGCTTAATGACCCTCACGAAGGGCTGCTTGTATGCATATTTTATTATATATCACCTATCACCTATCTCGATGCAAACTAAGCCTCTTGAGCTTTTTGAATGGTGTACGGAAGCCATTTATTACGTTTAGAATATAGAGCGGAGCCCCAAGACTTTTTCAACGAGTAATTTTTCTTGAGAACCAGTGATTGCAACCTTTTTTGGTAGCTGCCTGGCACGGAAGGGTTTCGAGTCAGAATCTTTTCGTTTTATTTCGTTGCTTCCATATTATGATTTCCTGTCCTATCCCGATGGGATGAGGAGGAATTATGCCTCTTGTCGGGCTGTAAAATTTGTTAGTTACCCCGGCAACGCCTTCATGTTAGGGATCGAATATGTCGACCCGGGTTTCAAGCAAAACAAACTCATCTTTGGGTGTGCAGCAGCGACTGCGAACTACAGTTGGCAACTGCAGACATTGGCGTGTGCTGTGTCACTTTCTAGACTGACCTACTTTGACGTAGCAATGTGGTATCTAGGGTAGTGGCAGTTAGCCCGTGGTGTTCAGAAACTTATCTTATGATGCATAGTTTTTAGATGTGTTTCTTTGCGTTTTGTTTTACCAGAGGTCCAGGCCAATATTTCGTATGTAGGTTGTTTAACAACTACATATAATCCAGGGACTTTACGAAGATAAGCCAAAACGCGACCTGAGAATATATGTTATTCTACCAGCTCTGCCTAAATAACATTGAATTTTTCAGTTTTGCTACTTTACCTGGTGTGAAAGTGCATGAATATATGTAGAAGTTTTCTTTCTACATTTTCGTATTAGAATGTGCTTTAACAGATTTTAGCCAATCTGGTTCATTAATCAGTCGATTGCATGTCATCTAAGAAACCATTTAAACTGTTTTAAGTCTGGTTTTGTGGAACTCTTTCACTAACGAGTGAACGACTTTGACTGGTTAAGCAAGGCGTAAAGTAAGCGTAGCGTTTGATTTCATTATGGGGATCACACCATAGCTAATGAACTCATAACATTGGAGATAGAAACGTTTGAGTTTTATAGTATTGGACATTATTACAATATTGTTCAAAAGGTTGTGGTTCTATGAGCTGTTCTACATAACCTTTATTTTTCTGAAGCGTAAACTAAGATTATTACACGCTTTAACCATTTGAAAGTTCAGTGGTTTTAATTTGAGGTGCTCAGTAGGGCTTATCCTCGTTTGATTACCCACACATGTTTGGGTCTGCTCAAATCGCAGTACAAGTCAGAATGACTGTAGCTTGGATTGTAATTTACCCCGATTATATTATAGTTGATGAAAAATAGTAAGTGTTACTTACGGTTTGGTGATGAGCCGGAGCTAAACTACGAACCAGCACTTGAATCCGATACCGTTGGTAGGTTATCATCTTCTTTTTCCTGTTTTTATTCCGCTTCTTCCATCGTTGGGGCTGGACCAGTATAACTATCAATTTAAAGAATCTAAAATTCAACTGAAACAGTGTGAAACAGTTAAAATATTTCATTTATATCTAGAACCAGCGGTTGCACTGGCTATAAACAAAAAATAATTAGTATTGAAGCGAACGGTAACACCGTTAAAATATTTTTAGTAAGTATATATAATTGCACATGAACTTACTAGTTGGTTCAGGACTTTACCTGAACTTTCACCAGCATGACGCAGTCAGTAAAGTAAATATTTCGTACTTACGACCGCTCCGGATGAAAATCCAAACGCCAATGAAGCCAAGTTGCGCTAGGCGCACTACCTGGGGTGATGGTTGACATTTGAGGGGAGCGGAAGGGGCGGAGTCGACGCTGATTGGGCGAGGAGAGCGGGCGGACCAATCACAGCATGACTTGTTCGGAACGGAAGTCGAGTACGCTACTCTCATGTATAATTAGGTTTCGAATTACGGTACAGTTGTTTAATATCTTTTATTATTTTATTTATCAAGATATATTCTAAATTATAAATTAAAAGCATTCATTGAAAGTTTAGAAAATTTCTAGAACTCCCTATCGAAACTCACATACGCAGCATCACATATATGTACAAAGCTTTTTAAATACAAACTTAAGTTTACATTTTCCAAAAATACAAAGTATGTTACAATTTTAGAGAGAAAAATCATCTTCGGACGTGATTCGAACCCGATGACTCGTGTCAGACGCCATGACCACTACACCGATACGATCCGTCCAGGCATCGAATTTATCTCTGGTTGATTTTAACCGTCGAATGGTGACGGAGCGACATCTATTAAACATTTATTTAATATCAAAACCGACTTTACTTACGTAATCATCATCCGACGTTTTCGACCGTCGACGTTGGCCAATTACGTGAGTAAAGTTTTGATATTAAATATGTATGTGTCAAACTCAGTAGAGTTTGTAATGATTGTATATGATTTTTAGGGTTATTCCACAAATCCCCATCAATAGGGATTTGTGAACTTTTATGCCACTAGTCCCCATTAACGTCTGAAAGTGCTTGTAATGGGGATTTGTGGACAAAAATAGTTCACTATTCCCCATCGCTTTAAAATGAAATCCCTATCGGTTGATAAATATCTTTCTGTCAAATAACCCTATTTTTAAAGCACTAGCGCCTGCTTAGAGAGACCAAACTTTGCAGTTTTAGAACGAAAAGCTCGCGTATGAACGCGGGTTCGAATCCCGTCCGAAGGTGTGATCCTTTTTTCTCTATAACTTTAAATATAATATAATAAAATACCAAATAAGGTTAGAATTCTGCCTTCCGCAGCTACACCGGCGTGCATGGCGACTGGTCCATTGAAAATCCTGTTGTCATTGTTAAAATCCAGTCTAAAACAAATTATACTTACCAATTCAAATTTCATCAAGATCAAGCCAGTCATTTCAGTGCCGTGTCCAATCAGTGGTAACAAACACGCAAACAAACAGACTCGCGCATTTATATCAGTATGATTTATTGGAGTGCGGTTTTATGTTACCGTTATTTACTATTATACAAAGTTATTTGAGTATATAGATTAAAAATTAAAAAATCTCGAATTTTTACAAACTTAATTTATGCATAGGAGCTTGTATGTTTTACTGTATTATGAATAATATTAATTTATTTTGTCACAGCGAGTGATTTTCGCATTTATAATATTTGTATGAATTATTTAGCTTTTTTATAATCGTTAACAGTGTGATTGTATGTTACATACGTTAAATTAATGTGAAAATCTCAAATCTTTACTTAATTTAGTCATAGGAAAACGCTTAATTATATTTGAATATTATAATAAATAAAAACTTATTTGTACATATTATATTATTAATATTTATATTGTTGCATTCCAAATATTTTGTGACTCTCAACAGTCAAAGGGTTGTTCAATTTATCATTTGTTTTGTATGTCAGTGGGCCGAGCACGAAAATTTGTTTAAATGTAACGTAATCGCATCGTGAATGTATCTAGTACAATAACTCAGTTTGTACTGAATACGTAAACGATACGATAACGTTACACTTCAGCAGATTTTCGTGCTCAGGCCACTGAACAGATCTGATTCGATTTGATCTTTTGTGTGTTTTTTGTCTTAGCCATAATTATTGAAATCGGTTTAGTTTCAATACAGTCTTTCAAGATTCTGCCGCTCTACTACATTTTGAATTGAAGTCTATGTTATTATGTTCTAAAAATATAGCAATCACGGTATGGCAGTTTTATCTTGGCTCAGAGGCCGTAGCACAAAAAACTTGCGAATAATTATTGGTATCGTAAGCGTCAACGAGTCACACATCGGCGTACAAACTGTGAGTTATCTGTGTCACAGTTGTCCTAGATAAATGACAGTTTAACCTGCTACACGTGAACGACAGGTTACGTTACACTTACGCAGTTATTCGTGCTAGGTTGACTGGAACATAACAGCCACTAACTTCTGCGCATGTACACTTGAAAGATTTTGAGATTTAGTTCATATTGCGCAGTGATGCGTACAAGTTTACTGCGGCCTAGTTAAAACGGTCATACATTATAAATATGTCCTGTATATCTTTATAGTAGCATATAGAACATAGTAATAAGCAGTACTGCAGTATCTGGTCATGCTATTATCCCTTCAAGGGTCGATGTCATTATAAAAATGAAATATCTTTTGTGTCTGGCCGTGCGACCTTTGATGCATTATGAAACATTATGACCCGTATTCTAAGACACTTACACTTCTGGAATGTTTGTCAAAGTGTGATCAGTTGACATACGGAATACTGACCGCTGATTAGTCACTTATCGCGTCATAGAATACCGTCGACCAATGAGCGTTTAGTATTTAGTTGCTCAATTAATAAAGGCTTTGCAAAACGTTCCAGTAACTTGGGGTAAGTTATGATTCTTGTAGATTGGACAGTAAAACTCATAATTTTAATTAGATCTGAACGTAACCGTAATTATTTACTGATCGAATGTCTGATCAATACATGTGAGTATTATTGTTGCATTATACACCCTATTTGTATAATTACCAAAAAAAAACAGCACTATATGCTGCTGGTACTTAATACATACATGGGAAGAAAATTTAAACTACTTTAAAAAAAACCCACAAAATCGACAATATTTGGTCAAACGTCTAGATTGATTCACACCTACAAATTTTATTCTAGGCATTTCCACTATTCATTAAGATATACTACAAGCGCGCGGTTTATGCATGAAACTTAACACCCCTACATAGAAATGTATCATTCATTCATAACATTCGGCAAACTCGCGTCCTAGCTCGTTAGACCTGGCCACGGGACCAACCCCGCACCCTCCGCCCTGCCACCGCGCGGCCTTTGTTTCTTCCGAAAACGAACGAACGAAAGCCGAAAGTCGACAATCTCTTTCACACCGAACGCTCGGGTGGGGGGTGTAAGAAAGAGTAAGAGAGATATTTTTTCACTGACGCGAATCATGTGTTTTCATTAATAAGTTGTACATAGGCATGTAGTATTTTTGTTAAGATGGTGTCCATACTTTTAGATGGAATTTTCGAAAACTTTAACAATTAATAATTATTTCACTGTGAAGTAATAAAAATTTTTGACTACATATCTACATTGTATTAACACTTTTGTACCGCCCATTTTTTTTTTGTAATTATACAAATAGGGTGTATAGTATGAAGTCATAGGTCATCACATCACCATCATATTTTTCATAAAAAAACAATTGACCTATTTTTATTTATATAACGCCCCCATAAAGCTAATCATTTATTATCACATACGACAGAGCTCAAATGATTAGTTTTCTGGTACCTAACCGGAACCTTAAGATCCGGATGACCAGGAGCCAATTCCATTAACTAAATTGCAATCGAACTGTAGTTGAATCGTAACTTTTATACGTTTTCTTATTCTGTTATTGAAAAATACTCAAGCTGCAGTTACGTTTCTGTTGACATCAGCGATCGATCAAAACTTTATATTCTGCTACCTCGATAAATAATGAACGCGGCGCTAACTCTTATACTTACGTACAAAGTAGCGATTATTGTATATTTAATGAATAGTAGTGTTCAAGATGAAGTTAGTTTCCTATTTGTCTATAGAAATAGTAGAATGGCCTTTTGGGTAATGATCAAACCACGACAGGATTTGAACTGCAGTTGCAACGGGATAGATTGTGTGAAATAGTAGAATTGGCCTTCTGGTCAGCACCTACAGCCGTTACGTTGTTTTGGGGTTTCCTTTGATTTGAGAGGTATGATTACCTTCGTGATATTACAAAAGCTGGTTGTGGCAGCTGACTAAATATGCTTTATTAACTTTTATGAACTTTGTTAATGTTTTATTTATGTATGTTCCTAAATAAACTTAATATAAAGAATAACAGTACAACATGTTATAAATTAAATTTTAACAAAAAATATTTTTATCATTGTTTTTATTATTTACTACATTGCCCTTTACTGATGTATTTTTATTTGTTATTTTTGTTTTTGCATTATAAAGTGCGATTGAGGTCTTACCCGTAGTCCCACTACTTTAACCCACTAGCTAGGGGGTTTGTAACCTACATATTTATTTTTCCCAGTAGCCCCATTCCACTAGAGGTTGATCTTTATAAACCCAGATTTCAGTTAGGTATAAGAAAATCTTCTTGAACATTTCCTTGATATTACCTAATGCTTGTGATATTAATATATAGGTAACACTAAAGGAGACCTGAATTTCCAAACCAGCAGCCGGGGAATAAGGTATTCATATGCATAATGAAACTGATTCGCACAGATTTGATGTGAACATTTGCAAAGTTGCCTTCAATATGTCAAAGTCAAAATCATTTATTCAATTTAGGCATCAAAGACGTACTTATGAACGTCAATTTTTCATTATAATGTACTTTAAAGCCTACCGCCGCGTTCCAAAATACATAGAGCCAACCGAGAAGAAGCGGCAAGAAACTCGGGGCCATTTTTTTTATATACTTAGATGTTTTTACAATGTTTTTACTTAGGTACTACAAATATTAGCTTCAGTGTGTTGCCTTACAAAAGAGAACATAATAATGGTATCAGTAGGGCAAGACACGCTACACTTTGACATCTTAGTACACGAGTAGATAGATCCTGGAGTGATCAGTCCCAAGCTGTTTTATCCTCCAAGTAATCCGAAATTTTGTAATAACCTTTTTGACAGAGTTTAGTTTTAATAGTAATTTTAAACTTATTAATAGGCAAACCTCGGATAACATTGGGAACTTTATTATAGAATCGTATATATTGTCCCATAAAAGAATGACTCATTCTGTGGAGACGCGTTACATGTACGGATAGCTTGTGCTTATTTCGCGTGTTGATGGAATGAGCATCACTCCTTTTATCAAAACTGCTAATGTTTTTCTTTACATACATTAGATTTTCATAGATAAACTGAGAGACAACAGTTAGAATGTTTATGTCTTTAAATTTCTGTCTAAGGGAAACTCTGGGAGCCAAACTGTAGATCGCTCGTATAGCCCTTTTTTGCAGTATAAAAATAGAATTAATATCTGCAGAACATCCCCAGAGCAGTATGCCATAAATCATAACGCTATGGAAATAACTAAAATAAACTATTCTTGCTGTCTACATCAGTTAATAGTCTAATTTTTTTAACAGCATAAGCCGCTGAACTGAGCCTACTAGACAATTTTTTAATGTGGAGACCCCATTGCAATTTAGCGTCTATAGTAATTCCTAAAAAGACTGTTGACTCCACAAGGTCCAACTCTGTTCCATTCAATTGTATATTGGATTCTACTTGTCTCACATTTGGTGTCGAGAACTTTATACAATTAGTTTTCTTCTCATTGAGGAGAAGATTATTTGTATTGAACCAATTCACAACTTTAGCTAATGCATTGTTAACATCGTCATAGTTTAATAACTGCCTTTTAATTTTAAATAACAGTGAAGTGTCATCTGCAAACAATACAATCTCGTGATTCTTCTCAACATAATTAGGTAAGTCATTAATATAGATTAAAAACAAGAACGGCCCTAGTATTGAACCTTGTGGAACGCCCATTGAGATTATAGAGCCGGGCGATTTTTTAGCATTTATGTCAACCCTTTGAATTCTACCATTTAAATATGAAGTCAAAAGGTTGATAGCCATGTTCCTAATACCGTAGTGTTGTAATTTCCTGACAAGTATATCATGTCGGACGCAGTCAAATGCCTTAGATAAGTCACAAAAAACACCTAAGGCATCTTGAGAGTTCTCCCAGGCATCAAATACATCTTTTATTAGTTCTATACCTGCGTCTATAGTAGAGCGATTCCTTGTAAACCCAAATTGATTTTTATGGAAAATTTTGTTTGCACTAAAATGAGTTTCTAATTGATGTAATATGATTTTTTCGAAAATCTTACTTAGCGTAGGTAGTACAGAAATAGGCCGAAAATTTGTTGGATCAGTAGTACTACCAGATTTGAATAAAGGAACCACTTTACTGTGCTTTATTAGGTCAGGAAATACACCACTTGCAACACAACTATTAAATACAGCTGCTAGATTGGGTGCAATGACATCTATAATTGAAGAAACGGTCTTCACAGAAAGACCCCATAGGTCTGCCGTTTTTTTTTGCATCTAGACTTTTGAAACTGCTTACAATATCTTTGCAATTAACTACTGAAAATTTAAAAGTTGTGTCACATTCAGTTACACTTTGTTTAAGTAAGATCTCAGCAGAAATGGAGGAAGATTTTAGAGTTTTGGTTGTTAAAGAAGGAATATTAGTGAAAAAATTCTCAAATTCGGCCGCTACCTCTAAATCTGCTCTTACATCTTTATTATTAATTAATTATTAAAATGTTATCGCTCAATTGAGTCGCCGGCATGTTTAAATGTGTTAGAGTAGTTAGTTTGTTACTGTTAGTTTATGTTTAAGCAATGGAAATAGTGAGAGTATCAGTTCCAGTATTTCTGTCAATATAAATACCTAAAGGTAATAATTATGAAGTAGATCGCACCCTAATAAATTAGAAAAAGCTTTATATGAAAATCACACTATATAGGTAATATTAAAAAGGCGAAAGTTTGTGAGTATGTTTGTAACTTTTTTACGATAGAACGTGATTACCAATTTTATGAAATTTAGCATGGAGGTAGATGAGGCGCTGGATTAACACATAGGATACTTATCATCATCCATGCTGGTGTAATTACGAGGCGCAGTTGGTTACTCAATAAAACAACCGATAGAACATATATATATAGCATTTATTTACATGTATTGTATTCTCCCCTTCAACCTTGTTTCCTTAAAGTTTTTGCACCGCATTTCTACTAGTTACTTAATTATTATTGGATAACTGGCATCTTCACCGACAGCATCTGAAAAATATATATTTTAAGAAGATAAATTAACCGAAAACTAGTTTATTGAATGTCAATCGGATTCGACACGAGTAATTCGCTCGCCTGATGTTAAGCTTCACCCTTGCTCATAATAGTTCAATGACATTCGGAATTTTAAACTATAACAGTTCAAAACCCTACTGGCAATGCACTGCACTCGTGACTGAGATATAAGATGTTAAATCTCATACCCTGTTATTTCGTGGAAACGGTAATGTTTGCACACTACTGCTTCACGGTTGAATAAGTGGCAAAGGCGGACTCTGCAGTCCTGAAAATCCGAGGTATATGTAAGGTAGGTAAAACGATAGTAAATTAAGTCTGCATTTTATTTAAAAAACATCTACAAGTCTTTAGCTATCCAACGAGGTAAAAAAATTAGCACTTTATTGCACAATTGCAGAAATAATGCGATAACAAAGACTCAGGTAGAGACATTCCGAGAAAGGGTTTTAGACAACGGTATCCATGTTGAATGCGCCGTCTCCCTCTCGCTTATGTTTGTTGAACGAGCAATGAGAACCCAGTTTGCTCAAGCGCATCGTACTGTTCAGACGCTCTTTGGCAACCCTTTATTACGATTAAATTTCGACCTTGATAACGTTATTGGACTTGTGTAACTTCTTTTTCTGTGATTCGGCTAGTGAACTGGACTTTTTGATTGATTGCTTACCCGACGACTTGGCTTGTACTAAAGGATCTGATCATGACTGCGGACGACCATCTACCTCGGCTTCGAGAGTTCACAAACGAAGAGTATGCGGACATACTGTTTTGCTATGGTTTTGCCAACGGCGTCGCTTCACATGCTCGAACGGAGTATCAGTCTCGATTTCCACAGCGCCGTTTACCCCATGTGAGTGTATTTGACGGAGTGTACCGGCGACTACGAGAAACTGGTCAAGTTCAAAGACGACAAAGTGATGCTGGACGATCTCGTATTTATCATTCGGATGAAGAGGAACAGATAATTCGCATGTTTGAGCAAGATCCTACGACTTCAACAAACATCATTGCACGACGTCTTGGCATGTCGCAATGGAAAGTATGGAACACAGTGCACCGCTCAAGACTCTACCCGTATCATTTGACTCCGGTACAAGTTATCCAAGACGGAGATCCTGCACGTAGAGTCGAATTTTGCAGATTCATGTTGAACACCGATATGGAAGATGCCAATTTTTTATTAAAAATCTTATGGACCGACGAATCCAAATTTGATCAGGATGGAATATCAAATTATCATAATATTCATTATTGGGCCCCGAAAGATGACGGTAACCCAAACAAGAAAAGATTACAAGGATCACAAAGAAGGTTTTCCGCTAATGTGTGGATGGGCATTATTAAGAATGAATTGATCGGCCCTTTCTGCCCAACAACCTCAATGGTGAAGCGTATGATTTTTTTTTGAGAAACGAATTTTATGAGCTACTCAGTGAAGTACCCCTTGAAACCCGCAGAAACATGATTTACCAACATGATGGTTGCCCCGCACATTTTAGTTTGAGCGTCCGTGAGTGGCTCAATCGTCAGTATCCCAATAAGTGGATTGGCAGAGGAGGACCCATTCCGTGGCCGGCCAGAAGTCCCGACTTGACTCCCGTCGACTATTACGTATGGGGTCACATGAAAAGCTTGGTGTACGACGATACTCTTGGACCTGTGGCAACCATCGAAGAACTGAAACAGCGCATAATAAATGCAGCAGAAAAAATGAAAATTAATTTAAATACAAGTGTTGTTAAAAGCAATTTACGCAGCCGTATGCGTCTCTGCATTCAAAATTCTGGCTCACATTTTGAGAACGAACTGTAAAAATAATAAATACAGACTAATTACATCTACTCTTTTATTTCTTTACCAGAAATTAAGTTACCTTAAGAAAGTATTTCTTCCATAGCTACTTCTCATGGACTATTCTCATTCCTTTCTCGGCCTTTTGTAATCGCATTATTTCTGCAACTGTGTAATAAAGTGCTAATTTTTTTACCTCGTTGGATAGCTAAAGACTTGTACATGTTTTTTAAATAAAACGCAGACTTAATTTACTATCGTTTTTGTAGAGAAAATAAAGGTTTTTGTAAAGCATCTTACAAAAATTATCAAATAAAAATTATGAAAAAGCCTCTAGTTTTTGGATGGATCTACATTAGTACGATATTATTGTTTATTATTAAGAGCTGTAACAAGGTTTCTCTAAAACTGCGAACAGAACTGAAATCGGTTGATTACTTTTTTTTTTATTGAATTTTAAAGTAGTAAAACTGGATTTTCCAAAAAAAATAAAAAAAAGAATATCACAGAAATGATTCATTTCCGGATATCACAATGTACAGTCATATTGTTGCAAATGGCATTCCCTACCACCCCTTAAAAGGATCCGGTCTAATTACCAATAACCCTGTATACTTAACTAACTTCAATAGAAATCTAATTCAGACATTAAAGAGGTTAACCCGTTGACTCGCGATTCGCCATATTTGGCCAATAATACAATAGGTTTCGCAGAAATCAACAATTTCTAAAACAACCTTCTTGACCATTTTAGTAGAAGAAGCTATAATAACCAGACCTTGAGGTGAGCTCACATGAGAACACGCAACATAAAACTGCCCATGTGAAAAACAGTCGCAGATCGATTCCCGCTTTGTGTTTATTTATTTATGTTCATGGCGAAGCAAACTTTGAGAGGAAACTAAAGACAGTTAAATTCAAACAGGAATAAATGGGAATCAACAGTATACGCGGGACAAATACTGAGCCGACCCCGCCAAATATATTTATGTATATAATTGCCTCTATTATATTTCAATCCAAAGCCCTAACTTGCAGTCTAGTACCATTACAAAGTTTTGGTGGTTTCAAATTCCGAAGAATCCGAAGTAACATCACAGGTGTGACACGCAGCAAGAGTCTATAATGTGGGAGACCTCTTAGATTAATGGTAGGTATTTAAGAACTCAACAGGATAGTGGACTGTTTCGTCCGTATTTACTACGGTACCTATGTGATAGTATACCATTTCATCGCCTGGAAATCACTTAAGCAATATATCATTAATCGATGCCGCTTGGTATTTTTTTAGTATTAAAATACTTCGTTCACGCAACCATTGCAAAGGCTTATCTTTAACCCGCACAGTGTCTACTTCTTGCGGTGTCTTTTCGAACTATGCATAAAAGTTCAAATAAAAATACTACCCTTACGTTTGACCAACTAAAAGCAAGTTTATACAAGTAGAATGTATTGGATCTCATAAAATTAGTTACAAACTCGAGGTCTAAAATGTGTATACACTTTGTGTACGCGCAACATGGCTTAGCGCTTTTTTAAACGGACACATGGTACATGCGCGACACGCAATGGGTTAATGAGGGCTATATCAGGATAAGTTGTTTCTTGGACCGCACGGGCCAACTTCGCCGGTACGGTGCGGGGTCTGGTGTTCCACAGGGGTCTGTCCTAGGACCTCTCTTGTGGAACATCGGATTCGACTGTCTCCTACGGGGAACTCTCCTCCGTGACACGAGTGTCATTTGCTATGCGGATGACACTCTACTCACTGAACGGGGGAGACTTCAGGGAGGCGGCGAGTCTGACCTCGGCCGGCTGATCCCTGGTCGCGGAAATGATCCGCTGCCTAGGCTTGAAGGTGGCACTGCATAAGACCGAGGCCGTGTTTTTCTACGGGCCTCGGCAGCGCATTACCCCTGACGCCCACATTATCGTGGAGGGGGTTAGGATCGAGATAAAGGCCCAGATGAAATATCTGGGCCTAGTGCTCGACAGCAGGTGGCGCTTCGGCCCGCACTTCAGCGGGCTGTCGACGCGCCTGCTAAAGGTCGCGGGCGCCCTCTCTAGGCTCCTTCCGAACTTGGAAAGCACGTTGCCGGCTTTTTTACGCCGGCATCCTGAAGAGTATGGCCCTTTACGGGGCCCCTATCCGGGCTGACTCCCTGCAAAGGAGGGAGAACGCCACTGCACTCCGCAGGCCCCAAAGGGCTATTGCACTGCGGGTGGTGAGGGCCTACCGGTCGGTGGGCTTCGCGGCGGCGTGCGCTTTTGCTGGCACCCCTCCTTGGGAGCTCCAGGCAGAAGCGTAATGCATTTTTCCCAGCGGTAAAAAAAAGGATAAATTGTTTCTATAAGGTCTTTGACTGTAAATAGGTATTACTTTGCAAATTCATTTGGTATAGTTAACATGCCATCTAGTTCTCGGAACTCGCCATTTCCAAGTTTAAGTAGAAGTTCTGAAAAATGTCCTGCAGATTATTCTTTCCTTAAGGTATGTGTGCATGCCTCCCGCAAGAACAGAGAATCTTAGTGGGGGGGGGGGGGTGTAAAGCGTAAACGTTATTACGTTATTAACCATGTCAATTCTCAATTAAAGCTAACACACTTACATCATTATTTCTATTCAGCTGAGCTTCAATGACTTCTCGATCCACACTGCAAGGGAGGAAGAAATCCACAACATTGTACACCCCTTTGGAATCTAACACTAATCTGTCTTCCCCCACTTCAAGGTTGAGATCTTTTAACTCCACCTGAAGGAAATATCACATGTGTCAAACATAGTATCAATTAGTTTACAGGCTCGATCTATGTAGATTAAGGGTATAAACTATGAATAAAGAAAATCTCTTTCAAATCTTAATCCATCATTGTTTTTTTTATGTTATTACGCAATGGTACAAGCATGAGGTCCACCTGATCTTACATTGTAATTATTTTTTTTAATTTCTGTATTTAATTTAGGGACTTTTGTCTTTTGACATGCCAGCTCCATCGTACCCTGTACATATATGTAACAAAACATAACATATTCATCTACTACACAATTTATACAACTTTACTGCATAACATCTGCCTATAACAGGTGCAGTTCCTCACAAGTGACAAACTGCACTGCGACCGTAAACCCTGAGACACTTGATAGTAAGTCTCATGTGCCTGTAATTTCGTCGGCACTCACACCTTCAAACCAAAACGCAGTATTGTGTACCTTACTGCTTCACGATAGAAAAAGGTAAATCTATATTGTGCTTGCGGTTCCTAGAATTCTTTTATTTATCAAAATGTGCAGACCACTTCACACAGGAATTCCTAGAAATCGATGGGCTTTGAGTAACATGGTGCTTAGATAACCCTTGAGAACACTGGAGAATGAAGTAACAAAAGGTAAAAGGAATAAACACTAAAAATTGTTACAAAATGGTGTTACATTTAGATGCTATTTGTAGAAGTATCAAAGTTGTATGTAAGTTTAACTTCAATAGCAATTAGTTTTTCTTCAAATATTAAAAAAACTTGCAGCACTTATTAGTTAAAAATTATATACTACCAGAATAAAATTAAGTTATTTTGACTAGGTCTAACCTGCCTTTAGGAAAGTGACCTTGAGTAGAACTTACCGATGCAGGTATTTTAAATTCAGCCAGTAAATATTCAATTTCTCCAGTTGGTGGCTCTCGCCGCAATCTGTACTCTACTTCAGACTTTTTGGGAACATTCACATTACGTGCAAGCGGCACATCTATCTCTTCAATCAAAGGGGGCTTCAAAGCTTCCTCAGTACTTTTTATATCCCTAATTTGAATCCTATGCGACTGCAAAGTACCGATTGACTTTCTATTCTTCAAAACTGTGTACTTCTGCATGTCTATCTCAAACTGATATTTATCTTGTAATCCTTCAAACACTACTGTTAGGAAGAATGTATGAAAAAGATCGTCTTTTTCTATTTTCTTGAAAAATTCTGGGTTTATAGCAACATCATGGACTGTAGCTGGTGCACCTGACTTGTCAGGCTCTGTCCTGCCTTCCCCAATACTCATTGGCACCCGGTAACTAGATGGATCCTCGGAGCTCAGTATCTGCATGAGTTCATCATTGGTTATGTCTCGAGGGCAGGGTATAGCATCAGTAAGACAGATGTTCACAAACATTTTTTTATTGTCAGGCTTAGTGAAGGTCTTGACACAGAAACCTGGAATAGTTAATGAAAAAAACAAAGCAAGTTTCAATCCACAAGTAAAACAAATAGCAATAGAGTAAACCTGCCATGTATCGGCCACCTAAGCATTTTTTGAAATAAATATTCTTCTCATCATTCATCATAAATCTCTCAAAGGCACTTTGTTTATTCATTTTCAACTAAAATTATAATAAGATTTTATGATTGAAACATTGATTAAATATTAAGTCCATTATTTTTAAAGTTAGTACACATTATTTCAATATGTGCAGTTTTTCCTAAATATGGGCCCTCCGCCTTAACACCGGCGTGGTATTTGCCCTATATCGGCATAAGTATTTAAAGAGAAGTAGAATGGGAAAAATTACTAAAAAAACAAGAGAGAAAATTCGGCATGTGACCCAGAATGGTGTAAAAAACTTGTCATTTCTCTTACACGTTAATAAAATCATTTTAACATATCAGTCTCAAACTTATTTTATTATATTAAGTTAATATCTATTCAAATAAAAATACACATTAAAATCAAATAAACATAATATTCAACATCTAGGAAACAATAACTATAATATAATTAAAAAATATCTAAATAAAAATAAAATTCTGTCTGTCTTATTTAATTTTTTCATAAGATAATGGTATCTTTTTTTGGTTAGGCTATAGGCATTCTTTTGTTTTCAAAATTTAATGAAATCGGCGCAATAAGGTGGGTTTTAAAAGCAGGTGAAATGTTTACGGACTTGGGAGTAGGTAGTAGAGTTTAGAGTTGGCTCTACGTCTAGACGCTGCATAATTCGGTGATGAAGAGTTTAAGAGTGATGAAGAAATATTACTCAATGGCAGAGATGCAGGTAGGGAAAAACCAAATTCAGATGCGACATCTAAGTTTTCTATTAATCTGTTGGGATCAGCAACCCTCTTTAGAGGCAAGGTTCATTCATAAATCCATTGTTATTTTTTGTCCTGATGCGGACGAGTTATTAAACTACCTGTAATTTCTATGGTGGGTATTCTAGGATTTTAAAAGTTTAGGATTAGTGTATAGAGAAGATATTTGATCTAATTGAAGTCTGATTGCCGATTGTTTCTTCAGAATTAAGTTTAAAATATTCAAGATTTTTTTACTTTTAATAAGATAACGCACTTTCGCAGTTCTTTACTTTTACAATACTTTTGTAGAAATAGGAACTCAGTGTTCAACACTGTGTCTCTGACAACTTTACCGTTGCTTTCATCAACTGTCCCGTGTATCTTGTTGTCATTTGTCATGGAGAACTTGTTCTTCCTATATTATATTGTTTTGCAGCCAGTCTTATACTCACACCCCAAATATTTATAGCATCAACCGCCTTTTAAATAGATTGGTTCTGTCATATTGTAGACGCTTAAGTTTGGGATTTTCAATTTGTGTTCACCATCTTAGATTGTCTGATGAAATAAAAGCAAAAAAGTTGAAAATTCACCTACACTTAAAAAATCCCAGATGGCCGACTTTTGGATTATACATCTAAAAATAGAAACTTCGTTTCGGCCCCTCCTGTCGACATTTAGATTTCGTTAAATATATAAGCTCTAAATCCGGCCCTATGTTTATCAAAGTAAAAAATAACAGTGAACGCAAAATAAGTAGCCTAAGATATTCTTATACAATCCTTTTTTTTTAAATAAGTGTAATAGTAAGCAATTAAAGACTGTAACTAGTAAACACAAACCCCAACAGGTCGTCACCAGCTGGCTCAAGCTATGAATAAGCACTAAAATGACATAGGCGCCCGCAACGGATTTGAGTTAACACTAAATAGTGAAATAAAGAACATCTGAATGGCGCTCTAATATTTTGATATAGCTTAATAATTAAGGTCCATTTTAACACAAATATGTCGTATAATAATGTTGCCATTTCCAATTTATACACTAATTTATTTGAAACAGCCGATACCACGCAGGGGCCGATACAATAACAGATTACCCTATAATATGAAACAGCATAAACAAACTGCTTTAACAATAAGAAGTAAAATGTATGTATGACAAATTACCTGGTGTGGGTTTGACCATCTTTGAGGGCACTGTGTCCAAAGTAGACAAATATTTATTGAACTCTTCCTCCACAGGATTTTCCTGTTGATAAAAATAGGTAGAAATAAGAAAAAAAAATTACAACTGTAAAGTTGTACTTCAAAATTATTCCCAAGAACACAAACTTGTAAAACTCTATTTTTGACAATGTATGAATAAGTGTTCATGCATTAATCTGGCAATAGGAACACTGGGGCAAATAAAATATATGAACCAAGACATGCTTTACTACAAATAATATGTAGCAATACATGTTTGTGATGCAAATGAACTCGAACAACAGTCAAACATTGAAATAACCATTTTGAACATTACATAGTCAATTAATCATTGTTACTTAATTAATCAGTAAAGAAGCTTTGCTCGAAAATAATTAATATTAATATTGGAAGTTTATATTTGGCTCAGCTCAGTTACAGTTAAAAACTTAAGGCCTCTACGAAATCCAGATGGATATCATAAATTAGATAGAATATGGCCGATTCCAGAAAGATGCTCAGTTGTTTTGTTAAATCTTGACTTGAGTGGAGATTTGACAGTAAATGCCACACAAAATTTACTCAGAGATTCATGGATTCAAGAGCGGATTCACTAGTGAGCTTCAGCAATACCTCCCTAAGTACAACTGTAGTCCCGGACGAGATTCGAACCCACACCTTCTGACCACTGTGTCAGTTTAAGAAATCACTTTACTTATTGTATGTATGGCTTGTGCGGCTTTGCCACAATTTTGCCAATTTCAGGACGAGCGGATTGTGTGGACAACTAAAGAAAACAATTAATTTGGACACAGATGGGTGTCTCGGCGGCTTAGCCGATATAGGTAGCGTCTGATGCCGCTAGTCATAAAACTCGGTTCGAATCCTGTCGGAGGATGTAATTTTTCTCTTTTGCTATGCAAATACGGTGCTTCAAAATTATGTTATGAAAATTAGTTCTGCTGTATCTGACCGGGTATTTCCGACAAATGATATAAATATTAGTAAAAATACCTACCCGCACAATTCTCATGTTTTTCTCCAATATCGATGGGTCCACTTCGAGTGATATTGAATTTTTGGTCATTGTTTTTGTTTAAATAAATGTGGTTACTATGGAAACACACCGGAAAGATAAACTAATCTAGACCAGTTATTGTTTATTTTGTTCCTAAAACTAAGATATTGTGATCGTCGTGATTATAGAGATTAAAAGCGAGTTAAATTGAATTGAAAACTTTTCGATTTTCGATAGAAACACTTTCCTAGTATATAAATATATTTTAGTCTATGAGAAGAGAAACACCAAACCACAGCACAGAGCATTAAAAAACAGAAAAATAACCGAACCAAAATCACAAACGAAACGACCCACAGACTATACTATTCAGACTAACTAGAAGTATTATATTCTCTTTGCTATTCAGACCGACGACTGATACAATTGAATATAATACTATAATATATGTACACCGGCAAGTCACACAGATACGTGATTTAAATCTTCTGAACAAATAGATTTATAAATCTCTGTTCCCTCTAAAGATTTACTTCGCGCATGTCTAAAGTCCACTGAAAAAGTCCTCTGTGGTCCACTGTGAAGAGTATAGGTGCGTTCGTTTAGCTCATGAGGGCATTGGTGGCGTTGTCATTGATGCCTCATTTGTTAAAGCGTTCGGAAAGCTCAAAAACGTTATTTTTGCGACTTTTGCCCATACTCTATTCGAACGCTTAACTGAGCAAAGACCTAAAATCGCATGATTATGCTGTCAAATACATAGCTGTCATATAACGATCACAAACAACCATACTCCGGACGTGGGTCAAAAATTGCACTTTTTGGTGGCAAAAATTCCTCATTTTTAGCTTTCCGAACGCTGAACAAAAAGAGGCATGAACGACATTTTCACCCACAGATTCCCAATTCGCACGCCCCTTGTGAGCGTTTTTAGCGTTATTTTCGCCAAAAACGATCAGATCAGATCTATTCGAACGCACTATATATCAGACTCAAGCATGTTCAGATCAACCAAACAGAGCAAAGTATGGCGTCCAAGATGGCTGCCAGTGCCGAAATGTGCCGGGAGTGAAACGGTTTGCGGTCGTGTATTTTAATGAATATTATTATAAAATGCAACAAAATAACACAAATATCTGCGTAGTAGATCTAGACAAAGCACAGAAAAACAACTGTGTCAAAGGCTAAGAAAATGCGGGCCGCGAAGACGGCTAAATAATAATTGAAATACCATCAATAGTGTGTAAATATCACGAACACGAAAAGCAGGGTTGTACTATGAACTTTGTAAAACAGTTTTACAAAGTTCATAACAGTAACACCAATATTCAATAATATTGGTTATATTTTATCAATAAAATTTACATTTTAGTATACTAGCATCTGGTATTCTGCCCTGAGACGTAAGTAACTTACGTAACGTAAGTAAACTGTTTATGAATTAGGACCGGTGAATAAGTGTGTTCATGATGTATAGTGAATAGGCATTTTTTTTTATTTTAATGCTGTTGATAATGATAACTGAAGTGCCTGGTAAATTACCACTGCACGTTTATTCTAAAATTATTAAAAAATGCCGACCAAACCTCGCTTTGCTTTGGTTAACCTAATTTTCATATAGAATTTCACAATAAAAGTATGATAAAAGACCTATGTTCATTCCTGAGGTTCCATCGATGTCATTTTTTAATAGTAGTAGCAACCCTTAGTACGTCCTTTTTCAATTAGATTTGTCAAAACCAGGTAAGTCCAGTCAGTATTTTTCTAAATTCTTTCAGTTCGGTCGATGCGCGCAATAACGAAGCGACCAATGTATACCTTCCGTTTTTATTACATAAAAAAATAATAACAAAATATGGCTAAGTGCGCTAAGTGCTCGAAACTTGTTTCGAAGAAAACCCCTGGGTTGCAGTGCGGAAAGTGCAATAAATGGTATCACGCGGCTTTTGTTCCGCTGACAACTGAACAGTTAAATATCCTGCACTCCACGGACGCCGTAGACTGGAAATGCAAGGCGTGCTGTGGACAGTACAAACAAACAAAAGTGAGTTTCCCTGATCATCCCCGAACCAGAAGACGATGAATTCACCGACACAGAAACCCCAACAATATCGAAAAACAAATACCCATTCACCGAGGACTTTATGAAGAACATGCGCAACGAAATTAGATTCGTCATAAAAGAAGAAATGTAACGTACTCTCGCATACTACTCCAACAAAATTGATGATTTCCAAAACGACGTAGACAAATATATAAACAGAGAATTACTGGAAAATATGCAAACAGATCTCCAAAATAAATACTCTAATCTCCAACTTAGATATAATGATTTAGAACAAAAAATAAACGCCACCGAACAAAGTCAAATGGAAAACAAAGTAGAAATATGCAGTGTGGACAAGAAAGACAACGAAAACATCACCAAAATAGTAGAAAACATTGCTCAAAAATACTCTTGGACCCTACGGACGTGGTAGAAGTATACAGAAAAGAACGCCGTGCGCCGGCCGCTCAAAAGCGAATCTCATCCACGATCATGGTGAACTTGAAGGCAGGGCGTCGCGACAGCTGGCTGGAGTCGGCTAAGGCTACTATCAGAGGAAGTGATATCGGCATGCAAGATGCAAAGCAGATTTACATGCGCGAGGCACTTACACCGGGTACGTCTTTCTTGTTATGGAAAGCAAAAACTGTACTTAAAAATGACCAACTATACAAGTTTGTGTCGTGCAGGCGGGGGAAAAAATGGCCCTAAGAACATACAAGACAACTATAGGCCTATTGCATTACTTAGTATCATCTCAAAGATATTCCAAAATCGTAATAACAGACTCATAAACTATCTTGAAAAACACAATTTAATTTCCGATAGACAATTTGGTTTCCGCAGAGGCAGATCGACGGAAGACGCAGTTACGTTACTTGCAGATCTAATTTCATAATTTGTTGACAAAGGAGAAAGTAGTATTGGCGTGTTTCTTGATTTATCGAAAGCTTTCGATACTGTCTCTATCGGGATGGTTTTATTCGGAATCTTTGGCGTTAGAGGTATTTCTTTATTGTGGTTTTCTAGTTATCTATGCAATCGAAAACAGTACGTCAAAGTGGGTAACCAAACTAGCGAATACTTGCCCATACATTTCGGTGTACCGCAGGGTAGTATACTCGGTCCCACCTTGTTTCTAATGTACATGAACGACATAATTAACATTTATGTTTGAATAATGCAGAAATAATCGTGTATGCTGATGACACTGCTATTCTATTCCATGCAAATTCTTAGAGCCAAGTATAAAGCCTTAGTGAAAATGGTATCTCTAGGATTGCAAATGTTTTGGAAGGAAATCTTCTAACATTGAACCTCAATAAGACGAAATACATGACATTCACAAAGACTGCCGCTTCTAATCCTCTTGATGACTCAGAACTTAAAATCCATTACTGCAACAGGGTATCCTTGATATTTGCACATGTAGCACCATTAAACGAACCTCTGCTTTTGGATATCTAAATGTGACTGTTGATGAAAATCTATCCTACAATCATCATATAACTGATCTGTCAAAACGAGTTCGCAAATTGATTTTCGTGATGAAGCACCTTCGTGACTGCCCCTTTGGAGCTTTTACGGCAAGTGTATCTAGCATTATGCCAGTCAATTATACATTATTGCATTGCAGAGTATGGGGCGCAGCTGGGAAAACGTATTTCCTGTGTCTCGTAAGAGCACAAAGAGCTCTAATAAAAGTCATATTACGAAAACGCTTTCGCTATTCTACTGATTCGATCTATAATGACTTTCAAGTCCTATGTGTTCGTCAACTCTTTGTACTAAGCGTCACCGTTAAAACACATATTAATTTTAAAAAAGCCTCAGGGTTACTATGAAATCATCACCAGACGTGCATACAGAATTCCATTACTACTGGCAAATTATTCACTAGCAAGACGTAGCCCTTACTACTCCCACCCCAGGACTTACAACAAGGCTGCTAAAAAGCTTGATATTAAGAAACTCCCGATATCTGCAAAAAGATAGTCAAAACTGGTTATTGGAACTCTCCTACGATGACACAGAAAGTTTAATCTAAATAGTTAGCACACACTCTCACACACGTAAACCTATAACCCCTAACACAAACGCACACACACACCCTCACAAATACACATTTAACCTACTCACACGCACTCCCTCATCATCATAATGTATCTTATAAGTGAAATAGTTATTTTTTTATTTTATACTTTTGAATAATAAATAATAAATAAATAATATTTTTATATATAGGTACTCAATTGCCATGAACTATATTATACATAAAGCATAGGCAATAGCATGATAAATCATCAAATAAGCAATTTTGTTCTTCACCTCACGAAGAGTCTTCAATCAAGTTTAACACGCATGGCCGTTTACGTTGCTTTTGTTCGTTTGTATTCTGATACCTACAAGTAACTTAAAGTAAAAATGTAAATGAATATGAAACCCTATATGCACTTTCTGATGGCTACTATGCATTTTGTTAACCGCACTCGTGCCCCAAGACACAAGCCCAGTGCTTAGTTTAGAGCTCGCCGATAGTTCTCCTCTTTAGCTAATAAGTATAGTCACATAGCACTGTGTTAAAAATTGTTAATTGGCAATAAATATCTTATATCTCAAGTTGAGTAAATTTATTCCTCGGTGAAACTTTTGGAAGTAGGTAGGTACTTAAATTAGGCTCAGTACATTTTTCGTGTAAATGCCGAAAGGGCATGTGATGAAAGTATAATCGAGAAAATTAGTGCTACAACTTCTTTAAACAAATAATCTATTATGGTGGTGTGCTTATATACCTATCTCGCAAGTACGAAACCGTGTTGCGGCCTCATTGGATGTCAGTCTTACAAGTGTGATTAAAATCACTACCAAAGCCTACGACAGGAGCAGCTTAACAAAACAAGCCTTGTACTCTAAAACGAAAACGCTGGCCTCGTGCTGTGACAGCAGTTGACGATTTTGACGCTGACACCATTCGCCGTCATATATATGACTACTATCTGAAAAAAGATATTCCAAATTTAAGAAAACTTACTGTTTCTTTAAAAGAAGTGATCTTTTTCGTGGATCTTCTTTGACTAAAGATTTAAAAAATATTGGCTGTTCGTATAAAGAATCAAATAAAAGTAATGTATAAATGGAACGCACTAATATTGCTTTGGCACGATGTGACTTTTTCAGAGGTAAAAAATTCAAGATTGGAAACATGGCTCAACGCTTACCACACCCTATCCTGATTCTGGACTGACACAACTGCTTCCACCTCCGCAGTACCAATGAGAAAAGACGAACGCATCATCATTTGCCACACAAGTACAGCAAAAAGCTTAGTACAAGACACACTGCTGGCATTAATATCAAAAGAATATGACGATTACCGTGGTAACTTTGTCGTAGTGACGAAATGAATGTGTAGGTATATCAAGGGTGTAGTCCAGGCAAATTAGGCGATATATTGCAAAAGAGTGAAAGTAATTCGCGATAGTAGGTTTATTTTATTTTATTACGGTTTAATATGATTTAAGAATAATGTCTAACTCAATCCCTAAGAAATCTACATCCAGAAAGGGATTAAATCAAAGTTAAACTTTTGAATTACCTAAATGCACATGATTGGAGTAAAACAGTAATGGAGACGGTAAAAAAGCGTGGGAAGCTATTAAGCAAGTCTGCAGTTTTAACTCGGCTAATTCCACTATCATTTGATTCCTAAAGTCAACATAGGCTCCACAAGAAGCGTTAAACAATGTAGTAACAATCAATTATTTTGCAACCTAAATTTCTCATTAAAAACTAAAACTCTTGTCAGGTTTGTGAAATTATAGGCAACTAAAATCAAGTTATTCAACTGGAGCTGATAACATTAGTAACCATTCGCTAAAATTAGATAAGCACATCTTCAATGGCCCCATAGCTTTCATCTGTAATCTTAGTATTGAGACTGCTGTCGTCCCGAGAAGTTTAAGCAGGCTCTTGTGTGACCTATCTTTCAAGCCGCGGATAATTAATTAGGTCAGATTTTTATTTTTATTTTATTAGATAATTGCAAAATAATTTGAAAAAGTTGTCAACAGAAGTCTTAAGACTTTTCTGGAGAGCAATAATATTTTATCGCTAAACCAATTTGGATTTAGGTCTGGAAGTTCGGAAATGCATTGATGTTTTTCTCGACCTAGCTAAAGCTTTCGATACCGTGTCAAGATCCATTCTGTTAAAAAAGCTCGAATGCATCGGGGTACGGAAAACTGCCTTAGAATGGTTTAATTAAGTAATACCTATAACCATTGATTTATATGTTACACTAGATAAGTAATTACCGCACTAAATCGTTGCCACTTCACATATGGCCACAGTCATATGTCTAGCTAGCATCAGTTCAGTGCTCAGCGTGATGACAACCGAATGACACGCGACAAAAACGATCTCCAAAATGGGTAAATGCGGAGTGAAAGAGTGCGATTCAAGGTAAAAAAACATAATAAATCAAGCGGAATAACTGCTGCTGTTTATGCGCAATTATATTTACATAAATAACACAAAAACTGAAATAAAATATAGTAATTTACTTTCAGTGTTACCACCAAATTATCTTTTTGGTTTTCCCACATTAATTGGAGAATTTGAAATTTATGGAATAACTTACTTCGTTTCGAATAAATTATTTCAAATACTTTTGCAATATTATGATAGAATAACACATGTTTTACTTTTCCCACCTTCTATTTACGGGATACACCGTCAATGATGATTATCATCAAGATAGGCGAAACAATTTTTAGTTATTGAATTATAACTCAAAAACTTATTGACCGAATTTGATGAAATTTATATGGTACCACCACAGAAGTATACTCTATGAAACAAATATTCATTAAAATCTGTTCATAAACAACGAAGTTATCCGCGAACGCACATAAAAAAAAATATGGTCGAATTGAGAAACCTCCTCATTTTTTTTAAGTCGGTAAAAATCAAACTGTTTTAATACTACTCTAACTGAATTACGTAGTACAATGAATTGTTAGTACTAACTTATTATTTAATCGTTATAGTGCTCTTTCGACTACAATATAATGTATATTTTTCAGGATGACTCTGATATGCATGTAGATGCTGTGAAAACCGATTAAGAGATAGATGAAATAACTGAAACACCGCGAAAGAGCAAAATGAGATTAAATATTCGCCGTTTGAAAATTGTAGCTACTGGAATACTAAGAATAATAAAAAATATATCACAATGAATATAAACGTATGTTGAGTAAATAAGAAGAAATGCAGCTAAATTTCACAAATGAAAACAGGTCAATTGATGGATTGTTCACTCAAACTAACAAAAAAGAGCCTAAAAGGCAATTGTATACGAAAATGATGCTTCATAGCGGAGTTTGATTTTTTGGTATCTAGGCACAATAAAAATATTGAAAGAGAAAATTTCTTAACTATTTCATTATACTGCTTCACAATAACAAATAAGTACATAATAAATGGTTTGAAAATTTATTTTATTACATAGCAGCATTAAAGAAACTTTATCTTTATTTACTATTTTTTGGGTAAAATTCATACGGTAAGCAACACCAACCCGCCATTGCATGTAAATTTTGATCTAATCTCAGCACCGGTAATGTTTCTGCTACTTGTGTAAGCGAGATAGATATATATTTCCTTCAATGGTTTAGTTGTTTCAAAGCTACGTCGTCGTTTTTATATAGGCTACGTTCCGAGAAGCGCCGTCAACGCTCACAACTGTCGCGCCCGGGTTTAGCGTTCCGGTTAGAATGAATGCTTGCAATGTTCAACCCAAGCGGAACGGTTACGCGGTCACGAAAAGCGCGGCAACTTTTATGTCAAAAATCGATAGAATCCTATACATTTGATGCTTGACAGTGACAGATCGTAAACGACCGCGAAAACCCACCTACGATCTGCGAGCGTTGTGAGCGTTTTCGGTGACGTCATCGAGTTAGCTCACGATGACCGTGGGCTTTTAAGGGAATGGGTGTGCGAGCGCCGCGAGTGATTTCGGTCCTTCCCGGAACGTAGCCTTAGTGGTTAAACTTTTTTTGACGCATGGTAATGAAGTTTGCTACTCTATTTGTTTAGCTCAGTGCCTATAACACCGTAAGCAAAGAGTGGAAGTGGAGGATAGCTATAGTAAGCCTTTGGAGGTGCGATTCCGAATTGCTCATGGTAGTTTTTGGCCAATATCAACGACCTACGTAACTTGCACTCAAGCCATGCCAATATGATAAAAAATGCCAATTTGATACCGCCTTCATTTTTGTCGATTTCAATTGGGAAGAATTGACTCGGAACTCGGAGTTCGTTTAGCTTATGAGGGCATTGGTGGCGTTGTCATTGATGGATCTTTTGTTATAGCGTTCGTAAAGCTCAAAAAAGTTACTTTTGCCACTTTTGCCCACACCCTATTCGAAAGCTCGCTGAGCAATAAGACCTAAAATTGCATGATTAAGCTGTCAAATACATAGCTGTCAAAAAACGATCACAAACAACTATGCTCTGGATGTGGGTCAAAATTACACGTTTTGGTGGCAAAAAATCCTCTTTTTTTTAGCTTTCCGAACGCGGAACAAACAGAGATGAACGAAATTTTTACCCACAGATTCCCAATTCGAACACCCCTTGTGAGCGTTTTTAGCGTTATTTTCGCTAAAAACGGTCACGAAGGGCCTATTCGAACGCACTAGTAATATCCTCTTAGGTAAGGATCAAGTGATCTGTCAATGTCGAATATGTTTGTCTGTTTGAAGTTAGAAAACAACCGTGGCCGTTCGGTACCTCAGAGCGAGTTAGAAAACAACTAAAGAACCGACTCTCAGGTCCTGAACCCGCCCCTTTAGTTATTTTATTTTTATTTATTTATTTCATTCATTACAACTATTTTTACAGGATAAACCTAATACAATAGTGTTTACAAGTTAACATTTTAAGAAATTAATTACAATTGTAAAATTAGTCAAGTAGTTAAATAATTATACATGCCTTAGATTAGATTAAATTAGATTATATATTATGTCATTATATTAAAGTAGTTAGGTATAATAGATTTTTATTATATATTATTTATATTTATATTTATACACCTTTTATCTTATGCCAAACTATCGCCATCTCTACTGTACTCGCTGAAATATGGTCTATTTATTATCTATGCTCTGTCTAGACTAGGAAGTTTAATTTTCATACAAAACAAAATGACATTTCAAAGTGAAGTTTAATTACTTTTTTGGGACTGGCCATTTAACTGACAAGTATCTGACAATGATAAAAAAATCTGAAGGTTACACCTTGCCATAAAAAAACATTTACCCGAATTATGGAGTAAAAACGACGGATTTAGTGATACGCAAACGGGCGTTTTTCAAAAAAGATGTACATGTGACGCTCCGGAACTGAATTTGGAATTATATATCAATTCATATATTTAACTGTCTGATTGGGTAATATACATTCAAAAGTGCGTAAAAATCTAAAATATATAACGATATAATTGAAAACATTATCATAATCTTAATTTTAATGTCAGGGTTCACAGGAATCGTTTCCGGTTCGTCACGGAAGAAAAATATGAATAAAAAATAAAATATTAAATGTTTTGTTCATTTGTTTTTATTATTTACTAGGTAACCATCAAATCTTTGGAAAACTAAGTCTTTACATAAAGAAAATGCCTACAATCATCACTTGAGAGTAACTTTTCTATCGAGATCGTCACAGTAGGAACTTTTGAGTCTAAAAATATTGTATCTAACACTCTATGATTGTGTTAATGTTAAATAAAATGTTACAAAAATATAAATCTACAACAGCAAGATCAACATAACAAGAATTCAACAAATATTCGTAATGATTTCTTACATTAGATTAATTTTTCGTCTAGTAAAAACGAGGGACAGTGACTATCTGGAATCTCGAGTGACTAACTGGAATAAACTAAGCTTAATATACACAATTATAGAATTTTTGTTAATAATGTAAGTCTTTAATATAATAAATGATAATTGTAATGAAATGATATTTTTAATTAATTGGCAGTTTTGAAGTAAAAAATATATAAAACATTTTAAAAAGTATAGAACAAATAACTGAGGTTATATATTTTTTTAATTCTTCAAAAGTAATGGTTCAGGTAATGAACACAATCTTGGTATTGTATGTGATACTGATAGCCAATGATAATCTGTAAGTATACTAAAATAATCATGCATATATTTGCCATGCCTTTACAAGATAAGCTTTAATTAGGTACATATCGTAAGTGGTTATATTCTCTTTGGTACATATCATCATATAGATAATTAAAGTACTTCAAAAATACTTTTAGCGCAATAACATAAAAACCACGAGCGAGATCACTCTAAATTATATTATAATTAACAATTATGTATTTAAAATAAAAAACCTAAATAAAAAAAACTAAGTATGAGATTACATATCAAATTGAGTATTAATCACCTTCCAAACAGGTATCGCAAATAAAATCGATAGCTGGTTGATCGCAGCATGCTCTGCATACCCAGTTCTTACAAGCAATGCATTTAGTCATGTCTCTGATTACATACAATTTACGTAATTTACACATATCACCCTAAATCCTTTATATTTATTTCGTTCCGTAGAAGTTAATAATCTGAGAACAGAAAATCAAGTATTTACAATACACACCATTACATGGCTAATTTTAGCATCAATTAATTACGAGTGCGATTTTTTTTGGTATTATCACGATCAAATGTATCCCCAGCTTAATAGTTCCAGTGCGTCACAAAATGATTCCGGATATACATCACGTGACTATCCTGATGTGACGAATCCACTACTTGTTAGCTTCAAACAATAATTCAAACTGTTGTATTCGTTTTATTACTAATTTAGTTTAATTTTACAATACTTCATAGAATAAAATGTGATTGTGTTACAGTTAATAATACAATAACCTGCACATTACCTCATAAAATCGTGTTGCTATCTGGAACTTCGAATTGGAACCACTGTGACGCGAACACTTTTAAGCACAGATTTTTGACACTGGAGTTGGTAACAACATGGCGGCTATGACGTTATGCTTACCAATGTTGCCAGAATGAAATAAATAACCATGATTTAGTGCAAAAAAATTCCTAAGTGTCTAAAAATGACCGTGACTATAACCGGAATTCCGGGTTAGCAATATTGCTGGGACAAGAAGAAAACATTATTTTGAGCTATTTTGTTGCTTATTTCGACTGTATAGAGCATTTAATTGTACTTATGGTTCCATCATACGTCGATCAAAGCTTAAAATAGCACGCTAAATAATTTGTAGTTTTTTTTATGGCGGCTTGAAAGTTTCAAAATGTGCGTGGGACATGTAAATTTTACACAGTTTTGCTGTTAGTTTTTATCGTAATGTCGTATTTATGACAGTTAGGTTGTTTATATAACTACATTTATAAACTAAAATATCATATTTCTACACGTAAATAAACTATTTATTAAAATTACTTAATTCTTTTTTTTAATGAGCAATTAAAATCTTGGACGCTACAAATTTGCATATGTACATCTTTTTTGAAAAACGCCCAAACACCTTTTGGTTTTATCCATCGATACATTATACCTAATGGTTTTCTCAATGTTAATAAAATTGTGTGCAGTGTTGCGCTAGTGAACATTGCATAGAAAGCTGTAGCAGGTCATGTAACATAGCATTGTTTGTTTTTAATTCGAAATATTGTCTGTGTGTTGTAAAGTCTGTGTGTTTGTTACTCCTTCACGCTGGAGGGAGTTGGATGACATTTTTAACAAAATAAGCTGATACCCTGGATAAACACTTATGCTCCTTCTTTCACCGTCATCATCATTATCTTAATCAGCCCATTATAATCCCACTGCTGGAACTTAAGCCTTCTTCTTAAAGAGAGACGTTGGGTCATAATCCACCACGAGGGCCTAGTGTGGATTGGTGAATAGGCTAGCTAGCGGCCAACCCATGTCGAAGTTTTAAAATAAAAATATCCATATGCAACTAAGTGATTAAGGTAATGTTTGTTTCCGTGTGTGACTATTGTATAAACAGTAGAATTTGTTAGGTATTGTGTAATATTTAGACAGTTTCTAGATTTTAATTATTTTGTCTGGAAACCTTGTATGGTAAATTGGTAACATTGCCTTAAGAAACGTCATAAGAACTAGGTCGAAGGAAAGGAACAATCCATTTCTATCATTGAAATTCTTTTCTCAATCATTCTCAATGATTTAGCGCGTCATATTAACAAATTATATTGCATATTCACATTGTTCCACCGATAATGAATAATTTTACAACTTGAATACGCATATTCTAACCTCGGAGCAGGATCATTCAAAGGTAAGATGAAGTTCACCTTTTGGATTGTTTGCCATATTTTACCAATTAGAACTTTCTTTTTCAATACTCTAGTCAAATTTACTTCATTTATTTCTTATTTCCTTTGAACTTTAACAATCAGAAGTGTGTCAAGTACGAACTCTCACTAGATCGTCGGTTTTGTTGTTGTAAAAAATTAGACCTAAATTGTCAGCTGAGACTTGAGTGAATGTAAAGATAGATAGGTTCAGACCTACCTACTACGTATGCATAGGTAAGTTTATTTTCGTATCATCTATTTGTAAAACGCTGTAGATTGTATTGCATAAATATCTGGTATTTATCTTTGCACCACAAATAAAAAAATATTGAGAACAAGTGTAGCTTATTATTGTAAATCTCGCAATTTTATTTCCTAACCTCCTCCATACTTTCTGAGTATCTGTATAGTTTTTAGTTATGATTTACTTACCAATGTGATTTTATATAAGTTGTAGAATTCATGTATTGTTGAGTTACAGGACAGTATATATAAAGTTAGGTAGACCCTTTTTTTAATTAATATTTTCAATTTTAAATAATAATTTAAAATTAAATAAAATATATATAGCAGGATATTAGTGGGTGTGGTGTGGGGTGATATAGTTACCAGTATCATTCAACAAACATGATGTTCCAGTATGTCAATTGTAAAATGGAGATTTTTAAATGTTATTTTATATTTTAGATATTTATGAAATTAAAAGGTACATACATTATATTTAGCCCTATCTACTGCATAGGAAAATATATTATTATAATAAAAAAAAATATATATTTTATTAATTCAGTGATCAGCACAATTTGCTTAGTTGTAGAGATAGCCTACTCAAGTTTGGTATAAATATGACACAGTAAAAACAGTAAAATTATTGTTTTAGTAATAATTATTTGGATCAATTTATGATCCAACTGAGGCCTACTAAATAAATAAGGAAGCAATTATTAATGCAAAATAAGCAATAGATAAAAAGCTTCCCTTTTACAGAAAGAAATATAAGAATTTGATGGTTTGTACAGTGGTTTTCTAAGTTTTTTAGTGATATTTCAGACCTGCAATGCAAGTACCGAACTTACCGATCGATAAATTTGAATCTTGAATTCATCATACTTCGAAGGAACTAGGTATATCAATCTTTTGTCAATCATTGCAAGTAAGTAACAAAGTTAAGCGATCAGTAGTCATATTCGATAAGTTTTTACGATTATAAAGATAACCCTAGCATGGAACTGTTAAATTACGTTTGAGATTTTATATTTTTTTGATTTTAACAATTGTTTTGTCAGCTTTGAAAACAACCTCAACATAGCTTATCAACAGGCGACGAGATTGGGGATATTGTTTAGTTACGTTTGATCTTACTAATATTATAAACGCCAAATTTTGTATTTATGGATGAATGGAAGTTTTTTATTCTCTTACGCTCAAGCAACTGGCCCAATTTTGATGAAATTTGGCATGGAGGTAGATGGGGTGCAACATCGTCATCATCCATCACCATGCGGGTGTAACCTCGGGGCGCAACTAGTAGGTATTCAATAAAAAAATAGACTTTGGCCTTCTTTTGATTGTAGAAGAGCGAAATCCTTGTAGGAATCTTCAAATGATAGAAGGACGCATTGTGGAATGCAAACAATTCGTAATAATCGACTTACTATCGACTATTTTACGATCGTATAAGTCGTCGATATGACTTCCATACTAGCTAGGTCTGTACTTTGAATTTATCCATCTTAGCGATTCGACAAATTTAACGACTATTACAGTACTTGCACTGCTGGCATGTCACATTATGTAAAAGGCAGACCCACAAACTCAGTCAAATTTCAGTGTTAGAAACTTAGTTGAAAATCTAACACTGAAATTTACCCATTCACACATGTTTGCCATCTATTAATAACAAATGATAGATATTCAACAGATGTCATATTAAGAAAGTCTGCTATGAGATGTGACTGTAACAGCCAATACACTATTGTTTTCGTAAAAACTGCCAGTCTTATGGCTGTTTATGGAATCCAAGTGATGGCAGAAGATAAGCAAGTATTTACAGGGCAAGATTATCATCTTATACCTCAGGGTGACAAGTGCAGTGCATTGATATGCAGGGTTTTGAACTCTTGTAGTTTATAATTCCGAATGGCACTGTACTGTTATAGTCAACCGTGAGGTTTAACATCAGGCAAACGACTTACTGTCTCTTATTGTCCTGTCACTACTTGACATAAAAAACAAGTAGTTTCCCAAATATAAACCCCAAGATACAGTTATTTAGCCCAATTTATTTGCCTAATTCCCTTAAAATCTAATCTAGCTCATAGATTTTTATCAATTAACTATCTGCTCTAATTTAACAAAGAAAAATGTATGCCTTAATACTTTCTCTACCATGATAATTAAAACAAATGATTTATGAATGAAACTGATGCAAATTAACGTCTCCAGAAGGAAAGGGTTAATAAAATATTTGAGTATGCTAATTGTACAAATGTCTCTCTGTTTCTGTCTATAACATTAATATCCTTTGGTAATAAATTCATATCTTTATTCATATATTACCATAATAAAAAAAAAAAATTTGTTTGCAGAGAGCTCAAGTTATCTATGGCATAGGTACAGGTAATGATGGCTGACAAAAACAACCTCAACTATGAAGTGAGGGAACTGAAGTTAGGCGCCAGTTTTACCAACAACAAAGCCTCACAGTATCATACCATTAAATGTAAGTACTTTGGACATTAAACAGTCCGCTGTCACACCAAAGACAGGCCATAAAATGGAAGTGATTTTTAACTCAGTGATTTATAAATCCATGATGCTGAAACAAAGTTATTGTGTGTAGTGTGGTATTTACCAATATACAAGCAATGTAACTCAAACGAAACTTCCACATTGACTCCTAAGCTGTAAAGTTAAGGCTTTGCCACACTGGATGCAGTCTGTGGTCAGGTCAAATAAAGCAGCCCGCACTATGTATGAACAACATTGTCATTCTCTATATATGTTGTATAGATATGCGTTCTGACCGTGTGGGCACGCGGGAGGAACGAAAAGACGCGTGCGGGCAGGGCAACGGCAACCATAATAACAAAATATTTTCTTCTTCCTCGGTGATCATTTTCATTGATCAAAAGACAACAAAAGAACTGATCACCACTGATTCACGCAACCACATAACATAATTCTGCTGTTTACCCTGCCTGCATCGCTGACTGGTTTCTCTGCTGACCGATTGCCTGACTGACAATGTTGTTCATACATAATGTGGGCTGCGTTCAATTTGACCTGACCGGAGACCACGTCCAGTATGGCTAATCCTTTAGCAGTTGTACCAGTAACAGTAATTTCTAGTGAGGGTTAGCCACTGGGCTTAAAAAATTAAGGCAGTAATTTAAAGAAAATGGGGAAGATATTCTATCTCGCTAACCCCACATAGCTGAAATAAGTATAGAAAGAGGATTATTGCAAGTGGGCTTAAAACATTTGTTTATAGACGAGAAAAGAAATAATCCTCATGTTAAATTATTAAATTTTCAGATGACTTTAAGCCAGCTTCAGTGGATGTTAATAAAATGGCTTCAGTGGATGTTGGCACGAACAATCAAGTGACCGTCACCGTGCCACATCTGGGTGAGTATTCTACAAAAAACTTTAATACTCATATATAGATTTGAACTACAGAACACCTAAAACTCCTGTTAATACTCACAAACAAAAACAAAACTCAAGCAAGAATGTTCAGAGTCTATTAGTTTACCACAGACGTTAAAAAAAAGTTTATGATCACTGGCATACAACTTTAACTTTCTAAATTGAACTTAATCTACAATTTGTTAATAAAAGTTTTATATTCAATATAACTCCTCCCTTGGCAACACATGCGGTGATCCTCCTGGGCATGCTGAGTACCAAGTTATCCAGCATTTCTTGTGGTAACCTGTCCCATTCTTAAATAGCGGCTTCCTTCCATGAGCTCCGGTACCGTCTGGGGACACGTGACTGACAGTTCCAAACAGCTCGCTTAAGATCCGACGCGTGCTCTATTGGGTTTAAGTCAGGCGAGCCGGCAGGCCAGCCTAACCTTGTGATGTCGTATTCTCGGAGAGCAGCATTGACTCGTTGAGCTCGATGGGCGGGCGCATTATCATCGACCAGTAAAAATTGCTGCCCGTGGTTTACTCCGAATTGTCTGACAGTTCCATCAATAGCTAATAATCTACTGTAACAAAAAAGATTTTTCAAAGTAATCGCAAACTTTTTTGATGTGTGTATGTAATAAACTGTGACGTAATGCTGTAGGTCTGACCAGCCTGATATGATGATATGAATGATTCGAATATATGATGAAAACTGTTTTCAGATGGGGCCGGAGTGCCACAAACTGTGTTCAAAGGCAATCAGAGGCCATACACAAAGGAATGTGTCCTCATCATAGACAGAAGTACTGGCGAGATTACACTCGAGAAGCTCTCTAGCAATATACAAGTTAAGAAGACGAGGTAACTAATCCAAATTTGTATAAAGGTTAATGGTCTCACGTTTATTTACGAAACCATGAATGTTAGGGTCGGCTGCTGATCAGGTGGGTGCCCATTAGAATCCTACCTTTGTAACAAGAGCTTTCCGTGAGGAAGTCCACTGCAATCGGGGTAGGGCTTAACAGTAGATTCAAAATGGATTTGCTGGCCACCAAAATGGTAATATCAGGGATAGTGACATTAGCTACTTAAGAAGTAAACGTCAGCTGCCAGTAGCGAGTGAAGTGCAACATAACTTTTTAAATAAGACACCCTAAAATATTAGTATCCATGGTTTTAAATAAAATAAAAAAGAAACGTTCGCCGTATCATATACTGGTCCAAGGTTGATTAAAGATTTATTTATTTATTTATTTACTTTAATTAAAACGGTACAAACCAATTACATTAATTAAATACACATTTATACAATAATAATTGACAAAACAACATTCATATATCAGCTTTTTCACAAAAACGCAAACACTCCGACAATACCTCCATCCATCCATCCGCAAACAGGTCGCAGTCAGGATTGGCGCGCAGGAGTGCGTTAAGATTTGAGTGAGAGCGCGGTATGGGCGAATTGGCGCGGGCCACCGTACGACACGCGGCCACGGCGAACAGCTTATGCCGTCTGCTGCGAAGGTATTTGTCAGGAACAAAGAATCGAAACAGCTCATCATGTAGATCGGGTGCATCAATTTTGCCTCTAAGAATTTTACACATAACGACAAGTTGATGCCTATTCCGTCTGACTTCTAATGAATTATACCCAAGAAAACCTAAAAGAAATTTTGTTGGGTACATAAAAGGATAATATCCGCCAACACGCTTGTAAAGGTACCTAAGGAAGGCCTTCTGTACCTTTTCAAGCAGAAGCGCATATGTGCTTTCGTGAGGATTCCACACACACATGGCACTTTCAAGTTTGCTCCTCACCAAGGCACCGAAGATAAGCCGTATTACATGAGGGTCATGGAAGTCATGGGAGTTTCTGAGAACAAAACCCAATCTCCTAAAGGACTCCTTTGCTAATGCAGCCATGTGGTCATGGAAAGTTAATTTTCGGTCGAAAGTGACCCCTAGGTCTTTCATCGTAGTTGTACGAGTTACGCTATTGTTGTCTAACTTATAGACGTAAGTTATTGGGTGCCACTTTCGTCCGAATGACATTGCGTAGCATTTGGAAGTGTTAAATTGACCTGAAGATGTCACCATCATTTGATTATTAAAAATGATTGTGAAAAAATGTATGAAAAAAAGGAACAGTGCCACCACGCGGTCAATTGTAGAACTAAAATTGACAGCGAGCACGGCACAAGCCTAATAGGTAGGCGAGATCGAGTATCGACACTATCGACTATAGATGACATTTATGTTGCCAACTCATGGTAGAGCTACTGTACCTAATACTCGTAGTATTCATAATAATGTGATCACATATGAATTTTCCAGACAGGAGACATCACAGAAGTCGCTACCACCGAGCGCAATACCCGGCGAGCTCACAAACACGACACAGCGCTCCTCATCAAGAACCCGTGTTACCACCAACCGACGGACCAACCCTAATCCCAACACTAATAATGCAGGTAATGCTACGTAGATCACGGATTTAGGAAAGAGGGGATATGGCGCGAGGCATCTATTCTACTGATTCGCATGTCGCAGTTCAATTACGCATCCCCACTACACTTTACACCTACAAATGAAACAATAAACTCATAAAGTAATACACATCACTCTCATTAGCTACTTACACTAACTCATTACAATGCACACTAACAAATCAACCAATGAACGCTAATAACTTCCGGCGCCGATAGCAGCGGCCGCTCTACGCGTCGATGCGCGCTGAGAGTATCGTTATACGCAGTACTACACTGCGGCATTTGTTTGTTGAGTTAGATTAGTTGTAAACAATTTCATAACACTACCAGCAATGGCTGTCGAAATGAATATGCTATACACTGGCGCGCCGATAGTTACGATTTTAGCCAACAAGTTCTCCGGAGCTTGTTGCTGCGACACGTGTCACGCCTTCTCAACACATCCCCTCCAATCCTAAATCCGTGACATAGATGATGTACTATAAACTGTTATAGGAGAGCACACAGAAGCCTACCGCCGAATGCTTGTATCTAAATCGTTGTCATAAGTGTTCATATATTGGTGGCGATTCACTTGTTCAAAAAACTAAACTAAACTAGCGAACTAAAATTTAATTATGGTAGTCCTTATTCTGTTAACACTAAAATCCAAATTCATGTAACACTTACAATGACATTTCTAATAGGATTATTCTATTAAATTTTGGGTATTTTTACGTTAGTTTAGCGAGGACTGAGTTATGTGACGTCTAATCTGTCTAAAATAAAAAAATAAAACTAAATTGTGTAATTTAAAATATGTAAAATTAAAATTTAAATGATTTTGGAGTTGTAGATGTTTCGGCACAGTTACATTTTTCACATCCACCCGCATCTTCAGTCTACCCGTGAACATGGTGAATGTAACAGTGCCGAAATATCGACAACTCCAAAATCAATTACATCCCGGGGGTCTTATTCAACAACCATTAAAGTCTAAACTATAATATTAAACGATATTTGTTCCCCAGGCGCAGTAGCGGGTACACAATCCACTTCTCAGCCAGTCCGGTACAACAGCACGCCGGGGGCTACGTCGGCAAAGCAGCCACAAAACATGATGCGTTCACCCCCCAGAATCAAGACATCTCCGCCGCAAGCCGCGCCGTGAGTACATTAAGGATCTTAGCACACTTAAACGACAGTGCAAGTACCGTAATAGTCGTTAAATTTGTCGAATCGCTAAGATCGATAAATTTAAAGAATCGTATCGGGCCCTAGCAAGTTTGGAAGTCATATCGACGACTTATACGATCGTCAAATTGTCGACAGTATGTCAATTATTACGAATTGTTTGCATTCCACAATGCGTCCTATCATTTGAAGATTTCAACAAGCCATTTCGCTCTTCTACGATCAAAAAAATGGTCGAAGTCTATTTTTTTTTATTGAATACTAGTTGCGCCCCGCGGTTACACCCGCATGGTGATGGATGATGACGATGTTGATGAAAATTATCTCATGTGTTAATTCAGCGCCCCGTCTACCTCCATGCCAAATTTCATCAAAATTGGGCCAGCCGTTTGAGCGTAAGAGAATAACAAACATCGATTCATCCACAAATACAAACATTCGCGTTTATAATATTAGTAAGATCAAACGCAACTAAACAATATCCTCATTCCCGTCGCTATTTCTAGGTCGTTTTCAAAGCTGACAAAACAATCGTTAAAACCGATTAAATATCGGTCTTATCGACGATCTCAAACGTGTTTTTACAGTTCCAAGCTAGGGTTACCGTTATAATAGTAAAAACTTATCGAACTTGTCTACCGATCGCTTAATTTTGTTACTTATGATTGACAAAAGATCGATATAGCCAGTTATTTGAAGTATGACGAATTCAAGATTCAAATTTATCGTTCGGTGAGTTCGGTACTTGCACTGCTGCTACCACCCGGCAAAAATAATATTATTCAAAATATGGGCTATAATTATTGGTCATTGGATATACTTTACATTGGCAACATAAAATTAGCAAACAGCTTGCTGTTAGCGATTGCTGCCTTCAGGCTGCTCTAGTAAACGCATCGCTTACCACGCGTTGCAAGGAAGCGGTCTGCGAGGAGTCCACGCGCTGACTGCTAGCGGTCGCCGCGTTGCTTCAATGAAAACTGATCACAGACTGGGTATATCGCGGAAAGCGAAAGCGGTCGGCGTGTGGACAGCTGTGTGCCTGCTAGCTGTCGCCGCGTGGACTGCGGGCAGTCGCCTTAGTTTAGGGCCGTGTTGGATGGGAGCGGAATTGGATCAGAATCGTATAAATGTGCTGAGACCTTGAGGCCTAGCAGTCAAAGATTCATTAAATCTTTTGTTGTATATATAACCACATCCTTGAGGGATACACACTGATTCAAATAGTACCTAAATTGTATTCCAAGAGAACTGGAATTTCATATATTTACATCGAGGATGACATATTGAAGCCCTATAGGCTGCGTTTTTATTTATCGCCCGGTGGCGAATGATCGCTCCAAGCAGAGCGACGCTTGTCCACACTAATTATAAATGCTAAAGTAACTCTATCTGTCCAGCTATCTAAGCTAAACGGCTTATCCGATCTTGATAAAATTTTGTGAGGATTTTTTTGTAAAGAAAATTATTTTGTAAATTTATATTATAACGATTATATATAATTATATATACTTTAGTATCAAAATTGCTAAAACAATGGTAGCGATTCTTTTCTAAAATAAACTTGCTAACTAAAATTTAATTTTCCCCTTAAGTGTCGATGACATTATAACAATGAAGTTTCTATTGTGTCCGGGTCGTTCGACCTTTGATGAATTATGGTAGTCCTTATTCTGTTAACATTAAAATCCAAATTCATATACCACTTAGCATGCCATTACTAAAAAAAAGTATTATTCCGTTTTGGGTATTTTTACATTAGTCCAGCGAGCAGCAAGTTAGGTACCTTACGACTAATCTGTCTAAAATATACGCACGATTGAACTATTAGTGCTGTCGTTCGGAAGAGTTATACTAATTTGGAGTTTAGTGTTAATAGAATAAGAACTGCCAAAGTTTAGAGATTTATAGCTTACAGAACTATCAATATACAACTTTAAAAAAAGTTGTTGATTCTCTTGGTTTAGTAATGAATTATTGTAATTTGAAACGTGATTTTTCACACAGGAGAGATTGATCAAATCCAATCAACGTGTTTCGCGAAACAACAACACAAAATACTAAAAAGTGACCGAAAACACTAAAATTAAATCCTAACTGCCAAATGAAACGTCAGGACGACTATCGTCCACCTATTTCGTAGGGCGACGGTACGTCATCGAGCGACATAAAAGAACGCCCCGAGTGATCTCGAGCGATCGATATAAAACGCTTAGGACGGCATCAGGCGTCGTCGGGCGATATATAAAAACGCACCCGAGACGAACAATGGTAATGATGAATGACAACAAATGTATTATTGACCGAGCGAGCGTCTCTGCTTTAACTGGCCTAATTGACATTCATCTGTCCGTATGTTTGTTAGGGTGTGTGTTGGTCCTCCTGTACAGGTCGCATTTTTCAACCAATCTTGAGGAAACTTGGTATGCATATTCTTTTATTCAATGTATTTGTTTTGTCGTCGGAGGTTTTTGATTGGAGGAGGGGTGTACTTCCCTAAAAAGGTGGGAAGTTAGCTATGGCGGTTTTCGTCGACCGATTTTAATAAAAATTTGGTACACACATTAGGTACTTAACTTTCAAGAGGAATTGTGAATATTTAGCATAATTAGTCAAGTGGTTGCCGAGTTAGCAGGCTGTGAAGTTTACAAACTTTTTTAGCTCTAGATTTTATTAGCTCAGACTGCGAACAGTGGATGCTGATAAGACTGCTCGCGAGGTCTACTGTTAACAGAGCCATTAGTATTTATTCAAAAACAGTCAAAATGTTCAAATTGGAAAACCTATTTGTGTTGCAGGTGGTCTGGTGGCGGCAACAGCACGCTGGCGTCATTGCCTATGATCGGATTGGACGACGCGTTGGGACTGGGGCCCGCCGCCGCAACCGCAACCGCACCTGCGCCTGCACCCGCCCCCGCGGGACCGCCACCGCACACACAAAACGGTAATATATTTTTCTTTGACATGCTTGGAAATTAGACCATTATTTTGACAACCTTCGTCGAGAGAATTCGAAATTGCTGTACTGGCCAATTACATGCGAGCAGCGGCCGGCAAAAGTTGTATGAAAATCCATATCTGTCGTGGTTTAGCGGCCAAATAAATTACATAGTAAACTCATCTGTGGCGTAATTGAAAAACGGAACGATTTTTTACTCCGAAACATGGCAACCAATGAGGTAACTTTTTAAAGGTTTATTTAAGTTTTGGATGGGATTTCAAATAGGAAGCTGTTTATTAGAAAAAAAACTACTGAACACTACACCGGGACAAAATATTGTTGTTCGCTGTAAAATGTATTTTTAAATAAAAAGTTCTGCCTATGTACTACTTGCGCTTGAAGTTGTTCCACAATATGTTTACCTAGGGCAGACGCTCCAACTAGGTAAAAACAACTCCAGGAAGGAAACTGACAGAAGCATACAGCTAGGCTGGGCAGCATTTAGAAAACTTCGTCGAGTCTTCTCGTCGCGAATCCCACAATGTCCGAAGACTAAAGCATTCAATCAGTGCGTCCTACCCGTTATGACATACGGAGCCGAGACGTGGACACTCACGGTACGACTGGTCCACCGATTTAAGGTTGCTCAGCGAGCTATGGAGAGGGCTATGCTTGGAGTTTCTCTGAAGGATCGTATCAGAAATGATGTGATCCGACAGAGAACCAAGTTAACCGACATAGCCCAAAGAATTAGCAAACTGAAGTGGCAGTGGGCTGGTCATATAAGCCGAAGAACCGATAACCGTTGGGGTAGACGTGTTCTTGAGTGGAAACCGCGACTCGGCAAACGTAGTGTAGGACGTCCTCCGGCTAGGTGAAGCGACGACATACGCAAAGTGGCTGGTAGCAGCTGATATGAGAAAAGCCGAAGATCGGGCTCAGTGGCGTGCATTAGGAGAGGCATATGTCCAGCAGTGGACTGATACTGGCTGATGATGATGATGATGATGATGTACTACTTAGTTTTAATTTCCGCGCATTATTTGATAAAAGTACTATAAAAGCCACATCCACAATTAGGTATTGATGGAGTCGCCTATGCGTGCCTCGGCTTTGACTCGGCCACATTTACACGTTCGTCCATCAATGCCTTTTGTAGATAGATAGATAGAAAACTCTTTATTTGTATACTATAGTAAAACATAAAAGAGAAAAACATACTTACGAGAAAAAAAAACAGAACAGGTAGTACAAAATGCGGTCTTACCGCTTAAGCGATTTCTTCCAGACAACCTTTTGTAATTTGTGGTCAGTAATGTGGGTAGCACATTTACTTAACTTTTAGAGTATCAATACTTAGTATAAGTACATATTGTAATCAAAAAGAAAATGCCTCTTTATTGCTAACCGCTGCAGTAATGTACTATTTTAGAGATGCATCCGATACCGATGTTTCGGGTGTGTATTTTATTCACTGTTTACGAGGAACAAACTAAGACTATTCGAATAGATAAAAATGTAAATGTTCCTAATGTAAATTTTAGGTTACGGCTCGGCCGGCCCACCGAGACAACCTGAAAGACAGCCGTACGCGCCCGAGCGAAATCACAACGCGGAGCGAAACGAGCGACAAGAGCGAGAGCGGCAGGAGCGACTCGAGCGGCAAGAGCGACAGGAGCGACAGGAGCGTCAAGAGCGACAAGACCGACAAGAGCGACCCCATGTCAACCCTGTCGCCCCCATACCTAACCATGTACCACACATAAACAGTGTATGTATACAGACAGAAGCTCATTTCAACCAATCTTGACGAACTTGGTTTGCATGTTCTGCTCAATATTATGTAATGCTCAATATTTTGTAGTCGACGATTTTTGAGTGAAGGAAGGGGGTAAATTTCCCAAAAAGGGGAGAGGTTTGCTGCGGCGCTATTTACTGACAGATTGCAATAAAATTTAGTACACACATTAGGTACCTGACTTTAAAGAGGAATTTTGTATATGAGCATAATTGGTCAAGTGGCTGCCGAGATAATAGGTTGTGAACTTTAAAAACTGGACGATTTTGGTAATATTCGGCAAGAACATTTTGCTCGCGAGGTCTACTGTTCGCAGAACTACTAGATAAACAATTTTATTATTATTTCAACATATAATAAAACTATATAGATCGAATTTCTGTACAATGAAAAATATGCTAAAAACCGCGTCAGGGGATGTAAGGAGTGAAATCGAACTAGTTTAGATTCCGTTTAATTTTTTTTGTTTCTCTGTTTGTACGGGCTAATCTCCGAAACGACTGGACTGATGTAAGTGAAATTTAGTATGGTGGTAGCTTATATCCCTGGTCAACGTATAGGATACTTTGATACAGGTAAATTAATGAGTTCCCGTAGTTAAAAAACTGTAACTAACCGTATCCCGTGAGGCCACGCGAGCGAAGCCGCTGGCTGGTCAGCTAGTTATGTATATATTAATACATATACTTGTCCCGAGTGACTGACTGAGTCATCAATGTAGAGGCTAAACCCACAGTATAAGGATGCAACAGTATGGAAACTAAGCCTAGTTGATCAAATAATTACCTATGCCCCATTAAAGCCATAGGGTTGTCACTTTTAATGTATTAAAGTATTGTTTTTTCTTTTTAAATAAAATATTAGTTGTTCTGCTGTGGACATTAAATCTTGTTAATTCTAGTTAACAAATAAAATGTTTGTAGGTGTATCATGGCGTTGGTTAATCTTGATAGTTTAAAATACGGAAAACTGTTTAGTATTGACACACAACCACTTGTAGATCTTGGGATGTTTTGTAGATTTACTAAACTAACTTATCATTATGGCATAACCTGTTACAAGTTTTGGCGGGAGCGTACGTGAGCCGCGGTTGGGCGCACGGTAGGCGCTGCAGGTGGCGTGGGTGCAGTGTTCATGAGCTCTGTTTTCGGATGTTTGTCACGCATTTTCAGGCTGAACCGTACTGCGTTTCAAACTCAAAAATGCGTTTGACACCTTGTAATTAAAAAAAAACATTACATACAAAATACTTTTATTCTTCATAAATTACAAATTATTGACTTCAAAAAAGCATTTCGAGCAAATGCCATCTTGCATTTCTATTTTGACAGTCGACTATCGACTTCGACGCCATCGAAAACCATGAAAACGAGACCCATGACGATAAAGTTGATAATTTCGCGCAGACGCCTAATTGGATTTCGATTTTGACAGCATTATCAACTTCGACGCCTTCGAAAACCATGAAAACGAGACCCATGACGATAAAGTTGATAATTTCGCGCAGACGCCTAATTGGATTTCGATTTTGACAGCACTATAAACTTCGACACTCTCGAAAACTATGAAAACGAGACCCATGACGATAAAGTTGATAATTTCGCGCAGACGCCTAATTGGATTTCGATTTTGACAGCATTATCAACTTCGACGCCCTCGAAAACCATGAAAACGAGACCCATGACGATAAAGTTGATAATTTCGCGCAGACGCCTAATTGGATTTCGATTTTGACAGCACTATCGACTTCGACACCCTCGAAAACCATAAAAACGACACCCATGACGAAAAAAAATAAAGTTCGCACAGACGCCATCCTCGATTTTGTCAGCACTATCGGCTTCGACACCCTCGAAAACCATAAAAACGACACCCAGTACGATACAGTTCATAATAATATTATAATCTATGCAGCCGCCATCTAAGATTTGTATTTTGTGTTATGTTTTACGAATTTATTATTCGATCATACAAGAACACTATTACAATTTTAAAACACATAGCAGTCAGTCAAGTGTGACATTTTATATTATATAAAAAAGGTTATGATGTAAAAATAGTTTGTAACACTCACTACTGACGGCACCGCGAGAACCGCTTAGGGGTCTCGTCGATGCGCATGTTTATGTCAGTGGGCCGTTTCGAACGATTGAAGGTAGTTTCCGTACTGTTCTCTATATATCTACTGTGCTAAACCGCTGAAGTAACAAACTTCCACTAAGGGAGGTATTTTACAAATTTCATCTGATCATCATCATCATCATCATCATCATCATCTCAGCCTTAGGACGTCCACTGCTGCTCATACGATCCCACATAAATTTCCAAAAGGACCGGAAGCGGCCTGCATCCAACGTCGTCCTGTTACCTTTATTAGGTCGTCTGTCCGTGTCGGTGGACAACCTACGCTGCGCTTGCTGGTCCGTGGTCTCCACCCTAGAACCTTCCGGCCTCATCGGCCACCTGTTCTGCGTGCTATGTGCCACTTCAACTGGCTTATCTTCAGAGCTATGTCGGTGGCTTTAGTTCATCTACGGATCTCCTCTTGTATTGAATTGTATGTATATTTATTGTTACTTTGCAGAACAACAGCCAAGACGACAGTTCATCGAGTTCGTCGAGCGAGAGCGGCAGCGATTCCGACTCCAACAGCGACAGCGATGACAACGAGACCGGCGCACACCCACCACTACCCAACGGTACATTATGTCTAACTCATCCCACACGAAGTGTTATGTCTAACTCATCCCACACGACGTATTATGTCTAACTCATCCCACACGACGTATTATGTCTACTCATCCCACACGACGTATTATGTCTACTCATCCCACACGACGTATTATGTCTAACTCATCCCACGCGACGTATTATGTCTACTCATCCCACACGACGTATTATGTCTAACTCATCCCACACGACGTATTATGTCTACTCATCCCACACGACGTATTATGTCTAACTCATCCCACGCGACGTGTTATGTCGAACTCATCCCACACGACATATTATGTCTACTCATCCCACACGACGTATTATGTCTAACTCATCCCACGCGACGTGTTATGTCTACTCATCCCACACGACGTATTATGTCTAACTCATCCCACGCGACGTATTATGTCTACTCATCCCACACGACGTATTATGTCTAACTCATCCCACACGACGTATTATGTCTACTCATCCCACACGACGTATTATGTCTAACTCATCCCACGCGACGTGTTATGTCGAACTCATCCCACACGACATATTATGTCTACTCATCCCACACGACGTATTATGTCTAACTCATCCCACGCGACGTGTTATGTCGAACTCATCCCACACGACGTATTATGTCTACTCATCCCACACGAAGTGTTATGTCTAACTCATCCCACACGACGTATTATGTCTAACTCATCCCACACGACGTATTATGTCTAACTCATCCCACACGACTTATTATGTCTACTCATCCCACACGACGTTTTATGTCTAACTCATCCCATACGACGTGTTATGTCTAACTCATCCCACACGACATATTATGTCTAACTCATCCCACACGACGTATTATGTCTAACTTATCCCACACGACGTATTATGTCTAACTCATCCCACACGACGTATTATGTCTAACTCATCCCACACGGCGTGCCACAAACAACTTGCGAAAATATTATTATCTGTATAGTGGGCTTACGGGCGATAATTTTACGTATAGGACAAGTCGAACGTTTAGGCCGATCGTGTCTCTCTCTATCGCTTGTTCCGCGCGGGAGCGATAGAGAGGCACGATCGCCATAAGCTCAGGCGTAACGTGACAATGACTTATGATTTTTTGAGCGTACCGCAGTTGTTCATCGATAAGACGTTATCACGTCAAAAAATGGAACCGACTTCAACAGTAACACTCGTATTTACAAACAAGTAATTACTTATTGTTAAGTAATTTTTCAATAATTACTCGTTAATAAGTAATTTTTCAATAATTACGTGTCGATAGAATAGTTCAACATAAAATCTTATTTTGTAATCGAGCAATGAACTGGTAAATGCTAAAACTACTAAATAGTTATTTTTTTACAGGTACAGCCCCAAACCCTGCCCTGCCAACCGACGTGCTCAACGACGATCTCTGTCTATCGGAGTCGGGATCAGATTCCGACTGACCTCCCCTTTATCTCCCCTCCCCTACCTTCCCCACAACTCCCCTCCCATTCTCATTGCAAAAATGCAAAATATTTTGGTTCGCTTACTGCCTTATACACATCTCCCCTTATTTATAATCATTCCATAACTTTATCAAACGTCATAAACTACTACGCACAAGAGTTTTGCTGTGCGCAGTACTATATGAGGTTTATAAAGTTATATAACGATTAAACTTAATGTATTACATAATATATATAAGTAAGGGGACACAGTAAAACCCGTGAGAAACGATGCGCAGTGCTTGCTCAAGAATTATTATTATTATTCAATAACGTCTTGTAAACACTTTTTATTTTATTATTTTGTACGTGGACTCGACCGTTTGTACAGTTGCCATCCCTCAAGTTATTTTATTTTTATTACATTCGGAAAACGAACAGTGATACACAGCTAAGAACATAAAAGTATTATGTAAGATGAGAAATATAAAAATACTTATTTAGGTACTTAAGTCGCATCAAGTAAAATGTTTATTTGAGTAGTTAAAGTCAAGTCACATAAATAAGTCGGTCACTAAATCACTTTCCGGTCAAAATCACATTCTACTAAATCAGTGGATGCGTTACTAATCCGTTCCAAGGCACAAGGGATTTAGTACGCTTTGCCAACACTCTTGCACCGTAACGAACAGTTACGGTTAATAATCTACTATTATCTGTTACTATTAGAAGTTAAAACTCTTAGAAACGCAGATCTAGAACATTTAAACAAAATGAACGATAGACATTCTTGGTTTTTACCCACCATCTTTCATTCTATTCATTAACATTTTTTATACATCTGATAACAGCTGTTGTGTTATCAATCTACCGTCATCCCTTTCTACTGACATATAAATGAAAAGAACAGGGTCTACTTATAAATTTCGGATATAATATGATCATGAGGTTTTACTAAATGTGCGCGTTCAAATTCTTTAGTCGATGTTTTAATAATATAACTTACGCAATCTAATGCATGTCGTCTGCAACGGGCTCTACTTTAATGTAATATTTGTGTTTAACATATTTAAAACTTCCCGAAATCGAATTCATGGTTGAAGAACTTGCAGTACCAAATAATGGGTATAGACAACATCCGCCCGACAAGATGTTTACGCCTAAAGGTGCAAGTTGGTAGCCGGCTACACGTAGCAGCAGCAGACGACGTGTCGTCGCTTCATGTCGCCGCGACACGTCGTCGCTTCATGTCGCTGCAGTCATGATTTCGAACCCGACTGCAGACGGCAACTTCAGATGGCATTAACCAATTGAAAAGCGATACGAAAGGTTTTGTTTAAAAGCTTTTCAGTTGTTTTACTGGGTAGATTGGTACCCGCGAGCGGCACTACTGATCGTCGACTGCGACACGTTTGCCGCGGCTTCATGTAACCGGCTACCAACTTGCACCTTAATACTCCAGTGTACCAGTGACGTCGATGGATTTTCATCGTAACGTCGAGGTTAGTTCAAATTGTTTTCCACTGATTAATAGCAGGAGGTTCTAAATTCGATTCGTATGTTTTATGTCACCTGTCACCTGCTGTGTTTATGTCATCTATATAGTGAACGGTAGGACTTATATGTATCTCAGTTGCTAACAAATGTTTATTTAAATCTAAAAAAAGGCCGCTCTGTGTCACTTTTGTCAGTTTCTGCATGCAGCTTTTTTGCTTACCGGAGATGTCAAAACTGACATAACGCCTCCATTTTTTAGATTTCGATAAACATTTGGATTAGAATTGAGATACATAATAGCCCTGCCGATCTTCGATTAAATAACTAATGGATGGGTCGATTTAGAGGGTGTTACCCATGCATGCTTTTCAAATCAGCGTTGAGTTTGCCTAATATATATAATAGTAAATATGTTTTTGTTCTACTAATAATACTACTATTATTTTTATATTTAGCTAAATATATAAATATACAAAAAACAATATTATATTCCGTTTTTATCGGTCCAAAACGAAGGACTAAGTAATCGCATATATATTGCTTTCAATATCTTGCATTTCAGAATTTCTTAAGTAATTTGCACTGTTTAGGTTTGAAGTGACAAACTAATGCAGTATTTTCTAATTGAAACTGGAAAACATTGATATCTTTGAGCATATGAAGAAACATATCTATCAGTCCAAAACCTTAGTAGTAATGAAAGACACATTGAAAACACAAACTGGCCGAAAGGACCAGAGAAAGGCAAGGCTATGAAAGCCGAAATGCCTCCCAAGCATAAAGATATTTCCTGAATAAAGTTACTGCTGCGCGTTTACTTATACACACTATATACACAATTAAATTTGTGAAAAAATGACTCATTATATTAATATAACTATTGTGGTGTCAATTCGTAATCTTTCCCTACCGAAAAATCACATTAACCCTTTGCGTCCCAGACACGTAAAGATATGTCAGTTTCATTCAAAAATCTTTTGTTTTAATTATCACGGTATAGGAAGGATTAATCGACCCATACAACCCGTAGAAATTGGTATATCTCTATTAACAGAAACGCGTCTAATTGAGAACCTCCTACTTTATCGAAGTTGGTTAATTGAACTCGATCGTCTCGGCTTTACTGTGTTTCTGCGGATCTCTGTATGATTCTACATACATCAAAACCTGGTCTGTACATAAAATATGATATATTGAATTAGATCGCTAGAGTTAGCTTAGGTATGCTTCAGTGGACTGTTAATATAAAAAAAATGCATTGGATTATTGTCAATATTTTGTGTAGTGATGAGGTGTATTATTAATCAATGTATTATTAATTAATTTATTATTAATAATACAAATACAATTTTGTCAGCAATATAAAGCAAAATACTGAACGCTTCCATCTTCCTGTAACATAATTATATCAAAACCGATAATACATATATCAAGGTAGTACCTACATAATATAACTACGTTCAGTCTACGTGCGTATTAAGACTTAAGTATATAATCTTGACGTACGTAGCGAATATAAATTTGAAATATAATTATATGAATTTGAATATAATTATATTTTATCAAGTACAATGACCATTGTGTACAGACACAGTCAATCTTCACAAAACCTAATTATATTATATTATAATAGACACTATAATATACAGGATGCGTTCGTATAGCTTTTAGGGCATTGGCGGCATTGTCATTGATGGTTCTTTTGTTAAAGCGTTCGTAAAGCTCAAAAACGCTATTTTTGCCATTTTTCCCACACTCTACTCGAACGCTCAACTGACCATAAGACCTAATATCGCATGATTATGCTGTCAAATACATAGCTGTCAAAAAACGATCACAAACAACCATGCTCCAAAATTTCACTTTTTGGTGGCTTCAATACCTCTTTTTTAGCTTTCCGAACGCTGAACAAAAAGAGACATGAACGACATTTTCACATACAGATTCCCAATTCCAACGCCCCTTGTGAGCGTTTTTAGCGTTATTTTCGCTAAAAAGCTCACAAGGGGTCTATTCGAACGCACTAACAGTGTATTTTTAACGATAGATTCTGTACACAAAATGATAATGTATTTGTTACTGGACCAAATTGATTTAAGGCCGAACTAGAAACCTAACAAAAAAAACACTCACAATCTTATCTGCGCTAGTATTCCCAATGAGACGCCTTGAGATGTCTTGGACACATACATTAGCACATCATAAGCGATTGCTTACCACACAAATATTTGACCAGAATTATCTTCGAAAGCAAGATCATTGCCAAATAACCTAACGGTGCAGTAAATTTTATTTTTATTTTTAAATTTTAAATTAAATTTTTTTTTTCTTAAATTTTATTTTTGTGTCAAGGCCTGTTAGTGTCGATAAGAGATCACACAAACAATAATATTATGTTATGACCTATTCATATTTACGCATTCAATTCAGACATAACAAATTCAATCATTCAACTTTATTCAAATGTTCCTAAGGTACTTTTTACTTTGTTCATTATTACTAGTCTGTACATGCCCATTGTACATTTATACTATTTACTAGCGACTGCCTGCGAGTTCGTTCGCAAAGCAGGCTAGGCCATCGTCCTCGCTATGACATCCCATATTTTCATGATTTTTCTTTCATAAGAACCTTCTGACAATAATGAACACAACAAAAAAAGAATTAGCGAGATTGTTCCAACCGTTCTCAAGTTATAGCGTGACCAGGAGAAATAGGGGTTCATTTTTTATATATAGTTAGATTATTAAGGGTACTAAAACTGCCCCTGGTACGATTAGTTGAATTATGTAGTCGAACCACGGATAATAAAAGTCCTGCATTTTTTACCTTATGAACTATCTTTTTCTAAACTCATCACATCTTCATAGACCAACCTAGCTCGACCTTAAAGTTGGTTCCGATAACGGCAGACATGATTTTGAAATGTGGTCTTCCTACCTATCAAAGTTGTACATCTGAACTTACATACTCAATGCATGCATACATAGCAATGTCAAGTCATTTTGTATGGTACATACCTACGTGATTCCTATAAAAAACCATATTAAAAAATATTTCCTTCCGCACAAACTGCTAATAGGAAGAATACAAAATAAAATATACAAGAAAACAACATTTTTTAATATCGTTTATTGATAATGGATTTCCGCAAAGTAACGCCTGAATCAATAAATTATTCCTATAAGTATGTGTTCGATTCATAACTTGGAGGTTTTTTTTTCATCTCATCACAATTTACTTAAGGTACTGACACATATGCGGATAGCATGCGTGTCCAACAACACACTAGTAAAAGCATGATTTTTGATCACTGTGTGTCAGCTCCTTGCGCCTTGTCTTTGGTTATGTTATAAAAAAACTTGCCATGTAAAAAAATATATAAATGGTACATTGAAGTAATATTATATGTCATAATTGTATTATTCCTAAACTAGGCGAGACAAATAATTATGTATTTTTTGCAATATTAATGTATTGTCATTATGTACTACAACGTGCCTCAATTGAACAGAGATATTTTTTTTACTTGATGCCAATAATTGTTAAGACGTAGCTTTATTACGTAAAGTTGGATATATTGTACGCAATATGTATGTATTTGATTTGTAGTTTTTATATTGAATAAAAATGCAATAACCTTTATATGTACAGCGAGAATTTAAATTTTGTATTTATACGTTGTGATGTTTTGGGGGTAGTTTGTACTTTAGTAATGTCACAGTAAATAAACAGTAGGGACATGCGGTTGAAATTACTCTTTCAGTTTTGCAAGCTAAGTTGGCGGTCAAATTTAAACCATGCAATAAATAAGGCTTTATAGATATTTTATGACCAAAAAACCATCCATAGTATATGGACGTCAGGATAATGAACCTATTATCAAAACTAACTTTTTATTTTCTCATTAAAATGAGAAGGTTCAACAATGTACACAAATATTTGTGCAGTAAGAGATTATTAATCAAATCCATCCTGTTTTAAAGAAGTTTATGTATATAGAAGTACATGTAGTTTTTTTAACAAGTAAACATCAAGGTTGCTGGTACATTTTCAATATTATGTTGCTATAATTTGTTTTAATAATTTAAGTCATCCTGCAGGTGGATTTAATGCCGTCTGGCAGTTGTATTTTAGACTAAATCATTTTAAAATAAATGACATATAATTGTTCTATAATTTTCATAGCCGTTTCTTCGAAGTGTCCCTACTGAATGTTCACTGTAAGGTTCGGTCCGCTCATTGTCGTTTTGTACAAATATTTGCCACATTGGGCTAAACCAAAAACAACCAAATTTGCAAGGTTGCATTTGTATTAGTCGTATAACACAAATATTGGCCGAATATTGCCATCCATTTGTGGTTCCGGCTAGTCAATTTGGCGCTTGTAGAGAAGAATGAAATTTATTATGTAAATACACAGAGAGATGTAATTTTAAGATATTGTTTATTTAGGTTGAAGGGAAACCTGATGTCGTGTGCCTTCAAAGAAACCGCGAGTATAATAGTATATAGAATAAGTTAATAACTTACATTATATTGGTATCTACTACGTACGATGTCCTAACCTATTATATCAACATGCTCTTTTTACTTATGAGAATAATTATAAATATAAATATTTATTATTGTTTTTTATTTCACATTAAAGTCAAAGTCAAAATAATTTATTCAATTTAGGCATCAAAGACGCACTTATGAACGTCAATTTATCATTATAATTTACTTTAAAGATACCGCTGCGTTCCAAAATATATAGAGCCTACCGCGAAGGAGCGGCAAGAAACTCGGGGGCATTCTTTTTATATACATGTTTTTACTTAGGTACTACAAATATTAGCTCCAGTGTGTTGCCTTACAAAAGAGAACATAATAATGGTATCAGTAGGGTAAGACACGCTACACTTTGACATCTTAGTACACGAGTAGGTGGATCCTGGAGTGATCAGTCCCAAGCTGTTTTATCCTCCAAGTAATCCGAAATTTTGTAAGAACCTTTTTGACAGAGTTTAGTTTTAATAGTAATTTTAAACTTATTAATAGGCAAATCTCGGATAACATTGGTAACTTTATTATAGAATCGTATACACTGTCCCATAAAAGAATGACTTATTCTGTGGAGACGCGTTACATGTACGGATAGCTTGTGCTTATTTCGCGTGTTGATGGAATGAGCATCACTCCTTTTATCAAAACTGCTAATGTTTTTCTTTACATACATTAGATTTTCATAGATAAACTGAGAGACAACAGTTAGAATGTTTATGTCTCTAAACTTCTGTTTAAGGGAAACTATGGGAGCTAAACTGTAGATCGCTCGAATAGCCCTTTTTTGCTGTATAAAAATAGAATTAATATCTGCAGAACATCCCCAGAGCAGTATGCCATAAGTCATAACGCTATGGAAATAACTAAAATAAACTATTCTAGCTGTTTCTACATCAGTTTAATTTTTTTAACAGCATAAGCCGCTGAACTGAGCCTACAAGACATTTTTTTATGTAGGGACCCCATTGCAATTTAGCGTCTATAGTGATTCCCGTTATAATATAAAAGACCGTTGACTCCACAAGGTCCAACCCTATTCCATTCAATTGTATATTGGATTCTACTTGTCTCACATTTGGTGTCGAGAACTTGTGTTACCTATAGTAAGGGATACACAGACAATATTATTATTAAAAAAATTATTATTATATATTATAGTATCAAATTATTAGAGGTAAGTATAAGACCTGAGTTAAAAAAAAATAAAGGTTAAATGAAATAAAAATATACCCTTGTTACCTTTTATTTACATATAGTAAATAAACACAAATAATATTATCACAGAGTCTAATAAAGTCAATTAAATCAGGTTACGTAAATTTTGATGTCGGTCTTCAAAATGAACAGGAGTCAGAGGCCCTCCTCACCAGGAGGAAGGCATCTCCAGGGCAGCAGGCTCACCAGTGGATGCACCCTCAGCACTCAGGATCTTCGGATGAGGACCAATAGGTTCCCAGACGTCTGGTAGGTTGAAGTAGATGTCTTCACCGTATTTAGCAAACTTTATACAATTAGTTTTCTTCTCATTGAGGAGAAGATTATTTGTATTGAACCAATTCACAACTTTAGCTACTTAATGCATTGTTAACATCGTCATAGTTTAATAACTGCCTTTTAATTTTAAATAACAGTGAAGTGTCATCTGCAAACAATACAATCTCGTGATTCTTCTCTACATAATAAGGTAAGTCATTAATATAGATTAAAAACAAGAACGGCCCTAGTATTGAACCTTGTGGAACGCCCATTGAGATTATAGAACCGGGCGATTTTTTACCATTTATGTCAACCCTTTGAATTCTATCGTTTAAATAAGTCAAAAGGTTGAGAGCCATGTTCCTAAAACCGTAGTGTTGTAATTTCCTGACAAGTATATCATGTCGGACGCAGTCAAATGCCTTAGATAAGTCACAATAAACACCTAAGGCATCCTGAGAGTTCTCCCAGGCATTAAACACATCTTTTATAAGTTCTATACCTGCGTCTATAGTAGAACGATTCCTTGTAAACCCAAATTGATTTTTATGGAAAAATTTGATAGCACTAAAATGATTTTCTAATTGATGTAATATATTTTTTTCGAAAATCTTACTTAGCGTAGGTAGTACAGAAATAGGCCGAAAATTTGTTGGATCAGTAGTACTACCAGATTTGAATAAAGGAACTACTTTACTATGCTTCATTAGGTCTGGAAATACACCACTTGCAACACAACCCCGGGTTTTGCAGGTTGCAGGGAACCCCCCCCTACCATTTCCCCCTGCCGGAACCGCTTAGTTTTTTTTAAAATTTAATATCAAAGATAATTTTGTCTACTCTACTAACACTTTTACACCTAAATTTAGGGGGGGGGGGGGGGGTCAGAGTTGGATTTGTCACTAATTTCGACCTAACCGGTCTGACTTGGACTCCGGGTGGGCTCCCGCCAGAAGCTCTAGCGGTCGCCCCTGAACGTTGCTTCGCCACACTCAGCCTTCGTTTCGTTACGGAGGTCGCCGGGAAGCAACGTTCAGGACCTCCCTTGAGCTTCTGGCTCCCGCATTATTTATAAACACTCTAGGGGTAGTAGCCACAAGAATAGGTGGAGTCGGGGTGCTCTGTGTCGGTTTTCTGACTACTTTCAACCTAACCGGTCTGAGTTGGTCTCTGGGTGGGTAAGGGAGGAAAATAATTTTCACAAAACTATGTAGGAGTATTTATTTTATTTTGTAAACATAGTTAATTACATTGATCAACTCGACAAAGGGATCTTTTTTCTTTCGTTTCACGAACATAAACATAGCAGACGTTCAAATTTATGCAATATTTCCTGATATTGCGTTCCGTTTCACGCATCCGCATGTTTTTCGTGTGAAATTACAGAAACTTTAAATATTAATTTAAAATACTTTCGCGTAACTCCGGCAGCCAAAATCAAATTGGGAGGGTCAAGACAAAGCCCCTTGACCATTCCACAGTAGCAGAATCCTCAAATTCAGGCGACTCGATTCAAGACCCGACCCAAAGTTGTTAACCAAAAAATAGAACTGAATCCAACCCTAAAAAATTGTGAAGTAAATTGATTTCAGTACCATGAATACATGAGTTCAAAAGTACCTATTATCACAGTATTGTGCGCATGGTACTGACTCGACAAGTTATTTCCAAAGACCTTATACTTAAAGTGTAAGGTCTTTGGTTATTTCACACTTTTAAGTGTTGATTGTAGTCGGTGCTATTTTATTATAGAACATTTTTTTCTATCGTTTTGAGGGTCACCCTTGTTACTCACGGGATCGACTGTCATTCACCGTCATAGCAACATTTACTGTTTATGTCTACATAATCAATATCGCAATAGAAATAAAACAAGTTTTTTTCTCCAATACGACCGGGTTCGATTCTCGAACTGACTACAAGTGTTTTTAAATCTATGAATGCAGTTTTTCTGGTCACTAAAATCGATGACATGGTTCCTAAGAAGAGATCTTTGTATGTTTTATAGTTTCAGACTCGCTCATACTGACCGTTTTAATGGCCCACCCTGTATAGTATTTATCTATGCTAGAACCACGTACCTGCAGGCCTAGACAAAATTCAAGCAGGCGTTTTTCCGCACACGATACAGACAGAACGTTCCCGGCATAGACCAAAATATATACTAGGAAAGTTCTCGGGTCCCGTCTACGAACTTAGCGTGACGTCACGTGACTTTTCCACGGGTAATGTTAACGCCATACATTTTGGAGTTGTCGTTTGGCGTTAACGTTAACAGAAACATATTTTGTCTAGGCCAGCTGAGCATAGACTTTTTGAAGAAGAATATAATCTGATTTATCTATGTAGGTTTCTATGCGCATGTCTATAACAAAGAGAACCCAGTATTCATTGTAGTTTTTGTATATAATAATAGTTGTCTATTGGTTGTCTATGAACATGAAGTTATATACAAATCATTTACAATTTTTATTTATTTTATTTTTACCGTATTTTGTAAGTACTATTTCTACGATAGCACGTATAACGGAAGGAAACTACAAAGGGTTCAAGACACTTTGGAAACCTTACTCGCGATGGTATTTTTCTGAAATCAGTCGCCGGAATCAATCTGAGATCACCAACAGAATCATATCGACATCACCATTATTTAGCAGAACAACTTCGGTGGCCATCGCTTGGGATTATAAGATGTTGTTTAAGAATGACGATGATGATTACGATGATTTGCCGCCAAGAATAGTGCAGTTAATAAAAAGGAAAATGCTAAATAAAGGAGTAACTAAACAATTTCAAACGGTTCGCGAGCACGACTGGCGTCGTTGGCAATTTGAGCGTGAGTGAATAGTTTATGGTTTCTATATTATGCATCAGAATCCGAAGGGTTGATTTTAGGAGTACTTACCTACCTATAAACGTAGGTTTAAAATGTATCTACCAATGCACGTTTTCTACCGACTTCCAAAAAGGAGGAGGTACTCAATTCAACTTTTTTTATGATTGTTACCTTCGATCGATACTTTTGATAGGTTAAACAGATTCTGAAAATTCTTGTTAGAAAGCTGGTGTTCCCGTGTTAGTCCCATTTCAATTTTATCAAATTCGGTCCAGTAGTTTTTGAGTTACACTCAAGTAACTGAATAGAATGGAAGTCGGTATAAAATTTTTCAAATTGTACTTGTATTGAAATTCTCTTGAGTTAAAGTAAGTAAGTTATTGTTTACCGGCAGAACACCCACGTTAGGGATCGAATACGTTGACCCCATCGTGACGTTACTGTTTGCCGGTAAATAATCCGAATGCCGATTATAAAACCGGCTCTAAAGGCCCGTATTCCAAAGTATTTATATATAATCGAATGTGATTTTTGATCCGGGAAAAGTGGGGAGAAGTTTCCTAAGCGTTATTCATCGGCGGATTTGAGAGGCACTCTCGTAGAATTCTTTATTACCTATTTACGACTTTATACCTATGGGCACACTAAAGACTTTATTTTACACAAGATGTTGTAAAAATAATTACAAAAAAGGGAAAGGTTTGCGTTATGTATGAACGGATTAGTTTTTTTTTTTTTGCAGTTATTGCAGTTATAAGGACTTGCGTAGTCTACTGTTCTTACTGAACCTCTAGGAGTCATTATGTGCCATCATGTAATACTATACCTACTACCGTGATTTGGGTGTAATTTTTAACATGAGTAAATGATTCGATGATGACTTGGAATACTTCCCACATACAGGGTTATTGGTTAGTCGACCTATTCCCGTTAGGGACGCGTAGTTTACATCGTTTTTGACTGATTTGACTATGAATTACCGCATCCTAAATCTAACCGTTTTCGAGACATTTGAATTACGGGAATAGGTCGACTAATCAATAACCCTGTATTTTTTTTTATAAACGCAAATTTTTTTTGCTGATGATTTGGTTCGCACTGTTGCTATCGTGGGCAGCTGTGTTACCGTCAGACGAATGACTTGCCTCTCTTATCACGTTATTGAATAAAAAACTGTTCGAATTTTAAGGTACGCTAGTTCGTGCATATGGCTTTATTGGTATACATCTGTTTTAGATAAGTATAGGTAGGTGGGTAGACAGTTGTAGGTAGGTACATTATAGTCAAAGATATGTAGGTAGGTACTATATAATATTCAAAATAGCCGAGTTACAGTTTCAGCGCTGGCTATATAGTATCAACCTTCATTAATAATAGTAGCCATTATAGTAAAACCATTTCTTGCCATCAATCTTATAAAAATATATATAATAATCTTCAAGAAAGAAGACAATACTTAATACATTATTGTATGGTTGGATGGACATTTAATGTTTGATATTTATTAATAACTAGCTGCGTCCCGCGGTTTCACTCGAGTGGTGATGGATGATGATCATGAAAAGTATATGTTAATCCAGCGGCTCATCTACCTTCATTCCAAAATTCATAAAAATTGGCCCTGACGTTTGAGCGTGAAAGATTAACAAATATAATACATACAAACTTTCGCGTTAATTATAAGTATTAGCAGACACAGCCACTGTGTACGCGCGAGCATTATAAAATTTAATTTATATAATATGATACTTCTGACTGCGTAAGGATTCTCTGTTTGCAAATATATAAGCGCCATGGTGAAATGTTTTCACGCAGGTTCTGAACATGAGTTCCCTGAGGAACTTCCCCCCGTCGATCCCGTCCCCGACATACCAATTCCTCAAGCAAAACCTTTAAGCAAACCTACGCCGAAGTATCCAACTGCATGGGAAACACCGGATCCTCAGAAAACTATTCTCTGGGAATGGACCACTACTCCTAAAACATCAACAGACAATGAAGGAGATAATTATTACAACCCGAATTATGGTTTTTACGATGATTTTTATGCCTATTTGCGTCGGCGCTCCACCAAAGTGGGAGGGAAAACGGAGCACGATAAACCCTTGCCGACGGAGTTTCCCATTGTTGGCACCACGTATATATGGAGATTCTGGTCATTCAATCCTCAGTCTCGGCAAATTGAAACGTATTTGGCTCTGGAGATGGAGAAGCAGCCGACGACTGCGCCGCAGACCACCACGACGACGGTGAGGTCGAAGAAGGTTCGGGTGAACGCGTCTTGCTACGTGTGTGGTTTGGACTTGCCTGGCATCCCGCGCACACCTTCCTGTCACCACGTTTTTGAGAACGCAGACCGCAGGTTAGGTTCTACTGTTTTGTTTTTTTACGTGGTTAGGAGACGGCCCTTTCCCCCAGGTCTTTCGTGTACAACATTTCGTCACAAATGACAAACTGCACTGCGCCCATAACTCTTAGAGATAAGTTGTTAGAGCATGGCCGTAATTTCACCTGCACCCATACCCTCCAAACCAGCTACTCTACCATGAGTTGGCAACATAAAATGTCATCTATAGTCGATACTCGATCTCGTCTACCTATTGCTTGTGATTGGCGTACTCGCTGTCAATTTTAGTTCTACAATTGACCGCGAGGTGGCACTGTTCTTTTTTTCATAATTTTTTTGCGGCAGTCGATATCGCGCATCGATTGGTTTCAATGTTGTAAACTCGTGGTAGACCTAGAGAAGTGAAGTGAGGCCGGTTTTCTAAACTACATGTGCGCGCATCGGTGCTGCCAGCACGATAATTACAATTAAAATAAAATTAATAAAAAGTAATTACGTAATAATTCATGCATTTAGATTAAATAATAATTCAAATTTTACCTACTAAAACTACGGCTACCATTCAGTCGGTGTTCATACTACAAACAGTCGTCAGTTACCATTTCCATAGCTTAACGTGCCCTCCAAAGCAATAAGGAAGCGCACAATATAAAACTCCGCTGCAAAGATAAAACACTTTTTCTAAGGATACATACGAATCTCTTCAGGCATTTCAATGTTATGGTGGAATAAAGAAACTCATACACATACATAATATGTAATATGTTCGTGTATGTATGTGTGTATGTATGTATATAATATATACATACCTACATACACACATACATACACGAACGCTGAAAACATTACACTCCGTTTTTTGGGCAGTCGTGTAAAAAAATGTGTTTGTTTCTTTATGGGGACTAATATTAAATCAGCATTATTTAAAATTAGACGATCAGCATTTTTAGCTACCTAAGTACATAAGAAGTGTATGTCATATGTCAATCTGTCGAACATTGAGATCACTAGTTTTTTGCATCTTCATATTAACTATGTTAGGCAATTCAGACTACAATTTTAGTTGCAATTACCTCATGTCAGAACTTTTGTGGGGCAATAAAAACTATGTAAATATTTCAGTTAACTCGTATTTATTGTAAGGAAAACAAAATAAGAAAAATGTAACTCGCTGCACATAAGGCCAACAATCAACATGAAATAGTAAGAAACCCATAAATAATCTAGAAATATAATAATGAACCCCTATTTCTCCTGGTCACGCTATAATAACTTGAGATCGGCTTTACCGATTTCATTCAACTTTTTTTAAATGTTTTCTAATACTTCGTAGTAGGTTCTTACATTAAAAAAATCAAGAACAGGTGGGAGGTTATACGCACTACACGAATGAATTAGCGGGCAGGCGCTAGTTTGACATGAATAAAAACGTATCACAGGTCGTCGCGATCACCACTGCTCAAAATGGTGTCTGACGAGAAAAGCTTGTTGGTATAAGCCGCGCAGATAGAGAATAGATCTGAAAATGGCGTCTGCTCGCATGTGTTCTCGCTCACTCTCTATCGCTGTCTATACTCACACAGTGAAGTACGCGCTACAAAAAAATAGTCAGTCAGGATTCGCTTTCCACGCTACTTGACGCACTCCGAGTTATCGTTAAATTCGTTCCGTTATTTTGTTGTTTTCGTTGTTATTCATTGTTGTTTTTTTTTGTTGAGTTTGATTGTTATTTGTTTGCGTCACGTTTGATCGTTATTTATTTTCGTTAAGTTTTTGTTACGAACGTTGACATTTTGTGATTGATTGACAATGGCTTCACGAAAACGTGGAAAGATTCTTCACAGTGATGCACGTGAGATTGTTTACAACGTTATAAAATACTTTGACGAAGAGAAGAACTTGGAGCGTTATCATCCGTTAAAGTATAGCGCCGCCGCACGCGCAGGCGACTCGATGGCGACTAATTTATCGATGGCTACTATATCGAGAATAAAGAAAGAAGGTAATTACATGGTACCTACACATTATTTTACGCGGTTGCTTTATGGGCGTGACCAAGATAGATAGATAAATCAATTTATTTGAAGATGATTAGCCTTACCTCGATCGAGTATGATTTTTTATATAGATTTTCTGGCCTGGAAACGAGTCCTTTTGGCAGCGAGTATGACTAAGTTCAGTGTTGCTGAACATCAGCCATCGTCATCATCCATCACCATTAACATTCATCATCATCAAACACCATAATCATCGCCCACCATTATCATCATCATCATCCATCGCCAATATCGCCATCATCATACAACCATCAGCATCACCCACCACCATAATCATCCATCATACATTATCATCGACATCATCACCCACTATTTTTATTTCTACTATTATTAATTAATAATATTAAAAAAGATTAATATATAACAAAAAAGTCAATAAAAATCGATGTTTGAGAACTTGTTTTGCCAACCGTACCATGCGTACCCGCCGCCATTTTCAGATCTATTCTCTATCTGCGCGGCTTATACAACAGCATGACGCATTAGCGACGACGCCATCCATGAGTTCTAGTAAAAAATAAGTTCTCTTTAGATAAGAATATAAATGGCACTCTAGATAAAATAGCGATGTTTTACCTGCAATTAAAACATTTATTAAACATACTTACCTAATTCGAAACCTAATTATACATGAGAGTAGCGTACTGACTTCCGTTCCGAACAAGTCATGCTGTGATTGGTCCGCCCGATCTCCTCGCCCAATCGGCGTCGACTCCACCCCTTCCGCTCCCCTCAAATGTCAACCATCACCCCAGGTAGTGCGGCTAGCGCAACTTGGCTTCATTGGTTTTCTCGTGTTATGCCACCAGGCAGGTATAGAAAGTGTTAGGTTTCGAATTAGAAAAGTATGTTTAATAAATGTTTTAATTGCAGGTAAAACATCGCTATTAAACAACTGTACCGTAATTCGAAACCTAATTATACATGAGAGACGTGTTTGTTATCGCCTGGTGGTGATGGTGACGCCAATGTGATAAATCTTTAATAGGTATTGAATGCTCTGACGCCCAGCGGTCCAGGTTTCATTCACAAAACTTTTTGTTAACTGCGTAGCATGAATTCTAGTTGTAGGAAAATTAGACTACTCATTTTAGTTCATGAAACATCTTTTATTTGATTTGTCTGCCAAATCAGTGCGAACAAAGAGTAAATAAGGAAGGTACGCCCAATTTCTCAATGTAACTGCTTGCAGACAGAGGCAAGGTTAATTCATCAATATGTTCCACTAACTTTGAGTTTCACCAAATCAGTAACCTTGGCACGTGTTGTCGTTCAAGGTTTATTTATGTGCTGATTGCAACCCATCTTTTAACTCTCGAAACCACTCATGATGTTTTGAATGTGGGACGGAGCCCCGAGCATTCTGAAATGAGTGTAGTTATATACATATATTTTTTAAATGCCGAGTGCAGTCAGTGTGCTGGACACATTACAACTGTCTTGTTTCGTGAGAGATGTATATTGGTGGTTGGTAGTATCTGTTTTGAGACCATAGCAGTGCTAAAGTATTATGCAGTTCCGTAATTTAATTCTGGAAAAAAGCTTATAAACTATTGTGACATAGAAATAACGATGGCTACTATGTCCCTTGAATTAGGTAGATAAAAACTATTTTATTCACAAATATTCTGGATTAAATTATTGATTTATTAAGGTATCGACTTCCAGGTTGGGGGGTCGCGGTTGCCTTGGCTAAAATAGTGATTTTAGCTTTAAATATTTATACTTTATAATTTTGACTTAAAAATGCACGAGGTAAGTATTCCAGATTTGTGAAAATATATATTAAGGTCGTTTAAATAAGAGGGTCGTAAGGGTCGTGTTAATAAGATTGGTTAAGAATCTTTCAAGATTAGACCACTTGGGTTTTTGTTGGTTTCCTGCGCAATTATCTCACGAGGAGTGCTATTTTTTTCCAAGCTAAACTTTCTCCAAGGAGCAGATAACCCTAAACATTTTCTTGCATTCTAGTTGGTTAGATTTTGATACATTCGTACATCTACGAGTACAATTTTTTTGTATCATTTCTATCGCACGCGCCAATGGGTAGTCACCCATACAGGTAGCCGAACAGTCGGTCGCCATTGTTGGGACTCTGGATAGATTAATCGTAAACGGGTAATCCAACGATCTATTTAACAGCGCCTTCATAAAAAAACGATAACTAACGCTACCAATGTTTGAAAACATACCTAATAGCATCGGTAACTGAGTAATCGTGAGGCCTAAATCGGGTTGCTAATGCGTTGACTGTTTCTCACTGTAATTCAGCGATCAGGCAAATTCCTGTTGATTTGTTTTAAGTCGGCTAGTATTTCTTATGGTATGCCGGAGGATAAACCCAACCCTACTCTGAAGTTCCAAGTCAGCCGGTGGGACGTAACAGTGACCTTGGGAATCTAATCTGTCGATTGTACAGAAATTGGAGGCACTAGTAAGCTTGGCGAAAGGCAAAAAGGTTTCTTGTTTGCCCCACTTTACAAAAAATGTCTGTTAGTTTTGTAGTAGATCACTGTTTGGCAATACCACTCGGAACAGAGCTTCCAAGATAAATAGCTTTTCCATGAGCTGTGAGCTTTGATCTTACTCTAGGTCGTAGTAGGTTTTTAAGAGTAGCTAATCATTTCTGTGTATATTGCAACGAATACGAGGATGCGTAAACGAGGTACTCGCATATATTCACGATTAATACAATAAGGTTTTGCAGTATTAGTAGTATCTGATGCGTCAGAAGGAATTCAAATTATTATTACAATTATCTCCAGCCTTGCTCAGTATCAGGATTATTGGGATGCTCGGAAGCGCACAGGTTTTTGGGGCACTGAGCTAAAGACAGATTGCAAGCAGAATATTTTTGAGTCATTTGTATTATTCGTCATTGTAAATGAACTGAAGGAAACGGTGATTGTTTGAATCAACCGACAAGTGGTGCAGAGGAAGGTCCACCTTGGCCATCCAGTCTACTCTTAGAGAAACTAGCACGCAATGCTCGATCCAGTCTTCTCTTGGAGAAACTATCACGCAATTATGGTTAATTAATCTGAATTTTAAGAGAACACCGTAGGTACTTGTTAAAGTTTTTCTGATCCAAAAACGGTCTTGGTGTGCCGTTGCCTTTGAGTCTGAAAATATTGCAGACAGCTTGGAAAAGACTGGCTTCCCATTTTTATGACACCTCGAGTGTGCATTTCGTCAACCACTTTCATTTCAATTTAGTTAGAAATTTTCCTGTAACGGTCGCTCGACAAAAGCAATGACGATTTCGTGTAGAATGGTAAATAGTAGTTACTTATTATGCTTAGAATGTCGACCGGAGCTCTGGGCATTCTTCGATGCGTTTAACTCAACACGGTAGCTCGACAAAAGCAATGGCCGTTTCTTTGTGAACGGTACACAGTCACTTATTATGCTTAGAATGCAGAGCGGAGCTCCGAGAATTCTTCGATGCGTTTAACTTTGTTACGGTAGCTCCACAAAAGCAATGACGTTTTCTTTTTGAACGGTACACAGTAGTCACTTGGTGTGCTAAGAATGCAGAGCGGAGCTCCGAGCATTCTTCGATGCGTTTAACTTTGTTACGGTAGCTCCACAAAAGCAATGACGTTTTCTTTTTGAACGGTACACAGTAGTCACTTGGTGTGCTAAGAATGCAGAGCGGAGGTCCGAGCATTCTTCGATGCGTTTAACTTTGTTACGGTAGCTCGATAAAAGCAATTACGTCTTCTTTTTGAATGGTACACAGTAGTCCCATATTATGCTTAGAATGTGAAGCGGAGCTCCAAGCATTCTTCGATGAGTTTAACTTTGCTAATAATGACCCTCACGAAGGGCTGCTTGTACGCATATTTTTTTATTATCACCTCGTATCTCGATGCAAACTAAGCCTCTTGAGCTTTTTGAATGGTGTACGGAAGCCATTTATTACGTTAAGAATATAGAGCGGAGCCCCAAGACTTTTTCAACGAGTAAATTTTCTGGAAAATCAGTGATTGTAGCTGTAGATAGAGCTGCCTGGCACGGAAGGGTTTCGCGTCAGAATCTTTTCGTTTTATTTCGTTGCTTTCATATTATTATTTCCTGTCCTATCCCGATGGGATGAGGAGTAGGGAATTATGCCTCTGGTCGGGCTGTAATATTTGTTAGTTACATCGGCAACGCCCTCATGTTACGGATCGAATATGTCGACACGAGTTTCAAGCGAAACAAACTCATCTTTGGGTACACAGCAGCGACTGCGAACTACAGTTGGGCACTGCAGACCTTGGCGTGTGCTGTGTCACCTTCTAGACTGACCTACTTTGACGTAGCAATGTGGTATCTGGGGTGGTGGCAGTTAGCCCATGTTGTTCAGAAACTTATCTTGTGATGCATTGTTTTAAATGTGTTTCTTTGCGTTTTGTTTCACCAGAGGTCCAGGACAATATTTCGTATGTAGGTTGTTTAACAATTACATATAGTCCAGGGACTTTTCGAAGATAAGCCGAAACGCCACCTGAGAATATATGTTATTCTACCAGCTCTGCCTTAATAACATTGAATTTTTCAGTTACGCTACTTTACCTGGTTTGAAAGTGCATGAATATATGTAGAAGTTTTCTTTGTGCATTTTCGTATTAGAATGTGCTCTAACAGATTTTAGCCAATCAGGTACATTAATCATATCAGTCGATTGTATGTCATCTAAGAAACCATTTAAACTGTTTTAAGTCTTGTTTTGTGGAACTCGTTCCCTAACGAGTGAACGACTTCGACCGGCTAAGCAAAGCGTAAGTAATAAAGTAAGCGTAGCGTTTGATTTCATTATGGGAATCACACCATAGCTAATGAACTCATAACATTGGAGATAGAAGTGTTTGAGTTTTATAGTATAGGACATTATTACAATATTGTTCAAAAGGTTGTAGTTCTATGAGCTGTTCTACCTAACCTTTATTTTTCTGAAGTGTAAACTAAGTTTATTACATGCTTTAAACATTTGAAAGTTCAGTGGTTTTAATTTGAGTAGGGCTTATCCTCGTTTGATTCCCCACACATGTTTGGGTCTGCTCAAATCGTAGTACAAGTCAGGATGACTAGCTTGGATTGTAATTTACCACGATTATATTACAGTTGATGAAAAATAGGAAGTGTTACTTACGGTTTGGTGATGAGCCGGAGCTAAACTACGAACCAACACTTGAATCCGACACCGTTGATAGGTTATCATCTTCTTTTTCCTGTTTTTATTCGCGTCTTCCATCGTTGGGGCTGGACCAGTATAACTATCAATTTAAAGAATCTAAAATTCAACTGAAACAGTGTGAAACAGTTAAAATATTTCATTTATATCTAGAACCAGCGGTCGCACTGGCTATAAACAAAAAAATAATTAGTATTGAAACGAACGGCAACAGCGTTAAAATATGTTTAGTAAGTATATATAGTTGCACATGAACTTACTAGTTGGTTGAGGACTTTACCTGAACTGTCACCAGCATGACGCAGTCAGTAAAGTAAATATTTTGTACTTACGACCGCACCGGATGAAAATCCAAACGCCAATGAAGCCAAGTTGCGCTAGGCGCTCTACCTGGGGTGATGGTTGACATTTGAGGGGAGCGGAAGGGGCGGAGTCGACGCCGATTGGCGAGGAGATCGGGCGGACCAATCACAGCATGACTTGTTCGGAACGGAAGTCAGTACGCTACTCTCATGTATAATTATGTTTAGAATTACGGTACAGTTGTTTAATATTATAGAAGAGTTATAGGTTATATGCATTACTTGAAATTGTTTCTTAGTCGGAAATGACCCCGCCCCCCATCAACCTAACCTACTTTTACATATTAAGTACTTACCATATTATTATGTAGGTACATATGGTAGGTTGATTTACATAACTGGACCAAAATTAATTTTCATGTAATAGGCTAATGTACCTGAGGAAAAGTTACAAGAGACGGTGTAGCCCTGGCAAAAAAGGGCAAGCTCCGAAGGGGAAGCATTGGTACGGTCAGGTGTACAGAAATGGCTGCTTCAAACGGTTCACTGATATTGGAATAGAGTACAATGAGCGAGGGTGCCGGACGATGGAGCCCACGATGGGGAAGAGTTATGCGTCCAAGAGGTGAGATTCTTATGCGTTTTCTAACTTTCTTAGAAAATTCGCAGACCAGACACATATCAAGCAAAATAATTGGATTGCTTTTGACTGTATGTTTATGTATGTTTGACTCAATTGATGGTAAGTGACGCACGTCGTTGTACCTATTCTAAGCGGGTAGGTATGTCTCGCGTGGTTACTGCTATCTATTCTGTGATGTAGCGGTACGTCGAGTCGTGCGTTCAGTCGCACTATGGCTCTAAGCCGTGGAGCGGCGAACAGGCGAATTTAGGTTCATAATAATAAAAATTGTGTTTTTTTTCATTTTTTTTTATTTATACCGGCATAAATCACTTTTGTTCAGTGCTACCTATAGAAGGTTACAATCCAGTAAAGGTTACAACGCTTTATTAAGTATTACCTACTAAGTAGACTTTGACACTGACGCACCGAGGTCCCGGCTATTACGATTCGCAATCAAATATTTAAAAAATGCTTAAGTTTATTAAATAAAATAATTCATTTAATTTCAACTAATATTTTAGCCAGCTCATCATCCACAGTAAAGTTGGTTCTTTACAACACATTCTCTTTACGTCGAACTTTTCAAGCATTTAGTAAATTTTAAGTTATTGGCTATACACCAAGGCCATCAAGCCTATTCATGTTTTTTATCCATGAGTTCACGTGTACAAACAAATTCTATGCATGAGTATATAATTTATGAAATTATATTTTTTTTTACTTTTATATTTAGAGCATGGAACTCTAGGTATCCATAATAACATAAATACATCGGGGGAGGGGATAGCTTGCGAATGCGAATATGGGAGAATATTATGATATATAGTCAGAGAGTTGAAAAATCTTAGTAGATAGTATATTCTTGAGTATATTAGTATATTAGTGAATAGATGTAGGTGGTAGTGCCACGTATGAGTATGGTACGAGACTTCTGGTACTGCGGATATCCGTGGGTGACTGTCATCAGCTCTCCCCCCCCCCCCCCCCCCGATTCAACATTATTCGATAGCTAAGAGTTATCAAAAAATTACGAACCGAGGTTCGGTTCTATGGAAAGTTACTATAAATGAAGTAGGTAAATCTTTATTATTTTAAAGATTCGTTACTACGTTCCCTCTCTATATCCGGATTATGAGAACGGACATAGTAATACCGATTTAATTCAATAGTGAAAATCTTGTTATGTACCTTATCAGAAATTGTAGCGACATAATGTATAGTAATGTATATATATCCCTAGATTTGCAAGACTGGAGAAAACATTGTACGACGTAGATGACGGCTGTGTAGTCAGCCCCTTTGCTTCTCTCACGCCCTTCAGCCGCGCTATATCCCTATACGTGAGGTACCACGTCTGCGTCTGTACCGGGAAATATTGTAACCAGGCTCCACGTACATTAAGTCATACATTAAGTGTCATGAAATATATAAGTTTTATATTTATTCTATTAACATTAAAATAATAAAAACAAAAATTAATATATTTTATTTTGATTTTTTCTTGCTGCGTTAAGACGTATTGTCATAAATGTTCGATTTTTTTGCTTGTTTGACTTAGAAATTGGGCTTTATAATATAGCTTCAAATGCGTATGGTCACAATTACAACTTGATACCTGATAGACGGACGTTGTGATCTTGTAAGGGTTACCTTTTCATTTTGAGTTATGAAGCCATAAATAATGAATGGGTTAAAAAGCCTTGCCAGGGGATAAATAATTTGATGAACTATTTTTGTGATCAAGAATATTAAGTTCTGGATATTTAGACAGAAAAGAAAATAATTATTTAGCTTTATTTGTAAACTTTGCAATTTTCTTACTAACGTCAGTAATACGTATTAAGTAATTTTACTACGCAATAAATAATAGTAATACGCACTGTAATATTGTACTAAATGACGTTGAAATGAATAAGGAACAACAACATAAATAACAAAACTAAGGGCCACTATTTTAAAATAAAACAGCATTTTGTACAACATACTATAGTTACCGTAGTAGTGTCGTAGTATAAATATAGAGAAACAGTACGGAAACTGCCTACAAACTTTAGAAACTGCTCACTCACGCAAACATGCGCATCGACTAGAGCCGTAAGCGGTTGTCGCGGTGCTGTCAGTAGTGAGGCCGCGTCAAGATAAGTTTATTTCCGCTTAACTAGGCTTAGTTTCCATACTGTTGTATCTTTATACTATGGTAACGTCGTGGATTCATGCTCCACCATCCAAGTTTTTATATACGAAAATGTATTTTTATAGAAAGTTCGAAACAATATTTTAAAATATATTTTTTATTTGTATCATAGATACTAACATAACTATAAAAGAATTAAAACACATATAAATAGTGTAAAAATATAACTTTTTTGTATTACATATAAATAAAGCTACTGAAAAGTATGTTACAATTAAATACGTTTAATATGTAAGAACAGAAAAGTAAAAAAGTACAATGATTTATGTATAGGTATTACTATTATAATTTATAAAATATATGAAAATAAACAATTTCCCTAAATTTTACAACATAAGAGTGATGTTGGAATTATTAACTATATTTTATAATAACGATCTATAATAGAATATAATATAAAGTATTTTCATGTTTGTTACTATACAATTTTATTTACATTATATAATAGTTACTTCCGTAACACATGGTGCGAAATGATGGTGTCTAAAATCTATTAAGATTTTATGAATGTAACTCTTTTATTTGTTTATTAAGTGTAATAAGAACAATTCAAGGACGGAATTAAGTCAAGATAACAATTATAAATCGTTAATATTATTGCATAATATGTCATCATAATAATCATAACAAAATAATACACATTTTTAAGGAAAATGAAGCAGTACACCTATAAGGACAAAGGTACTAGGTTTAATTTAATATTAAGTTTCCCTGAGATCGTGCGTTAATGGTAATAATTACATTTTGAATTAAGTATACTTATAACAAACTAGATACATCTTTAAAATGTCTTATGTAAAAATTAAAATGGAATGTGAAAATCTTATCTACCTACAAGGCACTTGTTTGCGAAAAAGTGATTGTAACATAAATTCAGAATTCTAAAGCAATTCAATATCTCAATCGAGCAAGACATCCTTATTCAGTCTTTCATTAGTTTTCTACTTATCATTCTAACTACAATACCTACAGTTTTAAACTTTCATGAACTAAATTCATATTTATTCGACACTCCGTGGACCTAGCCCGAAAATTTGCGTAAGTGTTGCGTAATAGTATCGTTGACGTATACTATACAAACTATCACTTATTTAGTACAACTTTGGCACTCATAGCTCATAGTTTCAACTGTATAGTATACGACAACGATATGGTCATGTTACACTTACGCAATTTTTTGTTGTCTATTCGCGTACAAATAGACATTTTTTTTGGATTAATCATCGATAAGGCAAATCGAACGTGGTCACAAGTAGACTTAAAGAAAACGCTAACGTCGAGGTGTGTCCAACTATTATTATTTTGATGACCCTATCGCCGCTAGTGTCGAATAGATATGCACTTTCCTATATCTTTGCTAACAATTTTGTGCTCACCAAAATGTAATCTGTTCTCCTTTCATATCATTATTGGCTGAATAGGTATTTAAATGATGCTTTACATCAAGATTTTTGTACATTAAACAACTAACATTTAACACAACACATTTAGTTAGAGATGTGCCAAATTGTTCGCTTTACGTTCGTTCGTATTCTCGTTACGTCGAAATCTCTCTTTACGTAAGTTTTATACGTCAAGTTTTACATAACTGTTAATATGCAGTATGTTATCATTGCAGCCACAAATTGCAATTAAAAGCGAAAATAATTTAATATTTATTTGCATTTCATATATTTGGTTTGGTTTTGATGAATTCGAGCAAACAAAATATTACATTGCCGTTTCTAAAGGTTGACTGTGTGATCGACTCGCCTCCGTCATAGGCACAGGGCTGGATTCAGAGTCATCAAAATCGAAATTAGTTTCTAATAAAGCTTCAGACTTGGATCTGTGATGTAGTTCTGGAGTGGGAGAGTCATCGAACTCTCTCGAGAGGTCCTGCGGGCTGGAGTCGTAGCTCGGAATGTGCTCCGACATTGTGTTGTCGTAAGGATGCGAGTAAACAGGCGGGTGCGGTGGGCTTGGTAAGTTATCCTCGTAGTACTGTTGTTGATCTGCAAAGGTAAGGTATAGAAAATGTGATCCAATAGAATCGAATTAAAATCAGAGTTAAAGTTCGATGCTCGGACCTCGAAAACCTCGGTGGCCTAGTTGGTCATGGCGTCTGACACCGATTGTCGGAAGACGCGTGTTCGAATCCCGTCCGAGAATGTGAAGTTTTCTGTCTAAAAATTGCAATGTTTGGTATCGCTTAAGCAAACGTTAGTGCTTTAAAAAAGTAATACTATAAAACATAACACTAAATAACAAGGTACATAAAGGTTATTATTTATTATATTAAACTTGAAAACAAAACACTTTTTGTAATGTTGTGTTGCGGAATGATACCCGCCTCAGCATATGCTAGGGTTAAAAACTTTAGCGCTGGTTTTCAGTCGGAACTCATCACTTCACGAACGCCCGTGTAACAAAGAGTAGAACAAAACAACCGTTCATGTAGGTACAGTACGGTCATAACACCTATCCTTATTGTTATAAATACGTTTGTAACTCTATCTGTCCGTTTGTTACCTTATCACGCCTAAACGGCTGAACAGATCGTAATGAAATTTGGCGCCGAGATAGATTATATCCCGGGGAAGTATATGGGGTACTCGATCATCATTATCATCATCCATCACCACGCGGGTGAAACCGCGGGACGTAGCTAGATTTTATATGACAGGCATTCTTTACTCAAGGTATTCTTCCAAAGTCTTTGAATGAAGAAGAGTAGGTAGTGGAAAAGACGGCGGTGAACAAATAGTTTTCTTATTTTGTTCGTAGTATTTTTTATTATTTCTTTATTTGCAACATATTTTTGTATTTTGGTGTTTCAATAAAGATTTAATCTATCTATCTATAAAGATTTTTTTATTACATTATTATTTTTGAAGCATATGACCACCGAAGGTCATAATAAGGTCAAGGTCATAATATGGCATGTCCCTCAATTAATCAGAAGATGTGGGTTTGAATCCCATCCTATAAAGTAGTTTTTATATTTAAAATTGCATAATTTTATTTGTACATCATTAATATTATATTATCCAGGGCTTACCAGCAATATTATTCCGCTGTCCAAATGTCGTAGACGGCACGGCTCCGGGTTGCGGCTGCTCTGGCATTTTGGACCTTAACTCCATTAAGAAAGAAAGCTTCGGCTGGGTGCCGTAATTAGGGGTCCCATAAGGTCCATACGTGTTCCTCTCGTTTTCCAACTGCCTTCTTAAATGGTCATCAGATCTGTCTAAGTTTCTTAACGGTAATGTATCAGAGTTGAAATACTGGGAGTCGCTTGTAGGTGACAATGTGTCATCTTCCTGTAGAGATCGGACACCGCCCGGGTGATGAAGAATCGGTATTTCTTCGGTCATCACTGTGTTTATAGATGGTGCTTCACTGCCTGGCCCTGAATTGTCCCTGTCAAAAAGTATAGATAGTGAAGTATCTTTTCTGAATGGTGGTATGAAAAGCACATTTACCTCTACCTTAAACAGCGTGAGAGTAGTACTTTTGTGAACATGCGATATAAGGGCTTATAATAAACGCTGAGTAATTTAAACAAATGTTATTTACCAATGCGCACAACAATTTTATTGTGCCAACCAACTACGGATCAACTACGGATGCCGGTGTAAAGTTAATTACGTATGTCTTAAAGGCTTGGGAGAGCTCACGTGATCCAATGACAACATTGGATTTAAATTTTTACAGCATACTACAGTTAAGACTTGTGTGCGAATGTAATTTTTACACCACTTAACTTTTGCAATAAGAACGAAAAATTGACGTGTTCTTATTGCTTAAGCAAAGGCAATGGTGACTATTACTCGGCTAAGAATTCTAGCCTTTGATAGTTCTAACTGCAGGCAACTTTTAGTCTATACAATTGAAATCGTTGTTAAAGTAATCTTCTAGTAAAAATTATTTTCCTTAAGTAATTACTTTTGCTTGCTATAAATATGGCTGTAAATGCTTCTCAACTAATAATTTACTTCTGAACTAAAAAAGACAACATGTTTGAAGTTTTCTTTGCCTACTGTTCCATATTTGGAGTCCAACGTTACGCTTGATGGAGTTAAACTCGTAAAGGACAAGGCAATAGCCTTCCTTGGCCTTAAAATTGACGCAAAATTACAATGGGGTCCTCGTATAAATGCACTGTCCGGGAGACTCAGTTCTGCTGCATATGCGGTACGTAAAATAAGAGAACTATTAACAGACTTTTCTACGGTTAGTATATTTTGCATATTTCCAAAGCGTAATGTCATATGGGATATTGCTATGGGGTTCAGTAGCGGCTGATATAGAGATCTTTAACCTACAAAAAACGTGCTATTCAAGCTATATACGAAATGGGTCCCCGCGAATCTTTAAGAGATTTATTTAAAGAAATCAATACCTATATTAATTTTGCTTTCATTAAATGCGTTTGCAAATATAATGTATGTTCGTAAAAAATTACATAAATATAAGTTACGAGTAAATAGTGATCACCACCCTTTTAATACTAGGAATACAAATAGGATAGCTGTATACCTAGTTTTAGACTTGCAAAGACTAATAAGTCGTTCCTAGGATATTGTGTGCGCTTTTACAATAAAATCCCAAAACACTTAACTGAGCTCACAGAGGGAAAATTGTAATGTAAAAAACGTTTTAATAAAAAAAGCGTGTTATAAAGTCCGACATTATAGCAGACAAAGATGCTTGGAATTCTCCATTTCTGGCAAGCTGTCATTCTGCCTCCCATAAAATGTAATATTAGTACCTAAGTAGAAACATTGTAAAAATCTATGTGAAAAGAATGGCCCCGAGTTTCTTGCCGCTTCTTCTCGGTAGGCTCTATATATTTTGGAACGCGGCGGTAGTCTTTTAAGGTAAAGAATAATTGACGTTCTTAAGTGCGTCTTTGATACCTAAATTGAATAAATGAGTTTGACTTTTGACTTTGTGCGCAGTACTAAATAAACTCATTTAAAGTTAAGCAGCGTTTACGCAAGGCCGTTAGTGTTTAAAATTATACTTATTATATTCGATACCTGCGTTCAAAGTGTACTATCGTAATGTAAAGAAGTAAAACTTTGCTGTGTACATTTGGAAATAACTGCTACGAGTTACATAAAGAAAATGCATAACGTGTCCTGTGCTTAATAACATAAATATACATAATATAATATAAACCTTTTGAGAAATAAGTTCCTAATACGTACGAACAGGTACGTTTAGTACGCACAGTTACGTTTTGTACGTACGAAGTATTTATACCTACTTATTACCTATAATTTTTTTATACCTACACGAGCTTTTGCACAGATTAAATAATAGTTACTTATTCCAATGTTTTTTGATAGAATCTAAATCTTCGTTACGATCGAGATACGAAAAGTTGAATTATACCTACAGAGTTGTTCCCTTTACGTCGAATTCACGATCTCAAAGTCGCGTCACATTAGTGAGTTTCTTGAGACAATCACTAGATTGTTCTGATGTCTTACCTGTAACCATCATTCCGGAACGCTAGATTGTTATACTTGGTCGTGTTTTGCGGCACTGAGTATTCAGGCGATGAAGATTTCTTCATGAAAGTGCTATGTTTGAGGGGAGTGACGTTGGGGTTAGGGTTGTGGGCTTCGTAAATGTCGAAACTTTGATTGTCTTCGATTGAGGAGTTGAACTGGCTCTTTTCCATGGATTCCATGGAAGCAGTGGACGCCACCATTTTACGGTAGTCGGAGCCTTTCGTCAGTGTGTCCGTCGACCGAGTGCTCTGTGAAAATACGGAGGTACTATAATTATAATGTCGTACAACTATCAGAATAAATGGAGAAGAATTTTGTTTTAATTATTTAAATTACTGCAATTATATGGAATTGTGTAGGTTAGACACTGGATGATCCTGGAATATCACCCTTTTCCAATCATCATCATCATCATCATCATTATCTCAGACCTAGGACGTCTACTGTTGAACATATGCCTCCCCACAAATTTCCAAAAGACCTGGTTGGAAGTGGCCTGCATCTAATCTCGTCCTGTGACCTTTATCAATTCGCCTGTCCACGTTGTCGTTGCGCGGTTGGACGGGTTGGACGACCTACGCTGCGCTTTCCGACCCGTGGTCTCCACTCCAAAACCTTCCAGCCCCATCGGCCATCTGTTCTGCGTAATGCCCTGCCCACTGCCACTTCAACTGACTTATCTTCAGGCCTATGCCGGTGACTAGTTCGTCTACGGATCTCCTCATTTCTGATTCGATCACGTAGAGTAACCCCGAGCATAGCCCTCTCCATAGCTCGTTGTGCGACTTTGAGCTTGCTTATGAGGCCCATAGTAAGGTACCACGTTTCAGTGCTATGGTACTACATTGAATTGTATTGAAAAAAGATGACATATGTGTCATCTTTTTACAATACAATAAATGTTATATGATCAAATCATGTACAAACATGAGAAAAAAAAATACTTGTTTAAAAAAGCACGCCTGTTAAAATAGCACTATTAAAGGTAGGTCTTAAATATACTGGTACATATTATGTACTTGAAATATTACCATTTGTGTTACCAGTTTCCTTCTGTAAGTGTTGTCAGGGAAACCTCCGTTGATACTGCCGATAGAGCGGACGGAATGGAGAGATTGGCGGATTGAGTTTCGCCGCTCTAGCCTTTGAACGTGTCTGGAAAAAAGGGTGGACAAAATTAAAAAAAAAGTAAACAGTCAAAAAATAATAACTACCTTTTGCTACTTTTATATCTTGACCACAAGTTATAGTAAACTTACGTTTGATATCACTAATGATTACAAAATATTACACTTAAAAGACAGTTGTTTCGTTTTTTATAAACGATGATTTCTAGTCGGAAGAGCAGTGCGGCCGGGCACGAAAATCTGCTTAAGTGTAACGTTATCGTATCGTTTACGTATTCAGTACAAACTATGAGTTATCTGCGCCACAGTTGTACTAGATAAATCATAGTTTGTTCTGCAGGTATACATCAACGTTATGATTACTTTACACTTACGCAAATTTTCGTGTTAAGCTCACAGTTCTTACGCGTTTGTGACAATCTACCTTATATAACGTTCATAACGTGTCCTTACCTGTGCTTAGACTTGGAATACCAGCACACTAGAGCAGCTACCACCAGAACTACCATGGCAGCCAGGACCCCTATGAATGCAACTGCGAGGGTGTCTCCTCGCCACGACATCGGATCTATCATTATTTTCGGATCTGGAAGTAAACATGGTAATTTTTGTACGTTACTTACTGACGAGACGAGCACTTCACTCGCCTGATGTTAAGCGTCATGCTTGCCCATAACAGTGCCATCAGTATTTTAAAGCACAACAGTCCAAAACTCTGAATGCTACGCTCTGCGCTTGTCGCCCTGAGATATAACATGTTAACTCTTTTACCCTGTAATTTCACTGGATATATTATTGCCCTTCAAACCGAAACACAGTAAGTAATGTTTGCACACTACTGCTGGACGGTTGAATAACTGGCAAAGGTGTGGTCTTGTCCCCGTCAATTCTATGGCATTTGCTAAATATGATTAGATAATTGTGCCCGAGAGACCGTAATTATATTTCGTGACTTTCTTTTAGACTTTTCTGTTAATATGACACTACCGATTTACCGAAATGTCTCTGTAGGGGCACGACACTTGCAACGTGAGCGTAATTTGCTGTTATCGCGCCATGCGCTCAGTTGCCCTGCCGCATTTGTACCGAGTGTCCGTACAACTCCGTACTTCAGCCCCCCTAATGTTACACCACATAATGTAACCTTTGATATATATATAGTAATACTGAATAATGAAGAATAGTAATGGTGATCACCGAAATGTCATACTTACTTTTATTCATTGCACCCATACCAGTAGGCAGACAGAACACGCATATGGAAGGAATAAGGGCACACATATAAACCTAGATAGGTGAGGTGCGCCACGAGATTACTTAACACACCGAGAACTTGACACTCTCTCCGTCTCTCGAGAGAATAGAAAAGAGTATAAATTATACACAATGACTTTGTGTTCTATACACACTGATACTGTACTGTACACAATGACCTTTATTGAAACTTTAATAGAGATCATAATAATGTCAGACCAAAAAAAAATCGATTCCACTATTACACCAACTGATTGTGATGTCCAGGAAGATCAAATCTTTGAAACGAATATAAGTACTTACTTAATAGTAAGAGAGAAGTCAGTCCTAATGTGTAATTTTAAATTTCGTTAGTGTTTTTTATTCCTCATAGTATCGGATTTGGCCATCCATCCACCTATACCAAATCCCACGTATACCCATTACAGTTAGGTTAGGTACTTACCAATTTCGCAAATAAACGAGTTCCTCTGGTTACAGTCAGTGACCTCGACGTTAGAAAAGGCGAAGGAAGTGCACTGAGTGACGTAATCGATGTGGTTCACCCACACCCTGTCTCCGTATTGGAACCATTGGTTTTGTTTCTGGATGAACTCGTATAGCACGGCGTAGTTGCCGGTCACGTACGGCATCGACGCGTTGTCAGACTGTTGGAGTCCAACGAAACATTATTAATCATACAAAAAAAACAATTTTAATATTCAGCCGATGTAATGTGCGAGTCGGAGTCCCGCACTGAGCAGTCCGGACCACCGTCCATATGTAAAGAATTATTATTACTTATATTTTGTTTTCTACCGACTTCGACTGTATTTTTTTTATGTTTGTTATCTCATAACTTTCGACTGGGTGAACCGATTCTCAAAATTATTTTTTTGTTTGAAATCTGGTGCTTCCCGTGTGACCCCATTTAATTAATTTCATCAAATTCGGTTCAGTAGTTTTTGAGTAACACTCCAATAGGTAACTGAATATAATGGAAGTCAGTATTAAATTTTTCAAATTATAGGTACTTACTTGTATTATGTGCATTCCTAGTGCGAACCTAAACAGTACTTGGCCTAGTTTTGCCATTTTTTTTACTATATAAATAACTAGCTGTGGCCCGCCCACTTTTTCACCCGCGTGGTGATGGATGATGATGATGATGAAGAAAAAGTATCCTATATTGTTATTCCAGCGCATCATCTATCTACATACTAAATTTCATTAAAATCCATTCAGTACTTTTTGCGTGAATGAGTAACAAACATCCATACAAAAATGTATAATATTATTAGGGTGCTATTGGTAATCACACCAAGTAAGACGCGTATAAATATGTAGTACTTACTTACAGTTTTTGCAATTAACAATAAAAATGTTATGATTTTCGGCATACCTAATAGATAACACATACTTAATTTATGTGAAATGTTAAACTGCCATACCGGCCATATTACAGTTTCAAACGTACAACCTTATAAATGTACGAAAGACAGAAAGTCGGACAAAGAGATAGACATACAGACAAATAGACATAGGGACAGTGTACGCTTAATGATAGGTTTTCGTAGTCTAGTACGGAGTCGTAAAATAGCTGATAGACAGACACATTCAGATAGATAGATAGATAAACTCTTTATTGCAACACCACATTATAAAATACAACAAACAAATAAAAAACTCAAAATTAAGTGTCACAATGGGCGGTCTTATCGCTCAGAGCGATCTCTTCTGGACATCCATGCACGGAAAGAAATATGTATACATGTAACGGTGGCGCATAAAACAAATACAATATAGAAGACTTTTAAAATTAAGTCACAACATATATATATTAAATCATCATCATCATCATCATCTCAGCCGTAGGACGTCCATTGCTGAACATAGGCCTCCCCCATGATTTTCCATAAGGAACGGTTGGAAGTGGCCTGCATCCAACGTCGTCCTGCGACCTTCATCAGGTCGTCTGATATACAATATATACATGTGTATATATATTAAATTAGTTCAGGTATACCTATGCAATCCGTTTTAAATCGCTTAAAGTAATAAATATACTTACAAGGCAGAACTGCCTGGCCTCATCATACGTCATCGGCGCCCCCACGTACATATAACAAGTGCCAGCAATAGCGTCCCATCCAGGGGGGCACTTGCCCCCGTCAAGTATCGTCAGGTTGTTCATGTAAAATGGGCGGTAATCTACTTCCAAGAGTAAAGGGTTGTCGGACTGGTCGCGAATACGGCCCGCCACGGCGAGGCTCTCGTTGTAACTCCAGAAATTGTGCTTAGCGTCAATTTTCGTTCGCCAGCTTTCCAAGGTGCTGTGGAGAATGGAATAAGGTCAGCGCTAGAATAGAATAAGGTCATCGCTAGAATAGAATAAGGTCAGCGCTAGAAGAGAATAAGGTCAGCGCTAGAATGGAATAAGGTCAGCGCTAGAATGGAATAAGGTCAGCGCTAGAATGGAATAAGGTCAGCGCTAGAATGGAATAAGGTCAGCGCTAGAATGGAATAAGGTCAGGGCTAGAATGGAATAGCCAATAAAAACCACGCAGGAAGTGTGCAGCTTCAAAGAATTATTATAAGTTTAGCAAGCTTTTCTATAGGTGCGTGCTAACCGAATGAACGCTAATGGACTGTAAGGCTATTAGAATTTTATATTTTTCTATATCTTCTATATTATAATAAAACTGTAAAGATCGAAAATGTTACAATGCACTGTTTCAATTCTGCAAGGCTATAGATGGCGTTGTACGTTCTTTAAATACAAAGTGTTTTATTCGTAAATAGTTGACCCGCCAGCGTCTTCGCTCGCGTGGCCTCGCGGGATACGGTTAATTACAGTTTTTTAACTATCCCACGGGAACTCTTTAATTTACCAGACTCAAAAGTATCCTATATATGTTGACCAGGGATATAAGTTACCACCATACAAAATTTCAATTAAATTGGCCTAGTAATTTTTGAGATTAGCCCGTACAAACAGAGAAACTAAAAAATATAAAAAATATAAATTATTCGATTTAACTTCTTACATAACCCGGTTTTTTAGCATTATTTTTTCACTGTATAGAAATTCGACCTCAACAGTTTTATTATATGTATAGTGATAATTACGAATAAAACACTTCGTCTGAGAACGTACTAATTGCGTGGGTTTTTACTCGTATTGTTCTCTTAATAATGGCCGCGGAACTGGATGATTTTTAATTTGATTGCACTTCGTTTTTTGGTCAGTTAATATTAGTAAGGTTACTATAATATAACCCCACATGGCAGCTGTCGTATTGTTAATAAGTTATCTTGACATATTAAATTACATTTTATGTACTTTATCGATTACTTTGCCCGCGCCACAAAACTGCAAGGAGTTTTGAGGTCCAAATTGTCGGCGCAACAATTGTTGCAAGTAAGTGTCACGCGCGTTTTTCTTTTGTTTATTTTTTAAAGTCATCCCAATGTTTAACCATAGAGTTTAATTCTTTAGCGTAATATATTTTCTTTCTATGGCAACACTACACACGGACATGTTCTATCTGTGAACTTTAACATTTTTTAATACATTTGACATGAATGTTTATGTATCAGATTCCTTAGTTATTCAACTATCTCTGACAAAAATTTCGTCTCTTAACTCGCTATAATGCAAATTAAGAATTTATTTGAAAGGATTTATATAAAGTAAGTAAGAGTGAAAAAAGTTTTACCATTAAAATTTTTAGAATAAGTCGTTTTTAGTATATATATATACACATTTACATGTATCGCAATTATAATTATAATAGCTAAATCTATTAAACCTATAAATTTAATAGCTGTAGCTATTAAATTTATATTAGTGTTAGCTATTAAATTAGTTATAAACATTTTAGTGACGTCACTGAAACCTTTTACCTAGTAGGTAATTGTTTCTAGTAATACAGTATATAGTAGGAAATAGTATATAGTAGTATAGTAGGAAAATTTAAGCGCAGTTATTAAGGCACATTCATGCAATAAGTCAAAGATATTGTGTTAGGATACCACTTTAAGGACCGTATTCCAGAAGCACGCTTAAGATGTTGTCAATTCATGACGTCGACAAAAATAAGGGCTTTGACGCAGTTTATCTCATAAGCACTGATTTACCTAAATAACAAAAAAAATATGACCCTTCTTAGACTTTTAAGTATACATTGACGGACTTGCGCCTTAATAGAGAATCTACGCAAGAGTACCTATAGATCTAGATATAGATAGAAATTGTGTATGACTTTTACTGTCAAATCTCCACTCAAGAAGCTATGATCATAATAATACATGCACGTAACGCGGCGCGCTACATCTTCAAAGAATAATAGTAAAGTTGAATGGACCTCACGATCATTCCATAAAGATATCGCTACGCAGCGCGTTACATGTTTGACTGGTCATAGCGAATAAGCCCAAGTCCAGTTTCACAACCGAGCTTGTTTCTGGAAAACCGGCCTTAATGAATTTTCCGTTTTTACCGTAACGTAAGTAGGTAACTGTAGGTATATCAGTACCTAAGTACAGGTGTAAAAATGCAGATAGTGTTAGTAAATATTACGTGCAGAACTAAAAAACTATGGTGTGAAGATGTACGGTGTTCGTAATAAATTACTTCAAATGAAACTCACCTTATGAAATCTGAGTTATAGTCAACAAAGCTATGGTCCCGAGGTAGCCATGCAACAAAAACATGCATTAAGATTAACACTATAGTAACATTAAATAGTACCAACATGTACCTAATACATTTTAAAAGATTTGAAGTGTCGCATTACATGCAGTCTATATTTCCTCTCTAAGGGCTAGCGCGCACTGCCTTGCGGTGCGTTTATTTATTGTAGTTATTTGTGGTAGTTTATTTATTCTACCGTACGGTAAAATAAACGCAGTACGAGTCCGCGCACTGCGGCGAAAAACGCACGTTTTGGTATTCAAGTTGCAGCTGTGGGTCCTATACCACATCGTTATAGACTACCATATAGGAGTCGCTATCTGAATATATTTATTATTATGTAAAAAAGGGTACTTAAACGGTATTGGGTGCATCTCTTCTACATACATACATCTGCGATGCATTTTTTTTTGCGGTGGAGTCACCGCAAATTTGCAGCGGTGACTTTACGGCATGCCCGTGCGTTTATTTTACCGCAGTGCACGCAATTCTATGAGACTCCGTACTTTACAGAATATGCGTTATAAAAACGCAACGCAGTGCGCGCTGGGCCTAACATGGCATTGGATTTCAATATTTCAAAGATCATGCTTGCACGAACACTCATGTCAGAAATCTAAACACTAAAATATCTAAGTACCAAAAAATTACACAAATTTGAAAATTCTTACGGTATCTCTTTCTTTCGTTCGTTCGCATAATAGACATTCTTAAAAACATAACGTAAAATTAACTTCACCGGCCTTACTTATAAACGCTGCTAATGGCAGTTAAAGCGTTTATACTACTCTAAACAATGTCATTTAAAGTTAAGCAGCGTTTATACTACTTTAAACAATGTCATTTAAAGTTAAGCAGCGTTTATACTACTTTAAACAATGTCATTTAAAGTTAAGCAGCGTTTATACTGCTTGAAACAATGTCATTTAAAGTTAAGCAGCGTTTATATGTAAGGTCGTTAATTCTGAGTACATAATTTTGTATTTAATACATAGTTAATGATTAGATATATTTGATTAGGTGCAAATTAAAATACTTACATGGATTTATTGATCGTGATCATTTCGTAATCATTGTCGGGGTTAAAGAATATGTTGTCGACGTAACTTTGGCCAGCTGTTCCGGCCACAACTGTTGCTCGACCTTCACGGTCCGTGGCATAGTTTCTGAAATGAGAAATGGGTCAAAGTAACTTCTTTGTTATCATTCAAATATAATAGGTATCAAAGTTTTTTAAATTTAATACTAAGGTAAAATGAAGTTTTTTTTACAGAGTTCAAAAACAGAGAAGTTTCTGAATTCGACTGTATGTTTTTTTGGTATTTTTGTTAGGTACGCAATTTTCCGAAGATTATTTTTTTGTGATGGGAAAGTCATAACCATACCTATCAAAGGTGATACATATAAACTTTGATGCAAATGGTTCAGTGCTTTTTGAAAACATGATATGTATGTAAATAGGTACTCAATTTCGTCGGTTAAGAATAGATTTCAAACAATTTTTTGCTTTTCCAAAATATCGGCTACAGCCTAAGCTATAACATATTTATGTTCCACCCTAAACTTTCAATAGAAATAAACTTAGTAACAAATTCCTTTAGACTTACTCGTGTGATTGACGAATATATTAGGTACCCGTTAAGCCCATCACACACGATGAAGATACTATAAAATATATATTATCTTAGAGCAGATTCGGACATATCGCTCACCATATAATTCAATGAGCGATCACACACGGTGAATATACTATAATATTTTACCTTAGAGTAGCTTAAGATGCCACCGATATTCGAAAGGCATGTTAACATACGCTAAGACCACTGCAGATCATGTAGACATCTTAAGATAGTGTCCGATACTGATCTTAAGATCAAATACAGGTTGTTGACAAAACCGTTGCAGTAAATAGACGTCTGGTCTTCAGTTACCGAACAAATTTATATTTTCACAATAAAAACTAATAAAGCTTCACATTATCTTATGTACCTACCTATATTTTTTCGAACCTGTAGAATTTTTTTTTGTAAATAAAAATTAAAGTAACGTCTGACTAACGCGAATGTGTCAAATAAAGGAAATCAACGAAAAAGTGAGACTTTCTATCTACTAACCGAACTAGCGGTATGACAATTTTATCTTAGTAGAATTTTTAAAAATGTTCTATGGGCCTAACCTAACCTAACCTCAGGTTTTTCTAGATTGTAGGTACTACGTATAGATCAATCAAACTAGGTAACTACTAAATCGATGTTAGTATTCTTGATGAAATAAGGCTATGTTATATTATTAGACTAGCTGCAGCCGCGACTTCGTTCGCGTAGCCCTTTAATTAATGCTTTCAGTATAAATCTCATCAAAATTGGTCCAGCCTTTTTTAGAAAATACCCGGATTATAGAGGCAGACAGACAAACAATTAAAAAACTGGTAGGTATCGTGCAAATAACCATATGAAAGTGCAAGAAAAAGCTGGTTTTTTTCTTAAAGATCATTGTAAAGTTTAAATTCACTACGGTGTTTCCTGTATTTTATGTGATCTTCTATCCAGATTCTTTGTTTTTTACTTTTAGCTAGTATGACGGTTATATCATATTCACAGCCCCAATCATCATCTGAGGAACTGTCCAACAGGTTTAGCAACAAAATACAAATCATCGCAAAATAAAAAATATGAACACTCTGTATATTACAGTGTGAACGATCGAGACGTGCGGCTCCCGAGACGGACTCCGATAGAATGTACGCTTGCTATATATCTGCTTGCTATGTATCTGCGCCGTGTGTGGTGGGTTAAGTTAACATAACTTTTACATTCGACGCTATAATATATATTATCTTAGTCGTGTGTGATGGGCTTTAGGTTACCCAAATCATTGAACATTCTTTGTCAGCAATACTAACACGACTTAAGTAACAGGTATCGAAATAAGGACTTACTTGTAGAATCCGTTGTGAGAAGTGGTCTGATAGATCGGCATTCGGACTTTATCGAAACCAGAGATCTCCAAGATCCTCATACCGGTGTTGTCGTGGACATAGTTGTAGTTGAAGGCGGAGACGACTTGGCGAAGGACTATGACGTCGTGGAACTGAACGCGGTTCCGGGTGAAGTAGTTGTGGTTGATGGTGACTTCTTGGTATGGGGTTGACTGGCGACCTGAAAATAGTATATATTATGCTATGTACCTACATGTACTTAGAGTATCATAATACATTGTGGAAATATAAGTATACTGTATATAAATATAAATATCAACTTCCAAAAAGTCTGTCTAATTTAAAATTTTACTGTACGCATCTAATTCGTCAGTTGTGCTACGTTGTTCCAGGAACTGATTATCTAAGAGAAATATGTATCACTCTCATTTTGCTGTCACCACATTTTGCAGCAGCTCAGATCTTCACTCCCATATTTGTAGTATGATTGAGACCTACAATCATATTGTATCCGATTTATCTAAGTCCTTTTTTCTTATCTTTACTTATTTATTTATTTTTATCTCACTTGTCTTCACTATTGTATTTTAAGTAGCAAACTTTTACTGTATAAACATCGATTCAAGTCGTGACCCCAGCAAGGGCTGCTCTACATGTACTTCTATATATAATATAATCGTTATCTATATAATAGTCCAAATAAATGATATAAAACATATACCTTCCACTTTAAGACACGGCAAATCATGATTTCCAAAGAAGAGGTTATTGTGAATCCAGCCTCGTAACGATGTAGCAGACCCCCTCGAATCAGCTCTCACTAATAATCCGCCAACATTGTTTTGTACTAAGTTATTCTGCAACAAAACCAAACTCATCACTGATGTAAACGACTAGCAACAAAGCTTCTATCGATCTGGAGCCTGGACTACTCACTCTGAAAACCAAAGTCTGCGTGTTCTGGACATCGACTCTTACAGCCGATTCGCAGGAAGTGAAGTTGCCGTACAATTTCAGACAGTTATTTTTGATTTCATTCCTTGTGATGGCCAACAGAGGATTGACTTCTCCTACTGATATATAAGATATTGCTCCATCTCTATTCTTGATGAACTCACTGTTAGATATATTGTGCTGCACGTCACGGTCTGAGAACAAAAGTAAAATTGTTTACAATAAAATTCACTGATGTATAACAATTTGTAAACCACATTGTATTGAATACTTACTCAATCCTATAGCCGATATGGGCAATGTGACGATTTCAGCTATGAATCCATGAGTGGAAGAAGCTCCATTCGCAAATAGCTTCACGCTGAGACTAGGTCCGTAAGTTTTAAAAAGTTTTTTCTCTTCGGGGGAACTATTCTCCAGATAGCCAATCATAGATGCTGTGATGTTGTAAATATCGCCGTCGTATAAAGACAATGAGTCACGTTTTCCGTAATTCGTTGTGTGATTGAACAAATTGAACTGAAGTAAACGGAATCCTAAAGGTTTCACTCTGTACATGCTTTTGAATATTTTTACACAATTTACAGGATTGTTGTCGTACTTGTAATAAAGGAGTACTCTTTCTTCAATGGTTACCAATTTGCTGCTGTCGCAAATATCGACGAGCGAGAATAGGTGATATGGAAGATTCAGATCTTTGAGCGGTGTGAAACTTGATTCATCCGATTCTCTACCTTCACCATTTAGTGATATAGCGCTTACTCCTTCTCCCAATATATCATTTATAGAGTTGAATCGAACGTTTATCGTGTCACTTGGAGATATCAAGTTAATACCATGGTGGGCGCACTTACTAATGTTAACATTCTGAATTAAAGGATTTTTATTTATAGCTTGAACTGCAGGGGACTTTTCATTATGTAGTAATCCTGCACCTATGATTTGTACGTGTCTTAATTGACTTTCAATTTTCCTCACGGTTTCATGTGTATGATGATCATGAATTCTGTGCTCGTACAATGAATACTCAAACTCTGGATTTGAAAATCTTACTCCACCCCAGTAATCATACGACTCTTCCAAATTTCGAGATCCACAATGTATAAAAACAAACTTAGAATCCCATCTGCACTCATGTCTATGTCCATAGAGTTGTCCGTTTAATCTGATTGGACAATCTTCATATCGATCTTCAGTTCCCGCACATTGTAAAGGTTCAGGCCAGGACCAAATACGTGAAAGAGAATTACTATGGTATTCTACTCGCCGATCATAGGCAAAAAATACATTGATAGGATCAAAACCTAGTTCTCTACAAACAACTTGTGCATTTCTTTCTGTAAAACGGTTATCACACATAGGTACCCATTGGAGTGTTGTTTTATTGTAATATTCTAAGAAGCCTTCATTGTTTCTCTCTATCAGTGTGTCACTAATGGAGCAGTTTCTTCCTGGGCATAGCCGTATTGAATCTTGTACAATCAAAGACTCTAACTGCCGTCTTTTTTTGTGATGGCTCCGCGTATATTGACCTATCTCTCTTTTCTTTATTCTGTTAAATTCCACATTGCTTGCTGGTGTTATCGGCCTCATCACTATTGGTAGCTGAGCGTGACCTATAGCTTCAAGCGTGCCCATCACAAGTATACCAACGTTGGGTGAAAATTCCATAACAACACCAGGATTTATTACTAAATTAGCTTCAGGCATGACTGTTATGTCAGTTTTTATAATATAAGGAGCAAGCCTTGCTTCTAGGGTTAGATTGGAGAGCAGTCTTCCTCCTAAATTATTTATATCCATTGTAGCTTCAGGGCTAAATGAAACAGAAACACTCGCGTCGAAATGATCTTCAAGCAGATAGGGTAAATAAGTAGCGATGGCATGATTGTTCCAATCATCAAAGTCAAATATCATATGTTTTATATCTGTCTCAACTGTGCTTCCCCACCAGTTTTCAGCCACGTCTAGTAAGTTATTAATTTTCGCTGTTTTTATGCCTGCGAGCAACGTGTACTGTAAGCCATTATTTCCAAACAGGTTTCTACTTACTTTTACTTTTTGTATACCTTTAAAGCCAATTACGTATGTCGGCTCCAAGCTTCGAACTAATGCTCCACGATTGACTCCTGCAGCGTGGTTGTTATTTTTCACTTGGTTGTAAACAAACACAGCATAAACCAGTCCCATAACTTCACTTTGACTGTCCATATCGAATTTTACCATGAACTGGCCATTGTTTCTTTCAATAAAGTTACCGTCAATCGTCATCTTCTTTTCCATACCTTGAATAGAGAGCAACCCAGTTCTGCACATGTTGTCTGTGAAAACATTCTTACTGATATTGACTTCAGCGAAGTGACCATCTATAATGGCTCCAAATTGTACATTACTTCGCCACGTGTTATTATACATATAAACTGAATGAGTGAAGTTTTCATTATATTGCCAAACATACGGTAAACTTACATCGAAGCCACCGTTTTTGTTTCTTTCTATTGTGTTATCTTGAAGGATATAGTGATATAAGTTGTTTGAACTTCTCAAATCTCTAGCGAAGTGATAGATTCCTCTACCATTGTCCGTAATCAAACTGCCGTTGATCATTATTGTTATTTCAGTAATATTACTTTCGTGAATGTCCCAGAAAGGTGTATTTACGTAAATGGCTTCTTCTTTATTATGGGCTATTTCACAATTAATTATTTTTATTGATTCATTGGCTTTGCGGAGAAAATGATCACCAAGTTCATTTAAGTAACGGTTGTAGTATAATGCCTTGACACCTTTTGTGTTGCCTTTGATTTTTGAATTGACGACTTGCAACGTTGGTACGGGACCTTTGACAATTCTGTTTTTTAAGTTTTGGACCGGTGCTATAATAGTGCTCACAACGAGTACAACTCTACCGAGAGCAGCGCTACCACTTTCATACGTAAGGACGACTCCAAAAGTATTACTTGTCGTCGGAAAAGTGGCTAAATCTCTGTCTAAACACCATTTCGAACTTGCTTCGTTTATGTTTTGCGAATCATAAATGCAAATACTTTCCGTCGAAAAGTTGTGAATAGGATTTAATAGTTGAAGTCCTATAACATAGCCAGGATTGCATTTAATAATGTAAGTTTTACTAATGTTCTCTCCATAATGCTTTGAAAACACCAAATATCTCGTTTCACCATTTGCCAAACTTATATCGGTTTCATATTCAGGTATTGTTATTGGATTGTAGTTAGATTCGTCGAAATTGAAACCCGAATCTAGGTAGAACCATCCAGCTATTTCCCTCTGCTTTGGTCCAGGAATATGGGGATTATGAAAAATCCCAGCTACATTATTGTTCTCGATCACTGATCCATAAACTTTTAATCCTAATTGTTTAAAGCTGATACCACTACCTCTATTGTTGCTGAACTCGGAATTTCGTACAGTGTTGATTGAATCAGCTCCGTATAAATCTGAATAGAGTACTCCCAATCCATCGTGATAGTTGTTAGCTATTTTGACGCTTTCCAAACTGTGCCGCGCAAAATCCATCTGAAGTGCAGGTTTGAATAAATTTGACGAGTAATCTAGTAGACCAGCCTTTTCGATATAAACATATTGTAAGTCTACTCTTTCAGATATTACACTAAATCTTAGACCTGCCCAACTTGTTTCGTAGCATCTAATGCCAACATCGTTTTCATGAGTACAAGAGTGCTCAAACTGTTCCCTAGTTTCAGCCTTGCATTTTGTGATATCATTATCGAATTCTGTACACTCTACATTAGACAATATAATATCTTCAGTCGTTCCCGCGCTCGGTATCTCATTCGGTTCCAAGAACCAATCATCAGGGTTAAGAGCCAGGCCTAATTGATTACAGACTAGAGCAGCATTCATGATATTCCATTTGTAATTGCATACCGTTCCCCATTTATCGTCGATTCTAACTTGTAATCTTCCTTCATATTGAGTTCTGCCTCCTAAAAGTCTAATAGGTACAACAGGTTCGGAATATCCTGGAGTAGTGCGTTCAATATCAGGGTCAGTTTCGTAAAAGCTATCATTAGCCATAACCACTTCCTCTTTTAATGTAAATGTTATATCATTTGGCCGTTTTCCTCTAGCTTCAAGTTTTCCTGCTACCATCATACCTATAGCTGGTGGGAATTTCAATGTGACCCCAGATTGTATTACTAATTTTCCACCAGGGCGGATATTTATGTCTTTATTAACGTCATATTCCCCTTGTCTCAATATTTCTATGCCTTCCACTTCTCCACCAACAATAAACGTACCGGGCACATTGAACTGTGGGACGTGTAGAGAGTTATAATTAATTTGCGTTGCTCCAGGGTTACTGCTGTGGAGTAAGTATGGCATGTAAATTATCTTTGCTAAATTATATCTATCTTTTCTGTGGAACAATCTATTGTAAACTTTTTCTTCTTCTCCGAACCCAAGCCAATTATATGTACAGTTTAGTACTTTACTCTGATCTTCAACGTGAGAACCAAGCTCATACTGTGCTTCTGGGTTGTTTATGATATTTCGAAAAACGTCAATATTGCTAGAAGCTAAGACTATAGTCGCAGCTACTCTGCTTCTTGGTGTTAATCTTGATGATATGCCTTCTAAGGGTTCAAACGGTTCCCTTATTTTGTTATCCCTTAAATAATTCCTTGAAAAGAGTATGTATTGCATATCGCTGTATGGTGATAAACCAAGGTTTACAACAAAAGAACCTCTGTTTCCAAAGAAATAATTATGCTGTATATTAAATCTTGCTGGTAAAATTTCAAATTCTTCCAAGTATTTACCTTCTATTCGGTTTAATATAACGATTGCCCCGTAGTTACCATGTTCAAAGTAATTGTGTTCTATCCTTCCAATAATGTTAAGGGCAGGTTGTATTTTTAAAGGCACTCCTTGATTTTGATAAAAACGATTATGTCCTACTTGCAAATTCAGTAACCTTGTCGGATTATTCAATCTCCAGCAAGTAGACACGTCTATCGTGCTTCCTATACTCGTATTAAACCAATTTCCTGTGATATTAACCCAACTGTCTCCACAAAAGTTTCCGTGAAGAATGCCCACATCAAGGTTTTTAAATATTTCAGAATACTCAATTGATGTTGTTTGATTAACAGGTATGTATTCAGTCTCTTGAGTATTATTTATCCATACAGCGATACCATATCCTTGATTGGAGCTAAGAATACTTCTCGATACATTTCTGTTTCCACCGGTAACAGTAACATTTATCCCATCTCCCTGATTAAAAGAAATTCTGCTCTCCGTTATATTAACATCTCCTGCGCCACTAACAACTTGAAGACCAGCGACATGGTTATTGTTTGATATGGAAGTACGATGAATGTGAATTTGCGATCTCAAATTCTCAATGACGACACCTCTACCATTGTTGTCTGAGATAATTGTATCCGTTACATTCAGGTCATAAGTTTTGCTTACTCCCGAGGTCAGTCTCAAAAATCCAGTTATATCAGTTCTCGTGTTTGCACGGAATCTCACGTACATTCTACTTCTTGATGACGTCACGCTTTGCGGTCGTGAATGATTCCTTATTTGCAACGATAACAAAAGCTTGTCATCTGTAGTCAATCCATCGTATACAAAAATTTCTCCAGTGTTGTTTTGGTTCGTTAGCAGTTTTAAAAAACTCAATGTTAATACATGATCGGGTCTCGTGTAAAATTTCTGATGGCAGTCACGTTCCATGTTAGAATATCTAGATTGTTCTATCGACATTTGAATAGGAAAGGTTTGACTAGGTGTAGACGCGAGAGTACACAGGTCAAATACTTCGCTCCTGTCGAATCTCTCATCGATATTCATTTCGTGCACCACGTATTTGACCCCGTCACCGCCATTGTCGTGAATCAGACAGTTCTCTATCTTGGTCATGCCGTACGTGGAATTCACATAGACGCCATAACCTCTATTGTTTTGTATCGTGCAATTATTAATAACTACGGGAGCGTTAGGTGATGTCACATTTATTGCGTTGTACGCTGAATTTGATATTTCTATATCCTCCATAACCGGTGGGACGCCTATTACATCTAAGGCGCTGGTTGCGTTGTTGTCTCGGCCTAAGCCTGCATTTTTTATAGAAACGTGCTCCAGCCTTGACATCGACGTTGGAACGTAAAGTGTATTGACTGCTGTGAGTATTCGTTCGTATACGGCGTTTTCGAATCGTATTCCTCTCCAATATCCTGAGTTTCCTAATTCGTTGACGTCGTGATGCGGTAGACATTGAATCCCTAAGTCTGGATGATAATCGCAGACCCCGGAGCCGAGTTGTCTTGAGTTCCAGTCACACTGGAAGAGATCATGTTCCGTGCCTTTGCACTTTGGTTCTTCTAGTAACAGTCTGGGACGTCTTCCTGGCTGTCTGTCCATCCAATTGTAGAAATATCCTCCCATGAAGCCTAATTGTCTGCACGCTGTTTCCATATCGTTTATGGTCCAGCTGAAAAGTATAAGTAAAGTAAACGCCTTATAAAGTTCCTTTAAAAACCACAACCATTTACAAATTAACTGTGTTTAATGCTCACTTTCTTGAGTTCGTACAGACAGATCTCCATTGCCCGCGATGAAGAACTTGTACTCTGCCAACGAGGATAGAAGGTCCGTCGACTAGACGAATATCTGGGATGGGTTTTGATGGTCTCACAGGTTCCTCGGTACTTGTAAAAGTAATCCCATTCTCATGATCACCCTGAAAATAAGGAAAGAACATTTTTAAATTACATACCTAATAATTATTATATTATATTTTAGGCATTAATTAGTAATTTAAAATTAAATAAAAAAATAATAATAATAACTATTTAATCTATAAGCTCCATGGTGGGGGGAAAAGTGGCCAAAACGCTGGCGGCATTGCCACGCTGGATGGCAATGCTAAGTTTTTGCCCAAAATAGGCGCCAGCATTTCGGTCACCCGACGCCTCAACCAAACGTTTCGCCAGATCCCTAAACAAGTTGAGAGCTGACGGCCCCCATGGGCCTAAAGTTTCGACCCCAAACGGCACAAACATGTACATTCTGTCTAAATACACATATTTATGACGTTTGAGGTCTTCCGCTTTAGACGCGGCAGCGCCAGCCCGATCAATCTACCCAGGGAGATGAGACGGCGCCAGTGTGTCTACACATGTAGCATCCCAAACCAGGGGCTGTCCCAACTTCCACGGGACGATAGTCATCCCATCTGGTCTCTTGCCGTCATCCCGCATCAATCTGTTTGGTTCCAAAACTGACGGGACTCCAGCACTGACAAATGCCCGACGGATGATATCATTCAAGCTGGCGTGCCGCGGTAACCGCCCCGCGCTCTTTACGCATGAGAGTGCGTGGTGGCCGAACCGATCCACCATTTCACCGCAGACACAACGCTGGCAAGGGGCACCTACTCGTAGGGATACGACTATCCGGAAAGTATTGTTGTCCAAAAGATTTCCAACATTTTTAGACGGCAAAGCATGTAGCCAAAGCCCCGACTCCCGTCGAGTAACAGCTAACAGGCGAGCACGCTCTGCGGACGAACTAGTTGAATTGATCAGGTTTTCAAGTTCTAACTCACAGAGCGGCCCGTCCCACTGCCTTTGAGAAGCAGGAGCTTTGGGCAGCAATTTTTTTTTTGTTTTGCTTTGAGCTTTTTATACCTTATAATTAAATAAACTGCAGATTTTGAAAGTGTTTCTTAAACATACATATATGCTACGTTTATTAGGTATAAACATAGCATAAGTATATGTATGTTGAAAAATGAATAGAAGTCTTATATTCTTGAACATGAGGGAAAACGCGAACTAATATGTGGGGCTCAGCTATATTTATTAAATGGCAGCAGGAAAACCTATCAACACTAAATATAGGCCTTTTCATTGGTGACGCACAAACTATGATATATAGTATAAACAATAACAATATTATGAAATGGCTACTTAAAGCTCTTGCGCATTATGTTAGTAGATATACCTACATATTTACTTGTCAGCTGTAACATCTGTATACTATCCGGTACAGTTAGATAAATGCATGTGAAATATGGGTAAGACAAGTACTGCGTAGAAAATCGGAATGAATATGGTATTTATATGGTGTGTAATCAGTCATCAGGTTACAGGCTCTGCCTAGTTTGGGACCTGAAGACCTTTGTGTGGATGTAGTCCCATATTATTATTATTTAACGGCCGGTTACTATACGCTATCTATCGACGGTTCCCTCTTATAGAAACACATTTAATTCTGTTTATTTAAGTAATGTAGTTGTACACACAATGTGATAAATTTCTATCTTTCATAAGGTAAACAGTCTATATATCTGTACAAAAACTGACCGTAAGATAATATTGTAAACGCACAAAAATATTTGGTGGTCTTGGCTGCTAGACTTAGTTAAAAATATTTATATTTCATTTTTAGACAAATGCAAAGATACGCAAAACAATTATGTTTCTTCCACAGAGTGGATATATGGTCTGTGGTTTCTTCCTATCACACTAATATTATAATTAAGTAAGTTTGTGTATATTATTTAAGATAGAACATTTCTATCTATTTATAGTTATTACATGCCAAGCGCGGATCCACCGTTGTGGGCACGATGGGCATGCCCACAATGCTAAGACTTGTGACATCAGACGTCACACTTTCATGTTCGACATACCGATGATATGACGGTTTATAAAATGTATAAAACCTGGATACCGATGGATTTATTAACGTTTTCGCGAAAAGGAAACGTAAGCTTCTTTGAAATTTAATTTGACATCATTTGATATCCTTTGTAGATGTTTCCAGCTAAGTTCCAGAGCAAGAACATCTTATATCTTCGAGTAAAAAGCGCAGTGCTTTGCCATGCACGGTTTTGAAGTGTTTTAAGTACTCAGTTTAAAATTCTGAATGGCACTGGACTGTTTTGGGCAAGCGTAACGCCTAATATCAGGCGAGCGACTTGATACTATATCTATCATGAGAGAGTTCATGCTCCGACTCGTACTTTACTGATTTTCAGATGGCTGTGACCACAACCTTTTTTGCATACATTCTAGTTAGGATTTTGTATTGCTGAAAGGTAGTTATTACATTACCACCTATTGTGTTCATGTCTAAGCGCAGCGATTATCTAAGTGCAACAATCGCATTGTTATTGGTTTCGCAACATTGCGACTGTCCGTGCCTATCGAGTTTACGAGACATTTTGTATACAACAAAAAAAACTGTTCCAACTGCGTCTTGAATAGCCGGATGTAAAGTAGGATGTTGCAAAATTTGACTGACCGTTTGTAACCTTCCGGCTATAATTGTCTCCAGATCTAGAGAGGAAGCTTATAGACTTTCAACATAAATTAATGTAGTACAGATCATGTTTTAGTTTTGTCTTCTACTATTACTATACTTCTATTGCCAGCAGGAATGTCTAATAGTACTGTCAAAAAAAAAACGGAATTTGTTAACTATGTATGAATAAATATACAAGCTACTAGCGACTGCGCACGACGTCGTTCGTGTAGTAGGCTCGGCCTACGGACTCGCTATAACCTCTCCTCTTTTTGGTGTTTTTTTCTTACATAAGAACTTTCTTCTAACAATACCTAACACAACAATAAACTAATTAGCAAAATTGTTCCATCATCACGCGTGATGCGATGACCAAGGAAAATTGAATTAGTAGGTACCCTAGTTCGAGATTGACCTATTTAGTCATTTGACCAGTCAATCGATTTCAAGCGCTACCAAAATCGTTCCTACGGTTAGTTAGTACGGAAACTAATTGAGATACGATTAGCATCGAATTCAAACGGTAAACTTAAATGAAAAACTACTCAAATAGCGTTTCGTCCTGAGCAATGTCTCAAAAATTACTTTTGATATAACATAAAACTGTATTCTTCCAATCTGTGACCGACGCTAAAGGATTCTGACGACTCTGTTAGTTATGTTAATTCGCTACCAGAGTTAGCGACCTTGCTTTGGAAGTGTGGGGCTGCAGGTTCAATTCCTGGCTGAGGGCAAACACGTGCGTGATAAGCAGAAATGTTTGTACTTGGTTCTTCGAGATTGTGATGTAATATTGTGTTTGTTCAATCAAAAGTTGATATCGATCATGCATTTCTTTTAATTTTAAATGAATTTACGCTTGACTCTCTAGTCTACTTGTCTATCTAGTGGATATCTGTTTTAATGAAACACACAGATATCCACTAGGGCTTGCAAATATTCGATAATTTTGATATTCGAATATTCGGATTTTTTCGGGTACTATTCGAATTATTCGAATAACAGACAAAACTATGTTTTTATTAAAATCACCTCTGTTTTTATTCTTTTATAGGTTATTTGCATAAACAAATTAAAATATCAATATGAAATAAAATTCATAAAAGGTTGTGTCGCCGTAACGAGGCATTTGGCATTGGCGATTTACAGTCATAATCAACCAAAAATTCTTTTAATAAAAAACGGTCTACTAAATCTAGGTGAGTAGGTATTTTAACAATATCTATAATAAAATTTTACACAGTAACAAAAAAATAAACACTATAAGTAACGGTAACACGGTAGTAAGTTGTTACTAGAGTAAGTATGTAGGTACACAAACTACTTAAGAGGTTTTATAAATCACGAAATCATAATAAAACTAGCAATTAGAGTAACATTATATTAAACACAATCACAAATTCTTAGTAAAAAACAGTCTTTGAAATCTAGGTGAGTTGGTATTTTAACAATACCTACCTAACAGTGCTGAGTGTGGTATTATTGATTTTAATCGAAAATTCGAATATTGCGAATTTCAGTATTCGAATATTGGAACTAATATAATATTCGAATTATTCGAATGCAAGCCCTAATATCCACACAACTATCTAAGATAACTACTTCCTACTAAAACTGCTTGTGACACTATAGTACGTTTCTTTGTATGTTAGTGAAATCTGTGGGCCTAGCACGAATACCTGCGTAAGTGTAACTTAACGTGTCGTTCACGAGAAAAAGTACAAACTGACATTTATCTAGGGCAAAGGTGACACAGATAACTCGTAGATTGTACGCCGAAACGTGACGCGTTGACGCCTCAGAATACAGAAAGGTTGACGCTTACTTTACGAATATATTTTTTTGCAAATTGAGCTATGGCCTCTGAACACGCGCACTGAAGTCTCATGCCAGAGGCCGTAGCACAAACAATTTGTGAAAAAGTATTCTTACTTAAAGTAACGTCAACGTGTGAAGCTTCCGCATACAAACTGTGAGTTATCTGTGTCACCGTTGCCCTAGATAAATGACAGTTGGTACAGTTTCACGTCGACACGTTACATTACACTTACGCAGTTATTCGTGCTAGGCCCACACAACGACATAACATAGGTACCTACATCAGATTTGCGTGTGCCGGTTGCCATGGTGCAATGTACGTGCCGCTCACGGCGTATTGCCCTTGCACTTCATACGGCTTCCTGCCTTTTCACACAACCCCATTGATGCAGTCACGTCACGAGCTGCTGCCCAACTGTTACCGAGCCGTTGCTAAATGCTATGGAATTTGACGGAATTATTACGGGTATAGATATCAGTCACGTGTTCAGTGAACCGTAATGGAACAGTTGTAGGTAAATGCCGTGACAAGCTTCTTCTTCTTCGTCGCGCTCTTGACAGAGCGGTCGTGATCGTCATGTAGTAGTGTTGGTGGGGCTACTACAGAAGTTATACGCCTCACGATCTCACGCCATTTTTGCCTGTTAGCGGTCATCCTGGTGCACTCATGCAAGGAACCCCCGACCGCACACTTGATTTGGTCGGTCCATCGCTTCGGTGACCTACCGCGCTGTCTGGTGCCTTCCACTCTGCCTTGACAAGCTTATGACGAATATAATCGTCAAGGCTTTCATTGACATAACCAAATTATTGTATTTTTTTTTGTATAAAGTGACGTTTAAATACTCGCGTGCGTGAACGTTACTGTTACAACTTCGACCAATATAAAATGATCGAAGTGTTACGATGGGTTATTGAAAACTCGTCACGGTCCTATTTTTCTACCGACTTCCAAAAAAAGGAGGAGGTACTCAATTCGTATGTTTTTTTTTGTATGTTTGTTACCTCTGTATTACCTGGTATTTTTTTGTTTGAAAGCTGGTGCTTCCCGTGTGGACCACACGGGAACGAGCTTTCAAATTTCGTCAAATTCGGTCTAGTAGTTTTTGAGATATATTCCAATAAGTGAATAGAATGGAAGTCTGTATTCAATTTTTCAAATTGTACTTGTTATGTAGTCAATTCGCTACATTTATTTAATACTAATACTAAAAAAAAAATACTATTTTATGGGAATAAAATATGGGAAAACTGATTAATTTAGAAAATAATCAGTTTTCCCATGCATGCATCTTACAATGGCGATCGGCCACAGACTAAAATAATGGTTTTTTTTTGGCTTTTCGCGGATAGCGTTTTAGCCACAAAATGGGGTACTTATTCAAGCTTTATTTATTACATAGAAGAAAGTTCAATTTAATAAAACGTACAAGTTGAAATTATCTATTTAAATACGAATTTGCATGAAATGGAGCAAGCAATAGGTACATTAATTTATTTGTACTATTGAACACGATCTTTATTGTATCGAAACTATTTTAAGAACAAAGCAACTCAAGTCTCAACCAATAAAATAAAAAATAAAGTCTATAACTCACTAGTGGATAATAGCAATGAAAAAGTCACAGTTTGATTACAGGTGTCTTTATGTGCCTAATTGCAGTGAAATTATTGTGTAATGAAATTAGTGCCACTTTATGAGTCATTGTATTGGAAAAAACATTTATTAATCATAGTAATAATTATTACAGTACCTAATCATTTTTGATAAATAATTATAACGTCATCTCTACAGTAGCGCTGTAGCTCACTTTTTCAAAAAACTACACTAAATTACCGTATTAAAAACATTATTACGGTATCTAGGCCCTAAAATCTAAATTCATATAACATTTAGAACGAAATTTGAAAAATATATAATAATAATCATAAATATCTCATGCGTTAAGTTTGGATACCTAGCTACTTCTGTACCTACTTATTAAGGTAATAAACTTTATTATTATTCTTAAGAGGATTGCATAGCTAGTACTTTCCATGCTAAAAGAGAAAACTCTTTTCTACCTCTTCGAAAAGAGTTACTTATTTCCTTTAGCACGGAAAGTACTAGCTATGCAATCCTCTTAAGAATAAGAATAAAGTTTATTAACTTAATAAGTAGGTACAGAAGTAGGTAGATCTCCAAATTGAAATAACTATATATCAATACCCCCTATAGTACCATATAATTAGAATATAGTACATTGAGTTTTCAGAGTTTGCAGGTTAAATTTACATATTTATTTTGTTTAGGTAAGTACGTAAATGACCTAAGGTGGATTACAATTTTGAGTCAATTTCTTTTATTTTTCAATCCTACAATAGTTTTACTAATAGCTATTGTAAATGGTCAATGATTTTGCAAGAGTACTTTGTAAGACCTCCACATTTAATTCACAGTGCCACCAGACTACGGCTGTTATGCATCTCAGTTCCTAACAAATGATGATTGAAATATTGAAAAATGGCCGCTCTATGTCAGTTTTGAGAACTCTGGTAAGCAAAAATGTTAGTAATTTGATGACTGGAGCTGACAAAAGTGACATAGAGCCGCCATTTTTTTCGGTTTCAATGAAAATTTGTTAATGAAAATTTGAAATAACCCTATGTAGGGTTATTATGTATCTCGGTTATATTTATATTTATTGTATATAGGTCACCTATTTACCTACCTAATTGATAGAAGCTCTAGTAGGGATATTGATATGGCCACTTTGAGAAAATAATATATTAGATTAATTGAAGACAAATAAGTATCTAATTTTAGCGCATACTAAAGTGTTATAATAATTTGGTTTCCTCACTAGTCTCTCACTTCGAATACTATTTTAAAGTAGGTATACACAATAGTACTTTGGGAATCCCACCTCCAAAGTATTTACTTATCATAAAAACGTAAATAAAAATCAAAATTCCAACGGACTTTACGTCCTCCACTACAACACATAAAAACTTCTAGTTATCGAAGGCATAGAATAAACAATAGTAAGTACTAAGTATTGAAAGGCACGAAAAAGCATTACGATTTAGGAGTCCGAGCACGTCATTCCACATTTTAAGGCAGGTCGCCAACGTCCGTTAAGGCGACACGGTTGGGTGGCCTGCGAGACGAGAAAAAGCTCACAAAAAACCCACATCGGTACATAAACGTTAGATTTGGATGATAGTTCAAAGGACGGACAAGGCCGTCTAGAGTTAAGGCGAATAGCATTGCTGACCACGCAGCTCTATACAGGTCGATGCAAATATCGATACTAGCTTCAGAGAAATAACGATCACATTCGCGCGCGCTACAAACTGGCTTTTAATGAATACCATTTTCTCTTTTTTTTTTCGAAGTCTTTGGTTAAATTCAGAACTAAAGTAGACTCACACTAGTTAAAACATTTTTATGGTAATAATTATTATTATTATTTACTTATGCCGTAACAAAAAACACAGTTGTTACTTTACTGGTTGATGTAGATATAGATTACAAATTACAACTAAAGATGTAGACAGATTCGGAGGAAGTTTTAGATTTATGTCTCAACGTTATAGTGTTTTTTTAAATGAACAGCATAACATACTGTTGGAATATGTATGACAAAATAAATCCGTCCCACTCTAGAAAGTAGTATGAGAGTATTTCTCTTTCTTACGTACTTACACAATAACAGCCCTTATAGTTTCATATAATATTTAAGTATGAAGGGCACAGTTCAGTTACAACTCTGCGTCCTGGATAGAACTCGGCAGTAGAGAGCGCGCACACACCTCTCCTGTTAAATAATGATATAAATAACTTAATCTTTATGAATCGTTAATTACGTCTTTCATTGGTCACCCTAATCTAATACATACGACTAGCCTTCTCGAGCAATAAAACGCTTGAAGCTATTCATATACAATTATTTAAAGATGCAGTTTTAGGCATGTAGGTATTCACGATGTACGCTCAGCGGTGAATCAAGATATGAAGGCAGGTCTGAGTAAATTTTGCATGGCATTTACAAATGTTAATCAATTTGACAAATTTTCACTCAATGCGAGATTCACATGTTTCTGGATTTTTAGCGTTAGAAATATATTTTTCCTTAACAATAAAGTAATTAGTAGTTCTGTGAACAGTAAATTCGCAAGCACAGTCTTATCAGCGGCAGTTTTTCGGAATATGAGCTACTATCTTGAGGCGCGTAGGCGGTACCAAATGTTCTTGCCGAATAATACCAAAATCGTCCAGTTTTTAAAGCTATTATATCGGCAACCACTTGAACTATTCAAATTTATATTTTAATTCCACTTTACAGTTGTGTGTACCAAATTTTATCAAAATCGGTCGGTAAATAGCGCAATTTTTTATTGAATAGTAGAACATGCATACCAAGTTTCGACAAGACTAGTTGAAAAACGCGATATTTACAGGAGGACCAACATACAACCTAACAAATATAACAATGAACAGATGAAAGTCAATTTGGCCAGTAGCAGAGACGCTTCGCTCGCTCGATTTTGGTTTCGAATTATTGTATAATTAAACTATGGGCCTTAAATGAGTCAGTTGTGAAATCACTAGCAATTCTTAATAAGTGAAGTGCCTAATTTTTGTTTATTACAATGCTCCACTGCACTCCGTGGGTGGTCTGTCCTGTTCTTTTGGAAATGCTATGGTTCAGGGTGATTTCGTGTTTGCGAGTAATTGAACCTTGAAACTCACTTATACGTTCTGCCAATTTATAAGTGGGCTTGTACGCTTGTACATTCGCCATTTTTCAAGTTTCCGTACTACATGTACATTGTACATGTGGAGATGCAAGGAATCAGTATTTTTTATCCCAAATTTCAGTCCGTTTTTAGAACATGGTTTCTAATACAATAAAATTTTAATTACTATATTTCATATTTTAACCGTATAATATGTAGAGAAAATGTTGGAGATTGTCATGATATTTTTTATTTTGTTTAATATCCTTGAAATAACGCGATGATAGCTCCTAAACATCAGGATCTGCGCAGCATTTGCTATGGGACGCGCCTTAAATTCCTTATTCGTGTTTTCCAATTAATGTTTTTGTAATATCTATTCCTAATAATTTTATGAGTGAATATTCCAATTATGTGTTATTAAAACAGTAAGATATAACTAACTGTTTTTGGTAAGGCATAATTAAAAAAAAAAATATGGTTTGTGATCATAAAGCCAGCCTTTTATTAAAATTAATTTAATTTTGCTTTATATTATACATATACTTTCCTCCTATCGCGCTTACATACGTCTTCTTATCGATGCTCATAAAATTTCATAATGTGACCATGAAGATGCCTCTGTAGCATCAGCATTGGCCATTAGTCGTCTGTTCACGGCGAATTCCTCGCTTTACGATACACGCTTCCTGTATTCACATCAGAACACACGGTGTATGGAATCTTAAACGAGCGTGCATGGTGTGCGTAACGGACAATGGCGATATAGAGACATACCTTGTTCTATGTAATAAAAAATATATATTAAACGGGAAGGCCAAATACCTGTTTGGATGCAACGATCTTATATACGGTATTTATTTGTCTGGATGGAATGGATGGGTGTTTGTAACTCACTCACAGCAAAAGTTATAAACAGACTATCCAAAAAAAAAAAAATTTTATACATAAATTATAGAGTAGTTTTCTTTTCACACTTTACTAGTTGCAAATCGACAAAAAGGATGTCGGAAATGGAGAGAAACAAATCTGAAAAAAAAAACTTGCCAAAAAACGGAACCGACGTCAACACCAAAACGTATGCAATAACTTGTTGAAGTAGGTTCCGTTTATAAATTTTTTAATAAAAGTTTTAAAGTAAAAAAGAAATGTTCACCCTTTTTAGTAACCCTTGCTAATTACGGAATCGATGTCATTCACCGTCAATGATGATATCATCAAATCATCGAGATAGGCGAAACACTTGTCAGTTATTAGAGTGTAATTTAAAAACTGCCGGACCGAATTTGACGAAAAGGAAATAAACATTAAAAAGAAAAGAATTCGCGTCTTTTTGAGAACCTCCTATTTATAAAGTCGGTTGAAAAAGCATGATACCGATGCAGCTTTTAAGTTGTATATTCCCCTTTAAATTTAAATGTAAAATGGTAACAAAGAAGTTAATGTACACATTTGCATAATTTTGCCGTCCCCTTCACAAAGCTCCAACGCTAAGTCTATTGTGACCTTAGAATAGAATAATAATTATTCTAAAACTGTGACGAATTAAATATACTATACTATATTTCACTGTAGAATATAGTACATGTACTTACTTAAGTACAAGCAATACCTATATAGCTACTCCAATAAAGGGCGCCTTACCGCAATTGGATTTTCCTGATTAACTATTGTGTACAGTACGAGTATAAAAGCCCCAAATACATTGCATCTGAAATACATCCAGATCTTATAACACCTCAGCTTTAGTTTAAGCTTGGTTTAAAGTTTAAACCTTTACGTATACATACCTACAGTAAGTTCCTAACCAAAACGCTACTATGATAATTAAATCACGCTATTAACATTTTTTACGCTACACGAAAGTAAAAGTAAATAGATTTTCTGCTGCATAGTCATGATTAATTAATTAGTAAGTAAGCATGTATAAATGAATTAGTCAGAATCATTTAGTAATTATAAGCCTACCTTGAGCATTAATAGTGCTTGAACTGCCTAATTTACATAAGTAGGTAGGCAGATATTAAAATCAATATTGCAATTATACTTACGAGTAAAAATACCAGCTTATCTGCAATTTACATATAATTAAATTCCATTTTGACAAGGATTCTCGTAAAATTGATGTAGGTAAGTAAGTCATATTCTTTTCCCTACATTTAGATACGCCTAGAAACTTTGAATATGAATTTGGTAAATTTTAGGAACTAGTTTTGTCTGTAAGTAGGTAAGTATAACCTTGATATAGCGACCTACCTAGTAAAATATTCCGTGCTTGTGAAACACCTCCGTGAGACTTTAATTTACCCACCTGCCTACATAAATAAAATCCTGGCGCCCTTCTCACACCTCGGTAGTCATATTTAAACCTTACCATTAAATTTGGTACCACCACGTCAATATATCAAGTTTACAATAATAATAAATAATAATAAATAAAAAGGCGTTTTGATGACGTATTACCAAATAGTGCACTCAATTCGCGTACTTTGCAACTCCGTTAGTGTTTTATTCGGGTTGGGCTTTATAGGTATTGATCCTGGAACGCACCATAAGAGTCGATTTGGCTAAAAAAGGATTTCGCCTTAAATAATATTGAATTAATATGTTGGACCGTTTTGTGTCGGTGAGAGTATGACAGTTATTATTAGTACTTAAGATTATCCTAAGCTGGTTGGTTACAATTACAAAACGCTCCTGATTTATGATAGTTTCGTAAATGGTGGGAGTAGGTTCCATGGTTCGTTTAAAATTGTAACACATCTGTTTTGCTTCATCGACGTTCATCAATCCTTTCATACATGAGCGTCGGTTTAGCGTACTCTTGCTTGACCAGGCGCCCTACTCCCACCACTTAAAGGAGTCATATTTCAACCTTACCATAATTTGGTACCGACACGTCAATATAGTAAGCCATAATAATGGATTATGATAGACGTTTTGATGACGTATTATCAAAAAGTTCACTCAATTCACGTAATCGTGACTATTGGCACTAAGTTTCATTGTTCCAATGTTAAAGTTTTGAAGAAGGAGGCGTTTACCCAAAGAGCGGCCTTCAACTAAAATAAATAAAAATGATAAAATCACTTAATTAAAACAAAAATCTTTGCTTGAAGCGCATTTTTGTAATGTACATTTTGAGGAATTAACAGGTCGGTGGGAGTAGGTACGATAAAAAGTATGATTATTCTAAGCTGATTATTAAACGTTCCTGATTTATGAAAGTTTCGTAAAAGGTGGGGCCCCAGGTCCTTCTTTAGAACATCAATATTCTGATTTCAATTTCGATTCTGATTCATTTCACCAATGTACACCTGCTTTGTTCCACATGGCGAAACCATTTAAACATCAACCATCTTAAAAGTTGGAAGTAAATTTATATTAGGTATATGGTTTTTAAAGCACCAAGGCCTGCTTAGCGTGACCAAACTTTGCAATTTTAGAGAGAAAAATTGACATCCCTTTCGACAATCCGTGTGAGATGCTTAGCGGGTTCGCCCCAAACATAACATATGTTTGGGATAATGTTTAGAAGTAAATTTTTATATGTAATATTCTTTACCAATTTGAATGGCTTTTACTGAGTGAAATCCCAGTAAGTGAAATTCCTTCTCAAGCGGCCAAACAGGCCGTGCTTCCGCTCGGTATATAGGCTAGATGCGGCTGAACACGATGTGTAACCAACACTGCCGCTTCGTGATCCACGCGTTCCGCCTCAAGCTTCGTCCGAGAATCATATTTATTCCTTTGCTATTTGTGTCTAGGTTCCCATGGGTGGTCACGCATCGAGGGTTCTGATCTAGATATTATGTACTGATGTTCTCAAGGTGTGCGATCATCTAATGATCGTGTAAGGAAACGTTCTTAGAATACAAATTCGATGTGATGGAAGTTTTATGGACGGAAGCATTTCGTTTGTTGATGCTATAGTAATTCTACTATTAGGTAAAAGTAGTATAGAACAAGGGCCAGATATAACTTATAAGTTATAACCAGAGACAAAACTATTAGACCTATAATCATTGTTAGAGTTCCTTTCGTAAATAGAAGGCCAAAGGACTGTTTTTAAAATTTGACTGTTAATTGTATTTAAGAAATTGTATATTACAGATAAACATAATGTATCTACCTATAGCACATCGATCTATATACATACCGATGAAATCGATGCTATAGCAAATACCTATTATTAAAATGTATCTACATGTACAATTACTTATTCTGTGGTACCTATGGATAATCATTTATTAATGGTACTGTTGGTAAACGTGAAAGAAATACTACTGAAGAAACTTATGGTAAAAATAATTAAATTCGCAATGTTTTCAATTTCCAAATTATCAGGGGTAATTTGGAAATTGGTCTCAGTAACTCAAGTTGCTGAATATTTGATGAGAGATACTTAGTAAGTAACTCAATTTTGTCAAAACGTTTTATTCTGCGGATTAGTCTCAAGCATGCTTCATAATAATATTCTTTTATCGTAGTTTTTTTTGTGTTTTCCTCGTCAATCGACTCGAAAAGTTTTAGTAATGCATCCTCGGCTTTATTAGAAAGTGATTTTGAAACGATAATAACTTCATGATAGAATTGAATCTGAATAACTACTTGAAAAAATATCTCACTCAACGAATAAATATTTGCATAAATTAACTTGAGTAATGGCAAATGTACCTACAACTACGAATGTACGTCCACTTACAAATAAACAAGTGTGATAAAATGTATTCCTGCCATCCAGCCATCTATTAGTTTAAAGTTAAACTCATTCCGGACCCAAAAGACCCCTGGGAGTGCCACGGGAACTTGGACCTGTGCACCCCCAGGTCAATTAGTGCAGTGCTTTTGAATGTATACACATGGTATAAAAACTATGTATTCCTTCTTACTATTATATGTGATTATCTAAGGCAGCAGTTTGATTTGAGAACTCATAACAATGCTTATTAAAGTTAACTGTACATTTTGGCAATTTTTTGTTTGTAACCATTGCATTGCATGCCCTTTTTAAAAAAAATACGTTTCGGAATTTAAAACAATGGCGTTCCTGTTACAATTTCCCGGAAGCGTCTATTGTTTATGAACCTTGTACTACTTGTACTCTGAGTTGCCCGTCTGTTTCTAAAGATACACTCGCTCAAATTCACTGAGTAACCATCTTGTTTAAAATCTATTTATCACAAGCCTTTTAAAGTGTCAAATCAATCGATACTAATATGGAGTCATATATTGATTTAGAAGCTATATCACCGCATTAAGAAAACATTGACACTCAAATCTACGACATACAGTCATCCATACCTTCCATAAAATAGTTTTTCAAGTAGGTACCTCTAAATAGACGCCAAATGTTATACCAATTCGAAAGATATATTTAATGACTTCGGAAAGTATTTATATTCATCGTCAGAGTTTGGTTTTTAACAGGTACCTACATAACGAAATTCTTGACAGCTTTGTAATTTTGAGAAATTTGGGATTCAGAACCTTGTGAGAACTGATTTTTTGACAGTTACGGTTAATGTTTGAGTATATTTTTTTTGTATGTTTGTTACCTCTGTATTACCTGGTATTTTTTGTTTGAAAGTTGGTGCTTCCCGTGTGGTCCCATTTAAATTTCGTCAAATTCGGTCTAGTAGTTTTTGAGATACATTCCAATAAGTGAATAGAATGGAAGTCGGTATTAAATTTTTCAAATTGTACTTGTTATGTAGTCAATTCGCTACATTTATTTTATACTAATACTAAAAAAAAAATACTATTTTATGGGAATAAAATATGGGAAAACTGATTAATTTAGAAAATAATCAGTTTTCCCATGCATGCATCTTACAATGGCGATCGGCCACAGACTAAAATAATGAGGTTTTTTTTGGCTTTTCGCGGATAGCGTTTTAGCCACAAAATGGGGTACTTATTCAAGCTTTATTTATTACATAGAAGAAAGTTCAATTTAATAAAACGTACAAGTTGAAATTATCTATTTAAATACGAATTTCCATGAAATGGAGCAAGCAATAGGTACATTAATTTATTTGTACTATAGAACACGATCTTTTTTGTATCAAAACTTTTTTAAGAACAAAGCAACTCAAGTCTCAACCAATAAAATAAAAAATAAAGTCTATAACTCACTAGTGGATAATAGCAATGAAAAAGTCACAGTTTGATTACAGGTGTCTTTATGTGCCTAATTGCAGTGAAATTATTGTGTAATGAAATTAGTGCCACTTTATGAGTCATTGTATTGGAAAAACATTTATTAATCATAGTAATAATTATTACAGTACCTAATCATTTTTGATAAATAATTATAACGTCAGCTACAGTAGCGCTGTAGCTCACTATTTCAAAAAACTACACTAAATTACCGTATTAAAAACATTATTACGGTACCTAGGCCCTAAAATCTAAATTCATATAACATTTAGAACGACATTTGAAAAATATATAATAATAATCATAAATATCTCATGCATTAAGTTTGGATACCTAGCTACTTCTGTACCTACTTATTAAGGTAATAAACTTTATTCTTATTCTTAAGAGGATTGCATAGCTAGTAGGTACTTTCCATGCTAAAAGAGAAAACTCTTTTCTACCTCTTCGAAAAGAGTTACTTATTTCCTTTAGCACGGAAAGTACTAGCTATGCAATCCTCTTAAGAATAAGAATAAAGTTTATTAACTTAATAAGTAGGTACAGAAGTAGGTAGATCTCCAAATTGATATAACTATATATCAATACCCCCTATAGTACCATATAATTAGAATATAGTACATTGAGTTTTCAGAGTTTGCAGGTTAAATTTACATATTTATTTTGTTTAGGTAAGTACGTAAATGACCTAAGGTGGTTTACAATTTTGAGTCAATTTCTTTTATTTTTCAATCCTACAATAGTTTTACTAATAGCTATTGTAAATGGTCAATGATTTTGCAAGAGTACTTTGTAAGACCTCCACATTTAATTCACAGTGCCACCTGGCTACGGCTATTATGCATCTCAGTTGCTTTGTTAGCAACTGAGATGCATAATAGCCGTAGCTGTTGATTGAAGTCTTGAAAAATGGCCGCTCTATATCAGTTTTGAGAACTCCGGTAAGCAAAAATGTTAGTAATTTGATGACTGGAGTTGACAAAAGTGACATAGAGCCGCCATTTTTTTCGGTTACAATGAAAATTTGTTAGCAACCGAGATGCATATCTACTGTAGGGTTATTATGTATCTCGGTTATATTTATATTTATTGTATATAGTTCACCTATTTACCTACCTAATTGATAGAAGCTCTAGTAGGGATATTGATATGGCCACTTTGAGAAAATAATATATTAAATTAATTGAAGACAAATAAGTATCTAATTTTAGCGCATACTAAAGTGTTATAATAATTTGGTTTCCTCACTAGTCTCTCACTTCGAATACTATTTTTAAGTAGGTATATACAATAGTACTTTGGGAATCCCATCTCCAAAGTACTTACTTATCATAAAAACGTAAAAAAAATCAAAATTCCAACGGACTTTACGTCCTCCACTACAACACATAAAAACTTCTAGATATCGAAGGCATAGAATAAACAATAGTAAGTACTAAGTATTGAAAGGCACGAAAAAGCATTACGATTTAGGAGTCCGAGCACGTCATTCCACATTTTAAGGCAGGTCGCCAACGTCCGTTAAGGCGACACGGTTGGGTGGCCTGCGAGACGAGAAAAAGCTCACAAAAAACCCACATCGGTACATAAACGTTAGATTTGGATGATAGTTCAAAGGACGGACAAGGCCGTCTAGAGTTAAGGCGAATAGCATTGCTGACCACGCAGCTCTATACAGGTCGATGCAAATATCGATACTAGCTTCAGAGAAATAACGATCACATTCGCGCGCGCTACAAACTGGCTTTTAATGAATACCATTTTCTCTTTTTTTTTTCGAAGTCTTTGGTTAAATTCAGAACTAAAGTAGACTCACACTAGTTAAAACATTTTTATGGTAATAATTATTATTATTATTTACTTATGCCGTAACAAAAAACACAGTTGTTACTTTACTGGTTGATGTAGATATAGATTACAAATTACAACTAAAGATGTAGACAGATTCGGAGGAAGTTTTAGATTTATGTCTCAACGTTATAGTGTTTTTTTAAATGAACAGCATAACATACTGTTGGAATATGTATGACAAAATAAATCCGTCCCACTCTAGAAAGTAGTATGAGAGTATTTCTCTTTCTTACGTACTTACACAATAACAGCCCTTATAGTTTCATATAATATTTAAGTATGAAGGGCACAGTTCAGTTACAACTCTGCGTCCTGGATAGAACTCGGCAGTAGAGAGCGCGCACACACCTCTCCTGTTAAATAATGATATAAATAACTTAATCTTTATGAATCGTTAATTACGTCTTTCATTGGTCACCCTAATCTAATACATACGACTAGCCTTCTCGAGCAATAAAACGCTTGAAGCTATTCATATACAATTATTTAAAGATGCAGTTTTAGGCATGTAGGTATTCACGATGTACGCTCAGCGGTGAATCAAGATATGAAGGCAGGTCTGAGTAAATTTTGCATGGCATTTACAAATGTTAATCAATTTGACAAATTTTCACTCAATGCGAGATTCACATGTTTCTGGATTTTTAGCGTTAGAAATATATTTTTCCTTAACAATAAAGTAATTAGTAGTTCTGTGAACAGTAAATTCGCAAGCACAGTCTTATCAGCGGCAGTTTTTCGGAATATGAGCTACTATCTTGAGGCGCGTAGGCGGTACCAAATGTTCTTGCCGAATAATACCAAAATCGTCCAGTTTTTAAAGCAATTATATCGGCAACCACTTGAACTATTCAAATTTATATTTTAATTCCACTTTACAGTTGTGTGTACCAAATTTTATCAAAATCGGTCGGTAAATAGCGCAATTTTTTATTGAATAGTAGAACATGCATACCAAGTTTCGACAAGACTAGTTGAAAAACGCGATATTTACAGGAGGACCAACATACAACCTAACAAATATAACAATGAACAGATGAAAGTCAATTTGGCCAGTAGCAGAGACGCTTCGCTCGCTCGATTTTGGTTTCGAATTATTGTATAATTAAACTATGGGCCTTAAATGAGTCAGTTGTGAAATCACTAGCAATTCTTAATAAGTGAAGTGCCTAATTTTTGTTTATTACAATGCTCCACTGCACTCCGTGGGTGGTCTGTCCTGTTCTTTTGGAAATGCTATGGTTCAGGGTGATTTCGTGTTTGCGAGTAATTGAACCTTGAAACTCACTTATACGTTCTGCCAATTTATAAGTGGGCTTGTACGCTTGTACATTCGCCATTTTTCAAGTTTCCGTACTACATGTACATTGTACATGTGGAGATGCAAGGAATCAGTATTTTTTATCCCAAATTTCAGTCCGTTTTTAGAACATGGTTTCTAATACAATAAAATTTTAATTACTATATTTCATATTTTAACCGTATAATATGTAGAGAAAATGTTGGAGATTGTCATGATATTTTTTATTTTGTTTAATATCCTTGAAATAACGCGATGATAGCTCCTAAACATCAGGATCTGCGCAGCATTTGCTATGGGACGCGCCTTAAATTCCTTATTCGTGTTTTCCAATTAATGTTTTTGTAATATCTATTCCTAATAATTTTATGAGTGAATATTCCAATTATGTGTTATTAAAACAGTAAGATATAACTAACTGTTTTTGGTAAGGCATAATTAAAAAAAAAAAATATGGTTTGTGATCATAAAGCCAGCCTTTTATTAAAATTAATTTAATTTTGCTTTATATTATACATATACTTTCCTCCTATCGCGCTTACATACGTCTTCTTATCGATGCTCATAAAATTTCATAATGTGACCATGAAGATGCCTCTGTAGCATCAGCATTGGCCATTAGTCGTCTGTTCACGGCGAATTCCTCGCTTTACGATACACGCTTCCTGTATTCACATCAGAACACACGGTGTATGGAATCTTAAACGAGCGTGCATGGTGTGCGTAACGGACAATGGCGATATAGAGACATACCTTGTTCTATGTAATAAAAAATATATATTAAACGGGAAGGCCAAATACCTGTTTGGATGCAACGATCTTATATACGGTATTTATTTGTCTGGATGGAATGGATGGGTGTTTGTAACTCACTCACAGCAAAAGTTATAAGCAGACTATCCAAAAAAAAAAAAATTTTAAACATAAATTATAGAGTAGTTTTCTTTTCACACTTTACTAGTTGCAAATCGACAAAACGGATGTCGGAAAAATGTAGAGAAACAAATCTGAAAAAATAAACTTGCCAAAAAACGGAACCGACTTCAACACCAAAACGTGTGCAATAACTTGTTGAAGTAGGTTCCGTTTTTAAATTTTTAAATAAAAGTTTTAAAGTAAAAAAGAAATGTTCACCCTTTTTAGTAACCCTGCTAATTACGGAACCGATGTCATTCACCGTCAATGATGATATCATCAAATCATCGAGATAGGCGAAACACTTGTCAGTTATTAGAGTGTAATTTAAAAACTGCCGGACCGAATTTGACGAAAAGGAAATAAACATTAAAAAGAAAAGAATTCGCGTCTTTTTGAGAACCTCCTATTTATAAAGTCGGTTGAAAAAGCATGATACCGATGCAGCTTTTAAGTTGTATATTCCCCTTTAAATTTAAATGTAAAATGGTAACAAAGAAGTTAATGTACACATTTGCATAATTTTGCCGTCCCCTTCACAAAGCTCCATAGCTAAGTCTATTGTGACCTTAGAATAGAATAATAATTATTCTAAAACTGTGACTGAATTAAATATACTATACCATATATCACTGTAGAATATAGTACATGTACTTACTTAAGTACAAGCAATATATAGCTACTCCAATAAAGGGCGCCTTACCGCAATTGGATTTTCCTGATCAACTATTGCGTACCTACGAGTATAAAATTCCCAAATACATTGCATCTGAAATACATCCAGATCTTATAACACCTCAGCTTTAGTTTAAGCTTGGTTTAAAGTTTAAACCTTTACGTATACATACCTACAGTAAGTTCCTAACCAAAACGCTACTATGATAATTAAATCACGCTATTAACATTTTTTACGCTATACGAAAGTAAAAGTAAATAGATTTTCTGCTGCATAGTCATGATTAATTAATTAGTAAGTAACCATGTATAAATGAATTAGTCAGAATCATTTAGTAATTATAAGCCTACCTTGAGCATTAGTAATTCTACTTGAGCATTAGTAGAGCTTGAACTGCCTAATTTACATAAGTAGGTAGGCAGATATTAACATCAATATTGCAATTATACTTACGAGTAAAAATACCAGCTTATCTGCAATTTACATATAATTAAATTCCATTTTGACAAGGATTCTCGTAAAATTGATGTAGGTAAGTAAGTCATATTCTTTTCCCTACATTTAGATACTCCTAGAAACTTTGAATATGAATTTGGAAAATTTTAGGAACTAGTTTTGTCTGTAAGTATAACCTTGATATAGCGACCTACCTAGTAAAATATTCCGTGCTTGTGAAACACCTCCGTGAGACTTTAATTTACCCACCTGCCTACATAAATAAAATCCTGGCGCCCTTCTCACACCTCGGTAGTCATATTTAAACCTTACCATTAAATTTGGTACCACCACGTCAATATATCAAGTTTACAATAATAATGGATTACGATAGGCGTTTTGATGACGTATTACCAAATAGTGCACTCAATTCGCGTACTTTGCAACTCCGTTAGTGTTTTATTCGGGTTGGGCTTTATAGGTATTGATCCTGGAACGCACCATAAGAGTCGATTTGGCTAAAAAAGGATTTCTTTCGCCTTAAATAATATTGAATTAATATGTTGGACCGTTTTGTGTCGGTGAGAGTATGACAGTTATTATTAGTACTTAAGATTATCCTAAGCTGGTTGGTTACAATTACAAAACGCTCCTGATTTATGATAGTTTCGTAAATGGTGGGAGTAGGTTCCATGGTTCGTTTAAAATTGTAACACATCTGTTTTGCTTCATCGACGTTCATCAATCCTTTCATACATGAGCGTCGGTTTAGCGTACTCTTGCTTGACCAGGCCACTACTGACTACTCCCACCACTTAAAGGAGTCATATTTCAACCTTACCATAATTTGGTACCGACACGTCAATATAGTAAGCCATAATAATGGATTATGATAGACGTTTTGATGACGTATTATCAAAAAGTTCACTCAATTCACGTAATCGTGACTATTGGCACTAAGTTTCATTGTTCCAATGTTAAAGTTTTGAAGAAGGAGGCGTTTACCCAAAGAGCGGCCTTCAACTAAAATAAATAAAATGATAAAATCACTTAATTAAAACAAAAATCTTTGCTTGAAGCGCATTTTTGTAATGTACATTTTGAGGAATTAACAGGTCGGTGGGAGTAGGTACGATAAAAAGTATGATTATTCTAAGCTGATTATTAAACGTTCCTGATTTATGAAAGTTTCGTAAAAGGTGGGGCCCCAGGTCCTTCTTTAGAACATCAATATTCTGATTTCAATTTCGATTCTGATTCATTTCACCAATGTACACCTGCTTTGTTCCACATGGCGAAACCATTTAAACATCAACCATCTTCAAAGTTGGAAGTAAATTTATATTAGGTATATGGTTTTTAAAGCACCAAGGCCTGCTTAGCGTGACCAAACTTTGCAATTTTAGAGAGAAAAATTGACATCCCTTTCGACAATCCGTGTGAGATGCTTAGCGGGTTCGCCCCAAACATAACATATGTTTGGGATAATGTTTAGAAGTAAATTGTTATATGTAATATTCTTTACCAATTTGAATGGCTTTTACTGAGTGAAATCCCAGTAAGTGAAATTCCTTCTCAAGCGGCCAAACAGGCCGTGCTTCCGCTCGGTATATAGGCTAGATGCGGCTGAACACGATGTGTAACCAACACTGCCGCTTCGTGATCCACGCGTTCCGCCTCAAGCTTCGTCCGAGAATCATATTTATTCCTTTGCTATTTGTGTCTAGGTTCCCATGGGTGGTCACGCATCGAGGGTTCTGATCTAGATTTTATGTACTGATGTTCTCAAGGTGTGCGATCATCTAATGATCGTGTAAGGAAACGTTCTTAGAATACAAATTCGATGTGATGGAAGTTTTATGGACGGAAGCATTTCGTTTGTTGATGCTATAGTCATTCTACTATTAGGTAAAAGTAGTATAGAACAAGGGCCAGATATAACTTATATGTTATAACCAGAGACAAAACTATTAGACTTATAATCATTGTTAGTGTTCCTTTCGTAAATAGAAGGCCAAAGGACTGTTTTTAAAATTTGACTGTTAATTGTATTTAAGAAATTGTATATTACAGATAAACATAATGTACCTACCTATAGCACATCGATCTATATACATACCGATGAAATCGATGCTATAGCAAATGCCTATTATTAAAATGTATCTACATGTACAATTACTTATTATGTGGTACCTATGGATAATCATTTATTATTGGTACTGTTTGTAAACGTGAAAGAAATACTACTGAAGAAACTTATGGTAAAAATAATTAAATTCGCAATGTTTTCAATTTCCAAATTATCAGGGGTAATTTGGAAATTGAACTCAGTAACTCAAGTTGCTGAATATTTGATGAGAAAAACTTAGTAAGTATCTCAATTTTGTTTATTCTGCGGATTAGTCTCAAGCATGCTTCATAATAATATTCTTTTATCGTAGTTTTTTTTTGTGTTATCCTCGTCAATCGACTCGGAAAGTTTTAATAATGCATCCTCGGCTTTATTAGAAAGTGATTTTGAAACGATAATAACTTCATGATAGAATTGAATCTGAATAACTACTTGAAAAAATATCTCACTCAACGAATAAATATTTGCATAAATTAACTTGAGTAATGGCAAATGTACCTACAACTACGAATGTACGTCCACTTACAAATAAACAAGTGTGATAAAATGTATTCCTGCCATCCAGCCATCTATTAGTTTAAAGTTAAACCCATTCCGGACCCAAAAGACCCCTAATTGACCTGGGGTGCCACAGGTCCAAGTTCCCGTGGCACCCCCAGGTCAATTAGTGCAGTGCTTTTGAATGTATACACATGGTATGAAAACTATGTATTCCTTCTTACTATTATATGTGATTATCTAAGGCAGCAGTTTGATTTGAGAACTCATAACAATGCTTATTAAAGTTAACTGTACATTTTTACAAATTTGGCAATTTTTTGTTTGTAACCATTGCATTGCATGCCCTTATTAAAAAAAATACGTTTCGGAATTTAAAACAATGGCGTTCCTGTCACAATTTCCCGGAAGCGTCTATTGTTTATGAACCTTGTACTACTTGTACCTACTCTGAGTTGCCCGTCTGTTTCTAAATATACACTCGCTCAAATTCACTGAGTAACCACCTTGTTTAAAATCTATTTATCACAATCCTTTTAAAGTGTCAAATCAATCGATACTAATATGGAGTCATATATTGATTTAGAAGCTATATCACCGCATTAAAAAAAAATTACACTCATATCTACGAAATAGTTATCCATACCTCCAATAAAAAAAAACTTTAAAGTACCTCTAAATAGACGCCAAAAGTTATACCAATTCGACAGATACATTTAATGACGTCGGAAAGTATTTATATTACATGGTACTTAATGAAATTCTCGATTGCTTTGTTGTTTTGTGCAAATTGCCTGCCGATTCAGAACCTTGTGAAACAGAATTTTTGACAGATTCGGTTTTAGTGTTTGAGTAAACCAAAATAAATTTATATATAAAATAATTAATTGAATTAAGGCCTCGAAGACTCATTTATGAAAGTATTTCAGGCATGGGCATTTTTATTTATTATTCTCCCGAGCTCCACTTCTGTCTTAACTTATCTTTTCTGTAAGTATTATCTAAACTAAAAATCTCTAAATTATGGCAGTTCTTAGTCAGTTTAGACTAAAATTCAAATTAGTACTTATAACACTTTCGTATGAAAGCACTAAAATTAGACATTTCTCTTCAATTGTGGGTAAATATTAGACAGACTAAGTCGTCACTTAACTTGGTGCTCTGCTCGCTAAACTAACGTAAAAATACCCAAAATTTATTAATCCTATTTTTAGAAATTTCATTGTGCTAAATTAACTTGAATTTTAGTGTTAACAGAATAAGGAATACCATAATCAAGTTTTAATTCGCTAGTTTAGTTTTTTAAACAAGTGAATCGCTACCAAACTAAACTTGATTTCATCGTAAGCCTAGTCATAGTGCAGAATAAACACCGTCTTTGAAACGTGTCACTGATTACCGTGCCTACTTAAGATACAGAGCATTTCTATAGATACTTATACCTACTTTAAGCTTAGTATATGTATTGGATCACGACCTCACGAACGACAGACATGGCGTGGCGTTTTCGTGCCATCGCAAGCTGCTCCAGGTTGTTCACCCATTTCAAAATTCTAACTCCGACATTTAAAGACACCTTCTGTTCATGCACGAATTCCTAGTGTTTGTCCTTGATGTAGTCTATTGCTTGAGAAACGTTTGCGAGGCATTATGTTACAAGTTACTAACTTCACTTGTGATTTGTTAGTATGCATGCATTATGTTATGAATAATGCTGTGGAGGTAGATGTAGGCAGGTGTACTTATATGGGTTCTTTGACCTTCTTAAGTGATAATCTGGGCAGTCCTAATGAGCACTATTCGTTAATAGGTTAAGTTATAATAATTCGTTCTAATTAGAACAGTAGAGTAGAGTCTAATTAGACCGAATTGAAACCTTCATTCATTGTACAAATATAATTGAAATCAGACTATTTATTATAGATTCGAAAGTAGATATCTCGATGGATGGATGTTACTATAACATGCACTTTTTTTTCAAGGCGCAAATACAAACCGATTTTTCTAAATTTTTAGCTGAAGCTGATAACAAACTGGAATAGTTACTCGTTTCATTCAGTTTACCTACTAGGATTTTATTTACTTATATGGGAAAATCAGGCCGTTTCTTTGCTTGGGCATTAATGATATTTTAATTACTATATCAGTAGAATCATAATAAATATCTAATTACTTCTACAACCTTTTTTCCGATTCTCTCAACTGTAGTCAAGTAAGGATAAAGAACCGAAAAACCGTATGACATCATCGCGTGGCTTGCGGTCGTCTTGCGTTCCGAGGTTGTGCTAATGTGGCTAGAATCCAAACATATGTTTTGTGATGTGACAGCAGTTAAGCTACGCTTTGTCGCGGACATTTCACCAATCAGGTCTGTTTGTCACGCTTTTCACGATGGGAACCAGAGCGTGACGATGGTATCTCCCGTGTCGGGCCAAACCAAATGTTCGTACGCACTTTCGAGTTTCATGTGGAGTCCACTCACATTGTATACTATAGTAAGTAGCTATAGGAGTGAGATATGAATGGCGTACTTACTGCACAATCTGGTTCCTTCAGTATCGGCAAGTACCTTACGGAAGCAGAAGTGATGAAAGCCCAGGGGTAATGAGGGTTGTCCACCAAACCAACAGCCACCGGACCGATCCCCTCGGCCTCGGGCTTCTGCTTTCGGTGAAGTTAACATCGGGATGTTATCCATATCATTGTGGTAGGCCACTTTCTGTCCGCCTAGCGCGCTACCCTTTCACGAAATACCTAATGGTGCAGAAAAAGCCTTGTTTCAAAATTTTCTTGCGATCTATTCTAGATCTAGAGTAATACTACTTTAGGTTCGACCTCACTGACCATTAAGTGGTATATTAGTCAAACGATTAGTCAACGTGAGAGTTTTAAGCGTTATTTTCGCTAAAAACGATCAGAAGTGATCTATTCGAACGCAGTACTAGTGTCTTATAAGTTACACATTCAGCACATTATGTTGCCACTGCTGAGTGGGACGCGAGCCTTCCTCTTTGAGAGAGGAGCTTTTTAATTACTTAATTATAAAGGCTTTCACTACATTGTTATTGAGAAGAATTTTCAGTGCCTATTTAAATTTCTTGAAGAATCTCTTGCATCATTAGATTAGTTACATTTTGTTGAGTGGTTGATTTGATTTTATTTTATTTTAGAGATACTTACAGCCTTAAATAACAGAGTTAATATTTTAAATTAAATAACAGAAAAGCTAATTATAATTTTCTACTCAGTGTTTGTATACGGTAATAAGACGCTTATATAAAATATACATAATAATCTTAGAAACGGTATAAAGCAGTTAGTACAGTAAAACGATAATAAATACCCTGCACTCCCTAAATAAACACTTTTTTTTAATATTTACAATAGCAGTATGAATATAAACTATGCAAATATCTGTGAAAGAAAGTCGCTTAAAGTTTTTTTTGATTAATCTGTGACTATAAATAAATAGGTCAATATCTACATTGTAATTTATGGTAACGTTGTTAAAAACCTCTCAAGCACGTATGATAAAGCTATTCTCAAAGACTACCATGAATACTGGGCTATTCTGGCGATAGTTGGTTGATGATGAAGGAGGGCTAAAGAGAGGAATTTTACGAAGTGTCCTCGATGGAGCGGAGAAGTTAATCTTACTGAGTAGGTCAGGACAATTTATGGTAGACGTAACGATTTTATTTCAAAAGATAATATCGGATGTTTCCGACGATACCGTCGATAATGATGGAGAAAGTGATACTGAGCCAGACCTGCAGGTAATTATTTGATCCCGTTTTAGTTTTAATGTTTATATAACGTATAAATTTCTTTTGTATTTTCCAACCGCTCTATAAAGATATTGTATCGTGGGTCCCAAAGAAGCGTACTCCAGGTGGTAATGTACTTGGGTGATATATATTAAGGATTTTCAAAGTCTTAAGAGGATTGCATAGCTAGTACTTACCATGCTAAAAGAAAAAAACTCTTTTCTACCTCTTAACATTGTCCGATTTCAGTGATTTTTTCATGTAATCATTGCATTGTTTACTATGCCCGTACGTTTTGATTTTTCAGTATTTCAAAGTACTATAAATTTTCTGTTTTTAGAACTTGATAAAACTGAAAAAGTCAAAACGTACGATACGATGTGATGATTTCATGAAAAAAAATCACACACACTGACAATGTTAAGAGGTAAAAAAAAGTTTTTTTTTTCTTTTAGTATGGAAAGTACTAGCTATGCAATCCTCTTAACTGAATTAAAATCTCTGGTTGATCTCATAATGAAACCAAGAGCTTTGGATGCCCTTTTTACTCCAGCTGATATATGCTCATCGAACATCAATTTAGAGTCCTTAATTACTTCCAAATCTCTCATAAACACGAGAAAGAACTTGATTTTTGAGGGAATGATTAAACACTAATAGAGGAGACTTTTTGTGAGAATATGTCATAACTGAATACTTAGACACATTCAGACTTATGTTGCTTTATCATCTAATCCCAAAAATAATTACGAAATATGTATCGCTGAGAGAAATTCGGTAGGTAATAATTTATCGTCTAATAATAATTTATCATCAGTAGCCATGTTTTGTTAAGTGTACGATTTTACGTGCCTCAATCGACAAATTCCGGAAATAATTTCGAAATGCGGATCCGATAGTAAACATATAATCTTAATCATCGTTTATCGTCATATAGTAAACAATGAGTACATACCATTACTATCTATCCGATATAGGAGTGGTTTGATAATATCGTCAGGTACTTCGCCACGGTACCTGTTTATAAATCTCTACTTCTATTACTTATTCTGTGCTTCTACTGCACAATATAGTAGGCATAAAACCACAAAGTTTACGTTTGCAACGGTCGCCCATAATTTGAAGCGATCGATTTCATTTTCACTCGTATTTATTGTATTGAAATTTGAAATGCAACCTCATTTTCGAAATAACGGTACTCGATCAACCTTCGCAGAAACAAGGCATTGCAATATCAATGTAGGTAACTATCGGTATATAATCACCTATGTAAACAAATTGATATAAGTACTTATTATATGTAGGTATAATCTATCTACAGTTATAAAGAGACAAGATTTGTCTACCGACGAAAAAAAGGAGGAGGTACTCGATTCATCTACGTTTTTTTATGTATGGTTGTTACCTCATAACTTTCGACTGGGTGAACCGGTTCTCAAAATTCTTTTTTTGTTTGAAAGCTGGTGCTTCCCGTGTGGATCCCCCATTTAAATTTCATCAAATGCGGTCCAGTAGTGTTTGTGATACACTCCAATAACTGAATAGAATGGAAGTCGGTATTAAATATTCAAATTGTAGGTACAGATCGCGCGGCGAGAGTTTGGCTTTGACCTTCGGGTGGAGGGGATTACTGCGCATGGGTACAGTCGCGCACATGTGACAGAGAGAGACAAGAGTCCCTCGTCTTCGATGTGGCAGAGAGAGACAAGAGTCCTTCGTCCCTCTAGCCTCCCTGTGATACCCAATTTCTGATTTCTGCGCAATAACGGTCAAAGCCAAACTCTCGCCGCGCGATCTGTACCTACTTGTTTGTTTATTTGGATTCAAAAGTTTCGAAACATCTGGACCGATTTGATACCTAAGTTCTTTCACCATTAGTATCCTACATTATCCCTGATGGACATAGGGTGTGTAATATTTTCAAAAAAGTCATGTTTCATGTTAAAATATTGTACATGCAATAGTAACGCCGGTACAAACTAGGCCACATTATTCGTTCCTTGTTATTAAGAATCCTTATCTACTCTAATAATAAAGAGGAAAGGTTTGATTTTTCTTTGTTTCTAATGGATAAACGCAAATACTACTGAACCGATTTAAACGTTCTTTCACTAGTTGAAAGTTACATTATGCATGAGTAACATATGCTATATTTATACATATTATATATTTATATATATAACAGCTGCAGAACCTGCAGAAAACCTCAAACGGAGAAAATATGCTTGTTAAGATGATTCGATTTTTCTTCCGTTTGGGGTTGAAACTATGGGTTCTTGGGTCCAGATGCACTGCGTTTAGTAAAGGAGCTGTTCAGACGCCTCCTCAACGAAATTACAGGTGACCAAAGAGCTGATACTTACTTCGGACAATGTATCTATATCTATAATTTAGAAATATTTTAATGAATTAGTTTTATTGTATTAGGTAGAATTACTTTTGTATCAGTAACTTTGTACATAGATTGAATTTATTTATTGTTGGGTGTTATAAAAAATAAAATACTTACATATTATATTTACAACATAACCACGAAGGTAAAACCACGGAGTGCACCTAGTACCTATATCTATATTCAGTGTGTAACCACGTTGAAACTGTTTACGCAGAATAGTGTTTCGAAGTTATATAGGGGTGGTTCCCCTTCGCCATATGTTTTAAATGCCGGTAACGCTCACGATAGTATCACACACACACTGGAGACGTTTCACAATGGCTATTGTCCTGCAGGTGGCTATAATTGTTTATCCCTTGGGCATATACCTACAGAGGAACAGTCACCACGGCCGTTACATTGCGTGCAATGCAATGCAGCCCAAGGTATGTGATTGTAAAATACGATTTGAAGATGTAACGGATCGCCCCCCTTTAATTAAAGGATATCTACTCGTATTTTAACCGACGTCAAAAGGAGGTTTATCATTCGACTTATATGGTCTGTGCATTCGACCATGTATATGCATATATATTTATTTTTTTATGTGTGTTTGCGGATAACTTCTTCGTTTAGGAACCGACTTTGATGATTCCTTTTCGTTTGGTTAAGTATACTTCCCCAGGCGGGTCCCATTTAAATTTCATCAAATTCGGTCCAACAGTTTTATTACACTCTAATAACTGAAAAGTATTTCGCCTGTTTTGATGATTTGATGATATCATCATTGACGGTGAATGACAATCGATCCCGTAATTAGGGTCACTAAAAAAGGGTGAAACATTTTTTAACCAAAAAACGGAACCGTCTTTAATACCAAAAGATGTATATCATCGAAAACAAGCTTTATATGGTGATGTGTGATTCAAATAAAATTATTTCGCTGTTATTTTTTACTACCGCATCAGTAGAGGGCTATTATGTATCTCAGTTGCTAACAAATGTTGATAGAAATCGAAAAAAATGGCGGCGCTATGTCACTTTTGTCAGCTCCAGTCATCAACTTACTAACATTTTTGCTTACTGGAATTGTCAAAACTGACATAGAGCCGCCGGTTTTCAATATTTGAATCTACATTCGCTAGCAACTGAGATACATAATAGCCCTGCTGTTCTCTTTCAAAACTTTATTTTACGTGTCAAGAATATCCTAGGCAATATCATTTGCAAGTTCTCTAGTTATAATAGTCGATATGTTCTTGAAATACAACTGGTTTGTGGTTATAAGGTTCAAATGTTGCACAACCCTACATTCCCCTGTAAGTACAACCACGCCTGCTCTGTCTCTGTCTGAGCATCTTTTGCAATGCACGGTTCAATTCGGAAGCATATTGTGCTGATGAATGTTTTATTTCCGTCTCTACAGCTGTTGTAATGGAAAATTAACTACTTCAGTGACCAGTGTAGGTATTTATTGCAGATAGCCGAAACAGCTTAGAAACTAAAGTAAATCCATTTTATGTTTCTAAGAATCAGGCCTTGCATCTCGCTCGAGATTTCAAAAGAATTCCGTTGAAAGAAAACTGGTAACGTTTTATTGATAAAACTTTGAGTCGTGCAAAACTAATTCGTTGCTACATTATGGCAATTTGTTCTGCAGATTCAGTTGTGATGTTTAACTGCAATACGTACTCAGATAATTGATATTTCAGCTTACAAAAGCATAGCAATTGAAGATTGGATCGATCGGTAAAGCACTAGTTGCACTATTCGCTAACACACAACAAGAGGTACCTTTTTCCGTAGTCCATGAAGTTGGGTACAATGATAACTCACACGCTGTACCCTGGTCACGGTAATATATATAATATTACCGTGCCCTGGTGGTGTCAGTCATGTAATATCTATACATATATATTATTATAATAAAAATGTAACGGATCGCTGTCTGTACATGGAAGATATATGAGAATAATACCGACTTCCATTCTATTTAGTTATTGGATTATAACTCAAAAACTACAGGACCGAATTTGATAAAATATTCAATTGCACCACACGAGAAGCTTTCAAACGAAAAAGAATTTTGAGAATCGGTTCACCCTTTCGAAAGTTATGAGGTAACAAACATTAAAAAAATACAGTCGGATTGAGTACCACCACCTTTTTGGAAGTCGGTAGAAAATATATCAACTTATAGGAAAAATTTAAGAAGCTGACTGCCAACCTTCAGCAATGGAGAGACATTTAAAGAAGAAAGAAGAAAATATATATTCATCAGCCCACATTCGTCCACTGCTGGAGATATGTCTCTCCTAAAGTACGCCACAGAGTTCGGTCTGCAGCTCTCTGCATTCAGTTACTGCCAGCCGCCTTCCGCAGGTCGTCTTTCCACCTGGCCGCAGGGTGTCCTACACTCCGTTTGCCTAAACGTGGTCTCCACTCGAGAACTCTTAACCTTTTGCGTGCCATCGACGTAAATTTACGTGCGTTTCATTCATAAATCTTTTATTTTAATTATAACGGTACTTACCGTGATCATTAAAATAAAAGATTAGGAATAGGAAAGGGAGTATTTGACTACATAGGTTCTAAAATAATCTTATACCGTTAGCTCTAGTTGGAAAGTTACCAGTACAGTCTGAAAGTACCAATTGTTCCGAGCTGGCAGGTGACTCGTTCGACTTCGGTACATGACATGATGGCACGCACAGACCGAGACAGAGGTGGGTATTTGCCGTAACAAGATCGCCGTGATACCGAGACATTGAACTTAAACTTGGACGCACGGTTTCTAGTTTGGCTGGGTTGTGCGGTATGTTACATCAGATGAAGATAGAAGGTATTTTTTGGGTATTAAATGCTTTCGGTCGAAAGCTTCTCAAAGTGATCGCTGACCGAAACGTTTCTATACTACTGATGTTTAGTTCTAGGCATGTGCCCTCATTATTTTGTGGACTAGATCACCAAAATAATGCGAATATAAGCATATCCTTTTTAAATTTAAAAAATAACAGGTACGCGGTTCAAATCCTTCAAAAAGGCAGAATCCATAGCTTGAAATTTTCTAGTTTTGATCTTATTATAAGGGCATATACAGTAATACCTAGCAGATCATCTCACCGGTAACACATACTCAGGTGCCGTGATGAAATCATGAGATGGAACTGATATCTAAACACATCGGGAGCAAACTTTACAAACGCAATTTCTCCATTGGTAAATTGTGGTACCATCGTGAATAATTATAGTTTTAGGAACATACTTAATTAAAGAGTACATGCATAAAACGATTGCAGCGGAGCTCGCCTTGTCTTCTTAACAGATCAATAAGGTTAAGCAACGCTTTTAAGTGTCATGACTTGGATGGGTGACCGCTAGTTTCTGAATGATCGCTTCCGTGCTTCGGAAGGCAAATTAAGAAGCCGATCCTTGGTCGTTTGTTTTGTTTCAGGTTGCTTCTTCAGGCGGCTTGAAAACCTCAATACTCTAATAATATGGCCACTAATCTATCCTCCACCAAGCCGCAATAGACCCGCTTGGTGGATTACAGCCCGTACCACGCTCCTGTATCTGAGAGAAAGCCCAGCGAGTCCCAGTACCAGTATTAGAAATGCAATGGCCCTTTGCAACATATTTTTCGCATCTTTAAGGAGTATGTACCTGAGTCTCACAATTAATCGTAGTGCGGTAATAATTGGCATCCATGATTAGAACTGGATGAGTCTGCAATGGCGCCCTGATAGACATCTCGAGTGGGCGAACCGGTTTCGTACAATCCAAAGCGCTCCCGCTGTGCATTCTAGGATTAGTATATCGCAATTGATTTACAAGGTCTCATAATCGTTTCCACTTAGCATTCAATAACAAATTAATTTTGTTTCTTGAACTTGCGGTACTACCCATGCTATATCTTTATTTGGGTAAGTGTCCTTATCTGCTTACTAGCTGACCCGCGCACAGCTACCTCTAAAGGACTTTGATAGAAACCTTCAAAGTCCTTTAATTTCACAACGTTTAACAATCCTGGTGCAACTGCTAGTCGACTTCGGTTGTCATTCGATAATGACCCAAAAAGACATTCTGCTATTTATATAGACAATACTATATAATCTATCTATATATATATATATATATATAAATGAACCTGGTCACTCTATAACTTGAGAACGGATGGAACAATATCGCTAATTCTTTTTTGTTGTGTTAATTATTGTCAGGAGCAATTCCTTATTAAAGAAAAACCAAGAAAAGACGGAGGGTTAGAGGCCAAGCCTACTAAACGAACAAAGTCGCGGACAGTCGCTAGGAAATATATAATAAAGACATATAAGAGTTAGGGTCTCGATCACGATCTATCGAGTTAGCATAATATAAAATTGTAATCGATCGCTGGCGTCAATAGAAACCTAAATGCAGCTGCTCTATTTTCTATACTGCTATAGAAAAACAGAGCAGCTGTATTGATTTATATAATATATATAATAATATTTGATTAGGTTGTGTATGTGTAATAAAACAGCTACGGTTCGATTGCAATTGGAACAAATTTAGTTAGTCAAATCGGCCCTCTGCTAGTAAAAACTTTCTTAGCTGACACGTAGTCCCCATTACCTACCTGTCCAATTTCAGCTTCATAGGTCAAGTACTTTTTGAGATTTTATTTTTAATCAAACATTTTGTTTACAAACTCAAAATTAACCTCAAGAACAAAACACATCCTTTTTTAAAAAGAATCAAGTTCCAGCTCGCGTGTATTGTGTAAAAAATGTAATGTGTAAGATACGGGTATAATGATTATGTCATAGGATTAAGTATGTAAAAAAAAGGTATGCCATCGATTTCGTCTGAACACATAAAATATTTTTTTTCGAACGGGCTAAATGCTGTTTGCCTCTACCGGCATTTTACAGCGTCACCAGATGAGACATAATTGGTCCAAGTATTATGACCGTTAATATTGTGTAAGAAACACCGCAGCCACAGATTACTGAATGCAGCCTAGTTTATTGGCAAGAGATGATTGGTGTGCTGTTATTCTGGTTTGGGCGTGATTTAAAAAAAACGCATTCAACCGAATTAAAAGTATTGTATCGTGTTCAATCGATTTGCTGCGCATCGCGTAAGAGTTTTTTGTAGACTTCATTCCGCTCTAATTTTTTTCCTGTAGGTTTCCGTAATATCGTAATCCCGTTTGCGATAAATCGATGCAAGCACGATTAGGGGGCTGATTTAGCGTATACAGGATGGTTCGTTACGATGGAGACACCGGATTTTTTCAAAATAATATAAAAGATTGTGTTTCTCGGAACATTGTCGACGATATAGCATGAAGAAGTACCTACGTTGAAACTCATTACTTCTAAGTACCTATACCTACTTTTTGGAACCTGTTGTTTTCCTTCAAATATAACAATATATATAAAAATTACTCTTGCATGTTTACATAACTTAACTTGCATCAATAATACAATAAAACACTGTGCCAAAGGCTTATTAACTATAATCTTGTGGCCACTATAAAACTTTATGCAGAAATAGCTAATTTATGAAGTAGTGTCAAGTTTTTTTTTAATCTTATGATTTTAAACTTTCATATTCCATCAAAGGTCACACGGCCAGACACAATAGAAATTTCATTGTTATAATGACATCGACAGTTGAAGGGATAGAGTTTTTCAACGAACTATTTATCCAAAGTTTTCCGTAGGCATTGACCGATTTCTGATGTGTACATTATATCATTTCATAATATTATTTACCTCGATGGATCCTACTTGCGGTTTCAATCGTTCTTGTAACTCGTAGAACGAATAGTAACCGTTGGTAACTGTTATTCGTAATCGTTTTCATCAAACTATTTTTTGAGAGGTTTTTTAAAAGATTGATTTAAGTACTTACAAATTGTAATTGTAATGTAAATGTAATTTCAATTGTAATTTCAAATCATAATTACCTACTAACCTTATTTTTAAATATTTCAAAAATGCAGTAGATAGGCGTTCGGTTTTATAAAACAATATTTCTTACTCCACTTCTGGGTCAATTTGCGCCCATTCATATTTTGTCTAATATCAGCACTACATGTGCGATAAAACAATTAATAAACTCATTCCATTAAACAAATTAGTTTATTGCGTAGGTAGTATGAGTAGTTCCCGGTCAGGGGACTAGGCTATCATAAATCAGAGCAGACTGGACGGATGTTCTGCCGCTGATAAACTCGAGAACAATGACACAACGGAAGTAACATTGCAGCTAGAACGTACCGTTAAAATTATCAGGTGATATGTTATAAACAATTATTATGAATGACAGATATACTACGCGCGGTGACTCATCTAGGTCGTGAAGTCTGAACGAAGAGAGAGCTGATGTCGTAATGGTTCTGAAGACAGGTCTTTTGATGACGTTACAATCACTTACTATTGAACATGAAACGCTTTCTTGATTGGAAATTCGTTCTAATTGAGCTATTCTTTTGCCTTTTGTCTTTTGTGTGAGATCGGTTTAAGATTTTGTGTAGGTACGTAGGTACCTAATTTAACAATTTTGTTCGACTAATTTTGAAGGCCCTCATAAACCTTAGACCTACTTTGGTAGTACATGAAATTGAATGACCGGTTCAATTGATTAATTTGACTTAAACGAGTTAATTTCGAACGTTATACAAAATCAATTCGATGATGTCGGTAGACTAAATCAGAACAAATACGATATTTATAGTAAGTAATAAGGTTTCTGTGGGACCTTCAAAATGTAGTCGAACTCAAATGTTAAATTTAGTAGAATTCAGAGGTTAGAATGCCGCCGAGCAAGCATTCATTCATGAGAAATAATGACGAAGATTTGTTGATTGATTAATATCAAAGAGAAGATGTTACTTGAAAAGATAAGTATACCTTCTTACATAAGATTATAAAAATTAATATATTCTTAGTCAGACATATTATTAGTAAACGTAGGTATTTTATTTACCTGCCGCTCACGATTGAGTTGACAGTTTGTTTCTCAAGTGAGCATTGGCTGTGACTGGCGGACATAATGACTCATAGGCGCCAATTGTAATTCTTAATTATGAGGAAAGTCTCAATCTCATATCCTTAGTGAAGTGAGTCAGTAGCAAACTCAGCATCGTTTTCACTTGTTAAAAAATTATATTATAATATGGGTAGGTACATACATATAGGTATACGTACATTTTATTCGTTGGAACCAATTGACCGCGAGGTGGCACTTTTCATTTTTCCATACCTACATTTCTTAGCGGCAGTCAATAGCGAGCATCGATTGCCCTCATAAGCGGGCATTGGTGGCGTTGTCATTGATGGTTCTTTTGTTAAAGCGTTCGTAAAGCTCAAAACGTTATTTTTGCCACTTTTGCAACTTTTGCCCACACCCTATTCGAACGCTCAACTGAGCATAAGACCTAAAATCGCATGATTATGCTGTCAAATATCGATCACAAACAACCATGCTCCAGAAGTGGGTCAAAAATTGCAAATTGGTGGCAAAAATACCTCTTTTTTAGCTTTCCGAACGCTGAACAAAAAGGGGCATGAACGACATTTTCACCTACAGATTCCCAATTCGAACGCCCTTTGTGAGCGTTTTTAGCGTTATTTTCGCTAAAAACTTTTTGGTGGCAAAACCACCTCTTTTAGCTTTCCGAACGCTGAAAAAAGAGGCATGAACGACATCCACAGATTCCCAATTCGAACGCCCTTTGTGAGCGTTTTTAGCGTTTTTTCGCTAAAACGCTCAGAAGTGATCTATTCGAACGCACTAAATGACACCAATCGATGCTCGTTATGGACTGCCGCGAAAAATATATGAAAAAAAGGAACAGTGCCATCTGGCGGTCAATTGCAGAACTAAAATTGACAGAGACTACGCTAATCACAAGCTTAATAGGTAGGCGAGATCGAGTATCGACTATAGATGTCATTTATGTTGCCAACTCATGGTAGAGGTACTGTCTATTTGTAGTATTGTTGACTGAACTGGCTGGTAGGTAAAGTACCTAACTCAAAGCATCTACTGTAGCTGTAGGTTGGGATCCGATGATTCAGAGCTTGCGTTCGATAATTTGCCTCCAAGGTTGCTATTTACGCCATGAGGTTAAAGACCAGTCGACCACAACCGTTAACTGTATCACTGTAACAGTATTTAACTGTTTCTTATAAATAAATACTAACGCCCTTATTATATCCAAGTACTGTACACGTAAAGTTAAAGTGGGTAATATCATATGGCACGAACTTAAATTGGCACCTAATTTGAAACATTTATTAGGTAGTAACTAGGTACCTACCTGCTTACACCTTTTCGAAGACGTATATTGTTTTGTACTTTTTCCTAATTACTTTGCTTGTGATAGCGATGACCAAAATATGTGCCATATAGTGGTTTTGATATCTCGTTGATTTGAAGCTTATCTGTTTACAGAACTTGACACAGTTTTGATATCAACAGTTCTAAAAACTATAATGCAGAGTAAAAATTCAACCAAATCTTAGGGCTTAGTTGTGTGCACAAAATTAGATAATTTATGAATAGGCTAGGATTTTAGGACTTGAATAATGGATGTTTTAGTCCAAGCCAAGATTCCGTTAGTCAGATTAATTTCTTTGGAAATACATTTTAACAAAACCTACGTCCCGCGAGAAGAAAATGTATTAGTCAATATATCTAATAACTATTTCAAAAAAGGACTTATCATAGGTTAAGCACTCTAAGCTGTAGGTACAAGCAAGCTAAAGTAATGAAACTAGGTACGTACCTACTTACTTCAAATTATATGTATACCTAGTACAAGTAATAAAACCAAAAGTCCTGGATAATTTTGAAGATGCCATCGCATTCTGATAATATAGTGAAAGCTTTTGCGGTTTCAACGTTCAATATTTTTTATACCGTTCTCGCAACGGCCGTTGAATGGGGACGTAAAAATGCAGTCAAGCGAGAATCATCAACCCCAAATTCTTTACGAAAACTTCATGGAGTTATAATTATTACTTAGATATGTATAATAACCTATCTACTTATGATTTAGAATAACTAAGGTATAAACACTTACACGTGTTTTTTTTATGTGTTTTATATTTTAATATCCACGTTTCGGAAGATATGTTTATTGTGTTTTTAGTAGCTGCTAGGCCCACTATAACTCATAAGGACCGTGCCCTTAGTAATACAAGATTTTAAACATTTTCTTTTTACAACTTAGTACAAGTTTAATCTATGCACTCATACTCAGTTCTTATGAGTATATAATTACTTACAGCCTTACTTATAAAATATGCTTAACTTTAAAGACGTTATTTAGTAGTGCGCTCAGAAAAATTGTTGTTATTTAATTTTAAGCAGCGTTCATATAGGTGTATATATATGTATATTATTATTTTATTATTATTTATTTAAGAGTTTCGACCGAAATTACGGTCGAAAACCTTTGTATCACATAATTTGAAGCACGAAATAAAGATGAAGATACTACATAAGTCATCAGTCGCATTACACTATCTTCGTAGATCAATACATTTGATATTTGCTACCTAACATAAAATGGTAGTGTAGAAATCCTCTTTACATAATTTCAGCGTTCAATGATTTCACATTGTCTTCGATTTATCGACACAATTAACTATCGTGGGATAATTTCACTTGGAATTGTATTATCGTCCATAAAGTGGGCAACGTGGATACATCCATCCATTTCACTCCACAACAGAATTAGACATGCGTAATTTGGTATTCCATTCTGAGCTACCTAATGGTAATGTAATGATGGATAAAATGAATCGTAAGAAATTTGGATTGTGCAAGGTAGATAAACTTTTTACATGTGATCATCAGTGATTGATCGGGATTATTTTGTTATTAGATACGCATACGGTAAAATTAGCCTGATGTTTGTAAGTTTACCCACTTATTTTCAGAACCATGAAAATCGAATTGTTGGTAAGAAGAATTTTATTTATACGTACGTACGTGCATATTTAGAGATAAACATCTACGGCCTTATTAATAAACTTGTAATAAACCCGGAGTAGGTAGTTAAAACATCTATCTGTCAATTTTTCGCTTGCAGTAAATGTCACGCGTGAAAGCAAGACAAAGCATGTTACGCCTAATCTATGTTTACGCAACGTTTATTATTAACAATTATTAAAAAATACATAAAGGCCCTATTGATTTGACACCTTCCTTACCTAGACACTTATTTTGCTTCTAAGTAGATGTAACAGGTCATAGCATAGCAACGTGGTAACTCCCAGACCGCAAAAAAGATCATCTACTTAGTAGCAGTAGTCCGGTACCAATAATAGATCTTTACAATGGATTTTTAGGCACAAGATATAAAACACCCACTTTGAAAAATCACGGATAAAGGAAGAATGTGGACATAAAGGTGCTAAGATTCATTGATGGATCTTTACAATGGATTTTTAGATGCACATTCGCTCCAAAATATCCAATTTGCAAAAATCATGGATAATAGAATAGAGTGGGCATAAAGGTGCAAAAAGATCCATCAATAAATTTTTAGACACACGTTAGTTATAATTGTAAAAAATCCATTTTGCAGAAAAAAAACATCGGAAATGGAATACAGTGGACATAAAGGTGCAAAAAGATCCATCAATACCTACATCTTTACAATGGATTTTAGTGGGCCGAGGGGTCCAACATTCTCCAAATACTTCGATGGGAATCTCCTATCTTCCGTCTTCCTAAACATGTTCTAATCGAGGAAGTCACTTGTCATACCCGTTTGCCTCCGGGCTCTGATACGTGCTGATTGAATTAGCAAAAGGATGTCGCTCCGATGCGTTGTTTTAAGGTCAAGATGGGTCAGGATATGCCAGATAAGTCAGGATGGGTCAAGATTGGGCCGCCAACACCAGCCGGCACCTTTTTGACGCATGAACTGTCTCATTAACACGTAATGTGGAATTTTAATTGTGACTTGTGACTCATGCAACTTACATGAGAGTTCTTGGTAAAGTTAAGTACCTACGTGCTTATGTGACGCTGTTTAAAATCATAAAAAAAATACATTATTAAACATATCTTCGTCCCAGCCTGTCTATCCCGCGAATAGGTAAAAGATTTATTGTACTTATAGGTACATTTTTGATTTTATCAATTACAAACAATTTTATAAACAATCAAATTTTTCCTCTTTATAATAGTATTTACTTATGATAGGTACTTGATATCTGATATCTCTAATATTGATCAAGGTAGCGAAATTCTAAATTTCTAGTATGCCCAATAAAGTCTTAAAATTTCTCCCAGACTCGTTTTCATCTTCAAATATGAAATAACATACGATCAATAGGAGTTCTATTTACATTTCGCCAAACAAGTATTTGCCACAAATATTTGCCGGCGTGCACACTTCGAACAGGTGAACAAATCAACACAGGTGAATGGGTGTAATATGTAGTTATCAGGATTTGTACTCGACGGTATCAACAATTGCGGAATTTATCGCCACATTGATAAGCCCTCTAGGGAAACACGATCAATAACGTTACCTATATTCTCGTCACTAATGTAGTTCTTAGTCCATATTTAGGGCAAAACTGTTGTGGCGTTCTGACTACATTTGACGCAACTTTCGTGCGTGGCCTCTTTTGAAAGTGAGATTACACACACGGGTAGTTTTTTTTCATTATCTCTCCTATCACCTCTAATGTTTGTATATTTTGTTTGGGACCGAGCGACGACAGTGTGAGGGCGTTTAGAACCGGTTCTAATATGACATCAGCGTCTCATTCCAGCAGTTTTAAATTTTAAATCCTGTTTGGAAGCGTAGATCAACGATATTTCACCCTTATTGCGTATTTAACCAGTTTTATCAGATATTTTTCTAATCGGAGTCTAGTTTGACTCTAGTTTAGATGTGCATTTATTGGAATTGTTTAATAAATTGCGAATATGTCAGTATATTGACTGTATGACAAATAAGTGTTATAAAGTGATGCATGTGCGTCACATCACGATGGGTCTACGTGCTTAAGCTCATAAAATAAACGCTGGGTGGGAATGCTACCGCGTACAAGGAAATTTGCATAACAAGCACCTTGTCTTTATAGGTACCTACTGCTTGTACTTGGTAATATTTAAACAAATTAAACGCAGGTGTCTATTCGAAACATTGCATGAAAATTGCATTTTCTACACACTTTAAATAAAGATAAAGTAGATTTTGTATAGAGTAAATACATAAGGTAAGCGGTAGATTATGTAGGTATACTTATAAGATCATACTTGGTATAGTAAATACAACATTAGAAATGATGTACCTAATAACATTGTCGGATTCTAGCGTACTCTTGCTACTGTACATGTAATGAATTGGATTCATGTCCAAAAAATCAACATCATTTATTTATTCACCTGTCTGTTATAACTAGCAGCAAATTAAAAAAAAAAATTGTTCTTATTCAAGCATTCGAAACGCTTGCGCAAGTAATGGGTCTCGATTCCCACAAGGCGCACATCTAGGTCCTGTTATGTTTTTCAACTTTAAGGAAAAATAATGTATTAGGTACTTACCACGGCGATAAGCTTTCCCCGCACCGTGACGCCGATCATGGGCGCGAACCTCACTTCCACCCCTGGCTCCACCAACAGTTCTGCATCTCTTTCCACCAAGAGATCATCTCGCAGAAGGTAAGGTCCCCCGTCTCGCTTCCACACTGTTCGCCCACCTGCCAGAACACCACCCGGCAACTCTGTCAGACCCGCAGACCTATTTACCAAGTAAGGATCCGACTCTACTAACTCCTGTCCCGTGCATATACATAAACTTATCACATACAACACCAATACTGTCCTCCACTTGTATTTAGTATCGCTGAACTGACTATGTCTCTTCTGCACCCCCATATCCTTACAGCACTCCATTATTCACTAACTGAACACGAAAATATTCATTTCACTTTTAGTGAGAAACGTAAGTTTCCCACTTGCACGCAACCTATTTCCACACTAACTAAACATCAAACTGGTATTCCGTAAAGATGTAACACTGCACATCCCTGTGTATTATCATGAAACTTATTATTGAAGCTCACTTTCAGCAGTCACAGAATCTGTACTTATCGATAAACAATCCATACCGAAACAAAGGTAGGACTATCCGACCGAAGCGCAAGCGGTGGAAATAAACGAAAAGAGCGCTTCAGCACGACCGTTGAACAAAGTAGTTAGGCCGGTTTTGTAGTTTACTTACCTCCTCCCTCCTCACACCCGCTCAGGTTCGAAGCCTCCTCCCACCCTTCACTTCACTCACTACTTCCTCTCACACGCACACATTACTAGTATGAAAATGTGACGCACACTAGTATAGTAAAATAACATTCGTGAATTAATATATAAGTATGTTTATCAGTTGTCTAGTACCCATAACACAAGCTCTGCTTAGCTTGGGACTAGATGGCGTTGTGTGTTAGTTGTGGAATATTTATTTATATAATATTTATAATAACATACGATGTCTACACAAACACAATATCTACAAATTATTTCTCAGAAAATATGTTATTCAAATAAAACATGTTTTATTAAATATACCTAAATCTAAATTAAAATACTTTTTTATTTAATAAAACAAAAGATATAATCATGGTAGAAACTATGAAATTTATATAGTTGGTAGAATCCTTTTTTTAGCCTGGCAATGCTAGCCGGCCGGTCGCCGGTCGGCATTTTATCGTTCATTTCCGTAGGCATTCCACGTTCATTTCATTCTTAATCATTCATTCAATCCAGTGCTGCCAGGTGTGTTGCTTTTTTTCCTTTTTCCCCCGCTTTTTGCCAAGGCGGTTTTTTTCTGTTTACAGGCTAACGTGGTTCCGCTTTTTTAAGGTTACTCAACCCAGTTAGAACCCGTGTTGCTCTAAGTAGGTACTCAATAACTCAAGGTATGTTTTGGCGATTACTTAGTTACATATGTATTTTCTTTAATATTAATAAACACGTCTTTGCACTCATTACCATTTAAATGGTATTGTTGTCTGAATATAATTTCCTTGTTGTTTGGCAGAAGACCAAATCAAATTGTTCTGCAGACTACTACGCGCAGTGGAAGGAAGAATAGTAATATTTGGTTGGCTATCAAGAGTCCTACTTATGTCCTCGTTATCAAGAAGCTTTGATACCAAACAATATGCCTAACTTAACATACAATAATGCTTACCAACAATTCCGAGGTGCGTCGTACGGAGCAGCGTCAGCTCTGTAAGCCTGTTCTATTAGTTAGGGAGAGAAGGGTGCAGGAAGGATATAAGGAAACAAAACAGACCAACTCCAGGCAGTCCCTCTATATCTTCGCATTCCAATCTTCGGTCTAATTATTCCTGTGGTTCAGGTGCTTTCACAGCGCAGATGCAAACCGGTGTCCAATTAATTTAATCAATCTAACACTTAGCACGCAACAGTGAACTACAGTGATTACCGAATTTAACTCAATTAATCTTACGTTTTAGTTATAATTATACATTTCCAAAAACAACCAAACTAGCTTATCAGCCATTTTTACAAAAAGGCCCTAATATCTCTCCGCCCAAAGTGGCATTACAAAGCCAATACAAAGTACAAGTGACGTTACGAGCGGCGCAATCTAGTAGCAACGTTCGGGACCAAACATTTGTCGTGATTCTATTCTAATTATCTAATTATGTGCTCTGAATTCAAATTATGTGCTCTGAAGCGATCTTGATACACTAGCTGACCAGCAAGGCCAGGCTTAGTCAACTGTATACAAAGCCACAAAAATAATCTATATTATAAAAATTAAGCCTACTACCCGAACGAAGTTGCGGGCAGTCGCTAGTACATATATAAAAACATACTTCAATTTCTTCAGGTCACGCTATAACTTGAGAACGGATACGAGTAGAACAATCTCGCTAATTATTTTTTGTTGTGTTAATTATAGTCAGGAGAAGGTTCTTGTGAAAGAAAAACTAAGAAAAGATAAGAGGTTATAGCGAGGCCGAAGGCCGAGTCTACTTCACAAACCAAGCTAGAAACGGAATAAATATTAATAATAATCAGAAATATCTTAATAGGATACAAGAATATTAATATTGGATCGCAGTTGGAGTATGCGGTCCCTATTTGGAACCCTTTTTACAAGAAGTACATTGAGGCAATCGAAAGGGTTCAACGCAAGTTCCTACGCTCTATGAACTATAAAAGTTTCCGTAATTACCTTTCTTATTCAGACTTGCTCATTAAATACAGACTTTTATCACTTAAGTCCAGACGCAAATATCTTGAGGCGGTCTATCTTTATAATGTCGTTCACAATAACATTGATTGCATAGATTTAGTTGACAAAATATGTTACGCTGTCCCGAGAACAGCTACGCTGAGAAGTACGCGCTCACATTCGCTCTTTGCACTTAACCCCTGTCGTACGAACTCGGGACATCGCTGTCCTATTCTTCATGTGGCTGAATGCTATAATGAGTCGTTTGAGTCAGTTGATATATTTGCATGCTCTTTAAATAAGTTCAAATCGTCTTTAATTTTATTATGTTCTGAAGAAGATTTGTCAAACGCAGACCTATGTTCGCATTAACTAATATTTAGTCACTTGAATTTTATAATTCTATTATATCTTCAGCCTTACTAACTACGTAACTAATCTGCACACATGAGCTATTTGTTTATTACTTATATACTATGTTCTCTAGCTGCATCTTCTTTATTAAGTCTCATAATGTCAATCTGTGAATAACGCCGTTGGCTGCATTATTACTCGTTGTTATTAACCATGTACTTTTATCTTATATTGTATAATGTAGCTGTTAGTTATTCCGAAAAAAAAAAAAAATAAGAAGTTTGGAAAAAATAAAACTAAGTATATGATTTATTAGGTTTATATTTTTATGTTTATGTGTGGTGTTTTGAGCGGAATAAAATTTCATAGAACTCCATAGGAAATTTACCACCTTGTAACCTAGGGATTGATTATTAATAATTAGACTTAACTATTAACCTATTTTAATTCCAAATTTCATTAAAATTAACAAACAAACATTCATACACACAAAATATTGCATTTATTTTGATTATATAGAGATAAGGACCATTTTTTATATAATATAGGATACATTTTTGTTTTTTTTTCTCATCTTGTAAAATTTTGTTATTTTTTTAATTTCCAAAACCTTTAGAAAATTTCTTCAAGGTTTAATATGTATTATACATCTATACGTATATTTACAAAGTTCATAGAATCTTCTTGGAAATGTTCAAAATATTTTATTGCGTTAATATTCGTCTTTAAATTACCAAAAATAATTAGCATACATTAAGAAAATAAATCTTGACTTACAAAAAAAATGGAACTGACTTCAACACTAAAAAGTGTGAAGTTATTTATTGGAGTCCACCATTGGTGTGGTACCATTAAACTTCACAAAATCAAAAAGTACCATTATCGCAATATTGTGCGCATGGTAGCGACTTCAACACGTTATTTCATATTTTTTAGCGTTGAAGTCGGTTCCATTTTTTTGTTCGTAACATTTATATTCACCCTTGTTAATTACGGGATCTATGTCTTTTACCGTCAAAAATGATATCATAAAATCATCAAAATAGGCGAAACACTTTTCAGTTATTGGAGTGTAACTCCAAAAAATTGCTTTACCGAAATTAAATGGGACCATAAGGAAGCATTCAAATAAAACAGAATCATCAAAATCGGTTTGCCCAGTCAAAAGTTCTGAGATAACATAAAAATATACAGTCGAATTGAGAACCTCCTCCTTTTTTGGAAGTCGGTTTATAAATAGGATGAACTTCATGGAGGCTTATATTTCATAGATTGGAACTTAAGCAGTAGGTGGAATATATTACATAGACACAATTACGAGTATGCACTGTATTCTTTCCAATCACGACAAATCTAACATTTGAACAATCCTATTGGGTCAGCAAAGTGCAGACTAGGCTATACAGGTAGCTTTTTAGGGGCCCGCTGCTAACTCGAGTCAGCACATATAGATAAATATTTACGTTAAGTTATGTAGTTGTTACATTATACATAACATATATCTAAATGGATTAGCCCAATCATTTTACACTCGAGCAAAGATCGTGGAGGTTTGCTGGTGGATTGACTGCCGATACGCCTGTCACAACTATGTCATATACTCAACAAGTAAGTCCTAAAAGGCTGGGAGCTAATGTACTAAAGTGCAGTCTAGCAGAAACATATTTCCAAAAAGCAATACAGCACGTAAATTTACTTATGCTCAAATGCTTAAAACAAAAATGCTTAGCAGGTTCATTATGTAGCATGGTAAAAATATAATGATTTCGAATTTCTCATTTTACTGAACTCGAAAGAGATATTGTATATGTAATAATTTAGTATTTCACCAAGCTATACAAAAATTTATTAGTATGTACGAGTATTTGCTTTTATAATAGTGAATAATAATTAGTGACGAATAAAGATTTGTATTCATAATAATTTTTATTGTGTTAATTATTTAGATATGCATACAAAACTTTAATAATTACATAAAGATGAAATCTGCAATTTTTTGGATTATTTTTCGGCACTTGGCAACACATGTAAAATGTTCATCATTGATCGTTCGTCTGACTCGTTCACTCGTTCACTCTCACAAAATCTTCTTCGGGCGTCGACCTAGTTTCTCTTGCTGTAAATTTTTTAATTGTTGTAAAATAGTTAAGACTGCATTATTTTTGCGTAATTTTGATTTAGAAATAAAATTAGTGCATCACGTAAGTCTACACATTGTCTACACTCTACATTTTACTGCAACTCAAAGATGTGATTGATTAGATGGTGTGGCGTCGTGGCAGCCAAGCGGCGACATCTTGTTTTCCGTTTCTTTGTATATTTATTTATTCATTCCGAAGTCAGATTCCTGGATCAATGGTTAGCATCGGCTTTAAATAGATTGAAATCAATAATATTATATGTAGCGATAACGTATTTCAGTGTTTTATGGTACATTTCTTTTTAGATTCAACACAATCATGAGCTCTAACGGAACCCGCGTGTACGTGGGCGGCCTCGTCGAAGGCATCAAAAAGGAGGATCTCGAACGAGAGTTCGACAAATATGGAAAACTGAACTCTGTTTGGGTTGCATTAAATCCCCCAGGATTTGCGTTTATAGAATTTGAAAGTTTACAGGAGGCTGAAGATGCGTGTAGCGCTATGAACGGTTTTGAGATGCTAGGCGCGACGCTCAAAGTTGAGATTTCTAGGAGGCGAGACGGACCTCGCCGGGGCGGTGGTGGTGGAGGTGGCGGAGGGTTCAGAGGTGGCCGCGGTGGCGGTGGAGGCGGTGGTAGCTTCAGGGGACGCTCGTTCGGAGGGTCTTCTGGAGGTAGCCGACCTTACAACTCTTCCTATGGCGGCGGCGGCGGCGGTGGCGGTGGTGGCGGCAGGCCATACAACCGCAATGGCGGAGACAGCTACGGCTCCGGCGGTGGCGGCGGCGGCGGCGGTGGTGGCAACTTCCGGTCTAGGTCACCTCACTCTCGATATTAATTAATTTGGTTTTAGTTTTACTCTTAGGTTTAGTGTTATCGTTATCTGAAGCCTTTCAAGTATTGAAATTCGAAAACAAATACTGGGGGTTTAATGCTAGGAAGTGTTCTGTTGAAGGCACCAGGAATTAGAGGTAACTATCATCTTTATACCTATTATATTAGTAAAAGTTTTGCCCATTTCAGATTAAAGATAACAAGCACATTTGTTGTATCATAGTTTGAGGTTATCTGCACTTGTCGGAATGTAGAAAAATTGGCATGGTAGATACAATTGGGTTAGACCCAGTTGTCATGACATTGAATTAGTATAGCTACTTTGTACTTTTTAACTTAAATTAACCAGTAAAGTCTTATGGTTTCATATCAATACATTTCAGTCAACTGCGGTGACACCTCATGTGATTATTGTAACTAACAATTTATTTATATTATGTGATGATTTTTGTATTCTTAGGTTTCCTGACTGACTATGATAAAATGTTTAATATTGTACAATAAGTACAATGTTCTATCTATATAGTCATTTTTATTACATGTGTACATGCATGCATGTGTACATGCATACATTCATACTAGTCATAAGTTTCCTCGTATTATCTTGTCAGAGAATAATTCAAGTATAAATGGATCTTGTTCACTTTGTTCCTTGCCAAGGTTTAAGAAAGCTGGCTAATACATGCAAGGATGAGTGTATAATATTTAATTAGGAATGGATAATATCCAAATTAGCCCAAAGCTGTTTGCATGGTAATATAAAATAGTCTCTTGTTCAGAGATACATCAAAATGAGCTTGAATGTTTAGATCTGATATCATGCTAGAATATCCACAAAACGGGCAATGCTTCTTCTGCATAAAGGTGCACAGTTCCAATACTTTCTGTATTTTTGATCCTAAATGCCTTAAATTGTTTCACTGGCCTAACACTGTCGTAGTACTATTATGTATCCTGTGACCTTGCCCTGAGAAACATCCCACACTCATAAGGTTCACACTTTGGTTTGATTCTGGTTTTGTGTACCCAGTGTATAACTATTACTTAGTAGGCCGGTGTAGACATTCTGCTCAGCTGCAATTCTTTCAAGCAAATCCTTTCTGTAGTCCTGTGGTATACTCTCTTGACCATCCTCCCATCATACATTTGTAAGATGTTGCCTTGCTGTATGTGCAAGTATGCCTTCACTACTCAACAACAAATCATCCATTGTGTTTTAGGCTTTGGAATGACATTGTTGGGTGTATTCATTCAGTGGTTTATTTCTAGCATTGAATTTGTTTGTTCTGGAATGATCTGCAGGGCTATTATGTATTTCAGTTGCAAAAGTAGATTGAAATCTAAAAAAAATTACAGCTTTGTCACTTTTGTCAGCTCCAGTTGTCAACTCACTAACATTTTTGCTTACTGGAGCTGTCAAAACTATCAAGCCATCATTTTCCAAGATTTCAATCGACAATAGATTGTAACTTAAGCCTGTATTCCAGAAGTATGCTCTGTAGGGCTATTATGTATCTTATTTGCTAACATATGATGATTGAAATTGAAAAAAATGCCGGCTCTCACTTTTGTCAGCTCCAGTTATTAATTTACTAACGTTTTTGCTTACTGGAGTTGTCAAAATTAACATAGAACCGCCATATTATTTGATTCCAATTTTTGTTAGCAAGTGAGATGCATAAATAGCCCTACTGTTGTGAATCTACACTTGAGTACAGATCTGATAAAACTTTGTTTGGCATTTAATGTCAAATCGCACCTCAAGTCAAGATTAACTAGGTACTGAGCTTCATTCTGGAATACAGGCCCACAATACTTAGTAGCCTGGCAGGAATCTATTTGTTAGACTCATCCTATGAGTAAAATTTTGGCCCTTAGTTCACTATGCAACTCAATGAATTGACCCATGAAGAAGTTGATATATAAATTTGAAAAATCCTGTAACAATGAACAGTATCCCAATATTTTAAATAAATGTCAAAAAATTGATCAGTAAATTAATACTTGAGTCATATTTTTTTACAGTGCCTGCAATTTAAGTCTATCATAATATGTGTGGTCAGCTATGTACTGATTTTGCATGTACCAGTCATGTGATTTTTTCATTACAATTACGTTTATAATACAATGCTAGCACTAAACAAGTATTCTGTATCTTTGTTCCCAATATTGTTTATTTTATGCCGTTATGGTTCAGTGTAAGTCCCCTTGATTGACTCTTGATATGACTATCATGATAGTTGCCTGCATGTGCCTATAAGTCCTATATGGCCAGACCTTTCTAACAGAATAGTATTGAACATGACAATTGGACTATTTCACCTTTTATATAATATACCATTTATAGCATGTGGTCTGATCTTGTAGGTCTGCGGGTTGATCCATGGGCAATTTTTTTTTGCCAGTCGTCATTTCATTCAATTATATCAGGCAAATTAAACTACTTCCAGTCTTGATAGTACTAATGGCAACTTCTTTTACCTGGATTTGCAAGTTAATTGCAAATCTGAAATCTTTATTGAACAATTATATTTAAAATTATACTGTTTCTTAAGGCTTATTGAATTTATAGTTTGCTACCAGTCGCATAATTTCTACCAATAGTTAGTGTAATGTTCACATAAAGTTGCAACTCTATATAGAGGTCCAGTCTATAATGTAGTTAATTTGTTTTAACCTGTCCGTAAACAGCAGTGGGTTACATTCTTCTCCAATGTTAGCAATCATCAACATGGAACATGAAATCTAGGTGGTAATAAAACTTTAACTTGGCACAAATCAAACACAAAATGGATTGTATCTGAACTTCATATAAATAATCTTTTGACAATATCCAGAATGGTGATTTTGGTTCACTGGGTTTGACTTCTTGCTACTGGTAAAATAAACAATGTTAAAAGTGAAATATCTGTTGCATTGTAACGTAAAAAAAAGTTATTTCATATTTTGAGTAGGTTACCTACGTATTTTCCTTGTGAGATTGTGGTATTTGTAGAAATTACCATTCTGAAAACTAGTCATTAGTAATTTGCCCATTAGATGAACTTTGAGTATTAGTTCTCTGTATACCTACTCATCATTAAATTATTGTTGGACATTTTTTACCTAAACTGTTACTTTGAACTTAACTGATTATTGTGTCCCGAGAGTATTAACTTGAGTTGTTTCTTGAGAATTCCGTAATCAGTTTATTTATTATTGTATGTCTAATTCTGTGGTTTATCTCTTTCAGTTCCATTGGATTTTATGATCTCCTGTTGACTCGTTCGTCTGCAGACGAATTCAAGAACAATCTTCAGTGTATATTTAACATTCTACCTAAATATTCTAGTGGATAAGTTTCATTTGCATAAAAATAAAAAGAATTACGACTATTTTCATGTTTTATTGCAATTATTCTTATACGGTATTTGGAAGATAAATTACTTAGGTAGGTTTAATTATTTTCATGGGCTGCTTAAACTAGCCATAAGCAACTCCATTTTGTTAAGGAAATTTTTGCCTTCCATTTTGTCCAATTTGATCTCTTTGAAAGCTCCACCGAGGTTTTCCCATTTCTTGTCTTGAACTAATTCACTAGAGAAGAAGTCTTTCCGTGGTGACTGTGCGATGAATACTTGCATCCCGACTGAGGGCTCGCATCTGATTGCTATCATCCTGTCCCCTGTAAAACATGCGTCATTAGATTTTGTAGGTTAGGTAGGTATACTATACAACATTGCAGAGTTGTCAGAGGAAATGTGGATTTCACAAACCTCAGCCATATAATAATTAACATAACACGTATTTATGACGAACTAATTCAGACCGTCCGTGTTATAACTAAACATGTACTGTGGGGCCAAAGTACCTAGGTACCAAATGCGAGATACAATGGGTGATGATGAAATTTGTATTCTAATGTAGATGTTTAATTTCGTGACATATTACGTGTAGGAATGTAGCTAATAATGTAATTGTGGTCAAAATCATGACTCCGGATTATTACTAGACACCTGAGCTCTAGACTACTTGTGGGAATAAAATATATTTCGATGGTTGTGTCTAAAACGTCAAAGATCAATTAGGAGAACTTAAATAGACATAAATTTAGTGTTTAAATTTTAAGTAAAAATGTTTTGATAAAATAAGTGAACGCACGCCATTTCTTTTTGCAACTATTTTATATTTAGTACATACATAGCTGTGTTCGTATTTTTGTAATAATTGGCGAGAAGTTAAAAAATAGGGAAATCATGTCTGATGTATGTTCGCAAACTTTCGTTCCTAAAAACCACTTATCCCGGGTTACAATTATCTGCAGAATGGTAACCCAGGATGGCCGTTTTGGAGCTTTGCTCATTGCAAGTGTAATGGAATTGGGAACAATCAATTTATAAACGTCGCGAGCGCAAATCGGCTTTATAAACATCGAGTCACCGCCTCGCCCCAATTTGTATATTATTTATGAATACATTGTTCTTTGTTTGGTTTTTTTAGTATTAGTGCTGATGGAAGTCACTAGAACATTAAGAAATAATGGAACTTTACATGTATGTAATATAGAACATAACTTGTCTAACACTTGTCCGTGCTGTATTTTAGGTAGGTAAAGAGAAATAATATGTGAAAATATAAGTAACAAGCTTTGCTTTGCGGTTACACCCACATGGTGATGAAAAGTATTCTATTTGTTAATTAAGTGCCTCATGTATATCCATACCAAATTTCATCAAAATTGGTCCAGACGTTTGAGCGTGAAAAAGTTACATACATGTAAACAAACTCACAAACTTTCGCCTCTATAATATTAGTGTTAATGTGATACCTATGCATTACAAGACTACAGCCGGTGACAACTCAAGTCTCAAGTGAAAATAACACAGACGTCGAAATTTGGATTTGATTGAATTGATGATTACGTAGAATTTTGAATAGCCAGTTAGAATATGAAAGAACAGTGAGAAACAAAGCAAAAAGAATGAGTTTATTCGGTATTTAGTCTCTTATGCTGACGCATGCCAACCGAATAAACTGCTTTAGAAGTGCTCGTCAAGGTCAAACTGCTTCTAGAATAACGCGTGTACCGCATGGCAATAAGCCGCACAATTATGTTGTATTTAGGGTTGCCATCCGTCCGGGTTTTCTCGGATATGTCCAGTTTTAGAGCGTCCGGGCGGGGTTTCATTTGTAGTCCGGGTCTAAAAATATTAAGTCTAAAATAAAATGAATCTACGAGTAACTGATTATTAACAAAATTTGTAACAAACTGTAATAAGATTCTGTTTTGTTAGATATATTTAAAATGATGATAAAAGATGACTCAATTTAATTTTAAGGTCTGAAAATGAATAAAAAGGTGATTAATGACATTTTTTATTACACTATGTTTAAAAATACCTGGTGACATATCCGGGTTCTGGGCTCTAAAATCCGGGGTTTTCAAGCGTCTTGTCCTGGTTGTCAAATTTTAGAAATGGCAACCTAGTTGCCATTCATTCATTAGGTATAACATAAAATTACCTAAACCTACCTGTATGGGGTACATGTTATCACGGGATATCTGTTTAGTACGTCTTTGTTGTGTTCTCCATACAAACATATTCGCCAATTTTTCTCTTGATCTCTTGACAATATTTTTTATGCGTTTAGTGTGAAGATGCAGAGAGGACATAGGGACAAACGTTTGAATGGAGAGACTCCAAATAAGTACTCGCAGATATATTTCGATGCAAGAAAACGTATTTACTGTAAGTAGCCAAAACCCAACTATTCACCAGAGCCAAAAAAAGTTATATCTTTTATTGAAAGATGATTTTTAGCAAACAGTTTTGTTAAAATAATACAGAAATAAAAATATGTTTGTTGAATTCTCAAAATGCTCTTTTTGTTTCAAAGCTGGCGCTTTCCGTGTGGTCCCATTTAAATTTCATCAAATTCGGACTAGTAGTTTTTGAGATACACTCCAATAACTGAATAGAATGGAAGTCGGTATTAAATTTATCAAATTGTACTTGTCATCATCCATTACTGCGCGGGTGAAACCGCAGCTAGTCTAAAATAATTGCATCCCTCCCACATAAAATGCATGCCGGATTGTATATTGCAAATAGGCAACACAACCAAAGCCTCTTCGACATGGGTTTCGCATCTACATGAGGCGCAGGTGGGCTGTATGGTTGGTAGCCCATTCTTTTTTCCTAGCAGTGCAATCATTATTTATCAACACATTCGTAATTATAAATATTCGAAATGCCGTTCTTCTTGTTTCTTGTCGAATTAAGTACCTCCTTTTTTTTTGGAAGTCGGTAGAAAAATGTCGTATGTTCTTCCCCGGGATTTAATTTGTCTCCTTGCCAAATTTCCTTGACTTCTGTCCGACGACGGACAGCGTTCCACTGCTAGAGAGCAAACTATTGTTTCTAAGTTTGTTTCGGCGGTGGCGTAATAAAAGCAGCAAAAGAACACGTTTGTATCGATCCATTGCGAAGACTGAACATAGGATCTTCGCTGCGACTGCGACGGCGTGCGTACCCTCTTGCGTTGCGACGTCATGCATAGACGCAACGCAGGTGTGGTATACAAATGCGTTGAACCGTTGCAACGTCGCTACGCAACGCGACGCATCGCACTAATGGTACAAGTCCTAACAATTTATTAAAAATATTAAGATCTATGGATTTTGAAATAAATAAATATAAATAGACCAGTCTCTCGAATATGGGGAGCAATGAGTTAGCCTCCGTCCACTTGGATCCACAACTTGGCTCCACATGTGGATCCGCGGATACCTTTATCTCCTCTTAAATCCACCATTGAGGGGATCCAAAAATACTAATATATTTCTATGCCTCTTGAATCCACAAACGAGGGGATCCAATAATAATAATATTTTTATATGCCACTTCGATCCATCATCATCATTATCATCAGCCTGTAGCAGTCTACTGCTGGACATAAGCCTCTCCAATTGAACGCCACTTAGGTCTATCTTGGGCTTCTCGCATCCAGTTTTTGCCAGCCGTCTTGCGCAGATCGTCACTCCACCGTGCCTCAGGACGTCCTACACTACGTTTGCCGAGACGCGGTCTCCACTCTAGAACTCGTTATCCACGTGTATCGTTATCTAGAACACATTATAGTCCACTTCCATCAACACTCCGCTAACAAGGCCATTTCAGGACCTTTCTTCTTTTTCTCTGAAATATTATACTGAATACCCCTTTTTGAAAAACTTTTTTTTTCTATTAACCAGTGTACACGCATGAAAATGACGGGATCTCCATTTAAGATAGGTACATTTGTAGCAGTTGTATAAAATATAGGTTCATATTGTTTAAACAACAGATTTAATCAATTATTTATTATGTAAAACAGGTGACAAATCGAAATAGGAGAAGCTGAAGCGCTCGTAGCGGAGCTTGACTTGACGATCTTAACCGATCAACAAGTTAAGCAACGCCTGCTGCGGTCAGGACTTGGATGGGTGCCCGCTAGTGGCATTATTCAACTGCGCGCTTCCGTGCTTCGGAGGGCACGTTAAGCCGTCGGTCCCGGTTGCTTGTCTTAGGACAACAGTCGTTAGCTATGTCGAAAGCCTTCGGGTGGCCTGAAAACTACGACATGGGTTGGCCACTAACCTATCCACCAAGCCGCACTAGGCCCGCGTGGTGGATTATGGCCCAACTCTTCTCTCTGAGAGGAAGACTCGGGTCCCAGCAGTGGGAACAAAATGGGCTGATTACGAAAATTATGATTTATGATGATTCGGTACAAATCAGCAAGCCTCCGCTTCATTTATAAATCGTTTGTTATAGCGTAAACCTGATTAAGTAGGTAGATTGAAAAGGAATCAAAATATTCACAGATCCATCTGTGGATTTAAGAGGAAAAAGTAGTATCCACGAATCCACCTGTGGATTTAAGAGGAAAAAGAAGTATTCACAGATCCACCTGTGTATTGTAGAGGAAAAAGAAGTATCCACGGATCCCCCTGTGGATTAACGGGGAGATAAATGTATCCGCGAATCTACATGTGGAGCTGAGCTGTGGATCCAAGTGGACGGAGGGATGAGTTACCGTTAGGCGAAGCCAGGAGACAAGAGGAAGCGTTCCCGAGCAGTTCGACGGGCCCCGAGCCCAGATGCGAGCTACTCGCTAACAGCTGCCAGCCCATGCATCTGCCGACTGCTTGCACAGCCGTCATTTGATGCTGATATATCTGGTACAAGAAGAGCGACGATAAATTATTATATGTTTGCTCTCCCTCATGCTTTATACTTCTGTAGCGGTAGAACTTTATTTTAGGTGTATATTTCTATAGTAATCGTTTTCAAGCATTGATTAGGTATAAGGGATACTGAACTCTTTGGTTGAAGTTAGTATACATTTACTTGGAAACTGTAAAGTAATGATGATTCAAACTCCTTGTACATTATTCTAATATTCAAAGTTATAAACATATTGGCTACGTTCCGGAAAGCACCGAAATGACTCGCGACGTTCGCACACCCCCTCACAAGCCCACGATCATCGTGAGCGACTGAGCGAACTCGATACGCCATCGATGACATCTCCAAAAACGCTCATAGATTGCCTTAAAAAAATGACCTAATGAAAGTCGTGCTAAATCAATAACATCGTTCACGCCGCTATGACTCAGCTGTCATAGTAGACGTTGCAGCACGCGCGTGGACCAATCTCTGCTTTCTTTCTGAAATTTAAACTAATCACCGAACATGTCTATTTGTAACCTCGGAAGTAATTCGTATTTGTAATCGTGGTGTTTGTCATCATTTCTTCGTAGGTTTGAAGGACCACTTTTTGTGTGGATTTGTTCTGAGTTATGCTTCCTGACATTATTTCTTCGTAGGGCGCGAAAGTTGTGAGCGTTGACGGCGCTTACCGGAACGTACTTTAAGTGTTTCGTGGTTCCAAATTCAAATTACGTACTGCCCAGCGGATTGTAATGAAATTTAGTACAGAAGGCGGGAAAAATCCTAACAATGGCTATCGTAAATTTCAATTATTTTTCATAGATTTATGTTTCTTTTAACGTGTAATTGTGGTGGCTTATTAACCGTTAACTGTTCGTAATGGTGCACGAGTATAGGCCAAGTGTACATAATCATGAAACGTTGTTTGTGTTTTCCTCATCATCCCCTTAGAAAATGTTAGTAATGGTTTCACCTCGTTACTAGAACGTGACTTAGACTGAACAGTGACTGAATGGCGGACTTATTTATGTGACTGTGAATAGACTGACTACTTAAATGAAAATCTCACTTGATGCAACATTATCTATTAGGTCTATTTAACTTGAGGAATGGCAAAAGTACAAGCGTAAGAGTCCACTTTAAAAAAGTACATCTAATGACTTAGCACTTTCGGTTAGAGTTGCATGACATAATATAAAGTGAGTTTGTTGAACAGGATATGTGAAAATGTATGTATTACTAAAACGTTCTAAGGCAATTGAAGAGGAAAACAAAATCAAAGTTTCATGGTTTGTACACGTGTAGTATTTTCACCTAGACTCGTGCACTATTAGGAACACAACTGTTAATAATCCCCCACTAATACACGTCAAAACTAGAAATGCTAGAAAATTAGTAAAATTAAAAAAAAAAAAACTACGATAGCGCCATTGGTAGGCTTTTTTCCCTCCATCCTGATCTACCTTTAAAAGGCTAGATATATGTATATCTTATGAAACGCGATAAGTAGCCATTTGAATTTTCACGCTCGCGTTATAATACATATAAAATACAATAAATAATCTACAAATGATACAGATAGTGCGTTCGAATAGACCCCTTCTGAGCGTTTTTAGCGAAAATAATGCTAAAAACGCTCACAAGGGGCGTTCGAATTGGGAATCTGTGGGTGAAAATGACATTTATGTCTCTTTTTGTTCAGCGTTCGGAAAGCTAATTTTTGACCCATGTCTGGAGCATTGTTGTTTGTGATCGTTTATTGACAACTATCTATTTGACAGCATAATCATGCGATTTTAGGTCTTATACTCGATTGACCGTTCGAATAGGGTGTAGGCAAAAGTGGCAAAAATAACGTTTTTGAGCTTTACGAACGCTTAAACAAAAGAGCCATCGATGACAACGCCACCAATGCCCTGTAATCTAAACGAACGCAACTATAATAGAGAGAGAGCAAAAAAAAAGGGCTTATAGTTGTTAGTTGTATGTTTATTTTAATCAACGTTTTTCAACGTTGTTATTGTTCATGCTCTATAGTAAAAACGTTATGATTACTAATAATAATATGAATACCTGACAATATATGAGATCCCTGAGTTCTTGCAGTTCGTAGGAGAGATGTCGCACCTTCCCATCGCGGCAGATGCACTTGAGGGTTTTCTCACCGACGTGAACTACGAGAGACGTGCGGCATACTGCGTCGTACCTATCAAGACAAGTATACTATATTATTAACTACAGATATCTATACAGTTTCGACGTGAAAACGTGAACGTCTTTAAATTTGCCATACGAGGCCAAAAACCTAATGATAACGAAATCGGGGGATACAGTTGGGCGTTGTAGTTTCGAATCTATCCTATACGTCTAAAAATAAATTATATCACTGGATAGCTAAACGCCCAAGAATTCATTACGATAAACGAGAACAGTGACGCATCGCGCGGGGTGAAGGGGAAGCGCCGCCATTTTGAGGCTATTTTGCTGCGTTCGAGATTTGCAATTAGTATAACTTTTGACTCGGAGAAACGTATTCACGTACAACACACGGCCGTGTCCATGACACAGCCACACCCTATTTTTGAATGTTATTAGGAGACGGTAAAAACACGAGGCCCATTTGTAATCCAATTCAACAATTATCTCGCTGCCACTGCAGTTCGACTCCGGTTGTCGTTGGATAATTATACCCAAAAACACATTCTACCATCACTGTAGATAAATTGGAACGTGACGATATCTTAAACGCTATTATATATTACATATACAGGCTGACTGGTTGAACACTTTACATATTGATATATAGTGCTCAGTACTCGATTCTCGTTCAAATTAAGAAAAAAAAATAGGTGCCTAATATTTACCTAATTTAACTTTAATTGTCTACTCAAAACAATAAACATGGTCACTCGCGGCGCGCGTGTAGTAATAAAATTTGCCTTAGCGCGGCAAGGTAAGTACTTGTTTAATTACACCGGCGCGGCGCGGCCGGGCGGGCGGCCGACGATCGCGGCATCCTTTGATTCCTGTGAACGCGGCGCGGTGCTTTGGGTCATTAACCCCGTTCGGACGGTGTCCATAATTTTCGAGTTATAGCACATTCATAGAATGAAGGTTTCCTCTGTAGTTTAACGGTATTTTTTTAATTTTATTTTTTTAAACGTTTCATGTGACCATGAATTATCATGTCCTTGTTTATGTAAAGTGTTCAACCAGTCAGTCTGTATACATTAAACGCTACGATGTTATTTTATTGTATTATATATATACTCGTAGTCTTAGATTAATGATTAGTCTCCGCGCGCGCGCTTCGACTAGATACCGCCGGCGTACTTGGAAAATGCGGCAACTAATACTACGCCGAATTCGGCGTACTCGAGCCCGCTCGAGCCAGTCACGTCCCAAGCAGCGTGGTGTCAACGTACCGAGTGTTTTTTTCGTAATTTTGGTCGTAATCCAAAGTAAAATGCCTGTTTGCAAAGTGAAAATGTGTAAAAATAATACTACAAGACATAATAAATAAACTAGGATCATATTACCATTAGTAAATACGTATAATTTCAAAATTTCAACATAAAATAATATCAACCTTAAACGCCATTCAGTGTTGCCGTATAATATAAGAATCAAGTACCTATGGTTGAGATTTTTATAATGTGAATTTATTGTTATTATATTTTACTACTTAATATACGAAACCCAAAATATTATTCTGACGAACTCAAGAAATTATGTTCTAAACTTTTTCTCTCTATCTGCATATAATTACTTGAGGAGTAAATAACTGTGCTATATATAAAATTAAATGATTCGGCTAACCAGTATTCACTTCTCAACCACTAGCTGAATCAAATTCTCTTTTCGATATTCTTCTCGTATATACTATTATAATAGAGATAGAAATATAGTGTAAATTCCAAAAGGCAAATGTATCGTAAACTAGTACAAGTTAGTTGAATGTGATATCTAATTAATAATAATGATTTTTAGACTCTCCATTGTACATAATAGTACCTGTACATAATAGTAGGTTTAACTATGCTTATAAGATAATTGTTTTATTTCTTTTTTTTGTTTCTACGCAGTTATTAATTGTAAATTAATCTAAGACGTTACGTACAAAAGGTAGAACCAAATTACTGACTGCTAGAATGGAAATAGAAAGCACTGTAGGTACGAGTATTACTAAATACTTGTTATTTGTCTTCTCATATAAATATAGAAATGCATAGTTAATTAATAGTATACTATGATATAAGTGAGCTAAGTTTCTCATTATACACGACGCTAATGTATTTTTCTGAACTACATTTATAACCAGTAACATACATACTTAATCACAACATACAATATTTTTCCCATTAATTGGGTGACAGTTAGTAGCTAGCAACACAATTCTTCACGCACACTAGCATCCTCCCTGTTTTCATTACACACACTACAATATTGAGTTGCCGCATTCACGGAGCCATTGTTTTTAAATAGCGCGGTATCTAGTCGAAGCGAGAGCGAGACCAATGATTAATCTAAGACTCGTACTATATACGAGTATGAGTTAGCGTCGCGTTCATGATCAATCTCGCTCAATGATGACATCTCGCTTAGCACTGCGGGCGGCAACTCGCAGCGCTCGTTGTTAAAAATTGGTGCGGGGGGGCGGGATGCACTATGATGAATCAACGCGTCTCGGTGTGAGGGGACGTCCTAGCAAAAAGAACTGCACCAGACACATCCTTTGCATCAAACTGAGCTCTATGAAGGCAAGGTTTCCATGTATGTGGTAAGAACCATCCTCCGAGTTTGGCCGCTTACAAATCATAATCGACTCTCGTATCTTGCACGGCACGTAGAACTTTTCTCTCGCTAAGATCCGAGCTCTGTCGAAGCGGTGGTAGTGGTTCGTGTCGGAGAGCAGAGTATGTTCTACCACGGCGGAACTGTTAGTATCTATATTTTTCCTAGAGCGTATATGTTCAAGACTATAGTCGGACCTATCCGATATATATTACGTGAGTAATCCCGTATTTCTCAATAAAAAATAGTGAAAACCACGTTAGTTTTTATAACAAAATAAAAACAGAAATCATTAATATCCATTCACTTAAAAAAAGTGCTGAGGTAACACAAAAAAAATACAATTAAGCAGTTACTTCTTTTTAAAGTAGGTTAATAATAAAACTCAATCGCCCTATCCCCTCCATACCAACATACTTGGTACTTAAAACTTACCCATAAGCCATAATGTTAATTTTCACACAAGACTGTGTTGGACTGTTCAGTGCATTCCAGTGTGACACTATCAGAGGGTCCTTAACCTGCAATAACACAAACAGTTTAAAATATTATAAGATCAAGCTGATTTTTTTGTCATATAAGTCGTCGATCCTCGTTGTTTGGCTTAGAAAAACAGTCGTTAGGCTTTGTCGAAGGCTTTCGGGCGGGCTGATAACTTCAACATAGATTCACCAGTAGCCTATCCACCAAGTCGCACTGGGCCCGCGTGGTGGATTATGGCCCAACTCCTCTCTCTGAGAGAAAGGCCCGAGTCCCAGCAGTGGGAACATGATGAAGGTTGAAGAGCATGGTGGTAAGTGAAATTATTGGACGAATTAAACTGGTCTACGTCTCGGAGTGAACCCACACATAACTTTAAAAGAAATGTCGACAGAACACGCTCACTGTATCAACACGTTTTTCCAAGTCAATATTGGGCCGCTTATATTTCATGGCGCTTGCAAGTGTCGAAATATCGGGAGCTCATTAAAAATAAATACCACGGTTTTCATCCCGCAAGCAACAATATGTTTATATATTGTGTTGTTAATATCATATGAAGGCGCGGTCCAATGCTAATTTTAAAACAATTTACGATGCTTTACATAAGGTTGAGAATTGCTTACCAGATTGGACGATGTAATGCGAATATTCAATCGAATACGTGCTAATACTTTTTATATTTATTTTAGTACAAGCAAATGATTAAATTTTAATGGTGAAGGAGTCCAGAGTTCCCTAGTGAATTTCATTGGGAATTTGAATATGATACATTTATTGGAATATATTTGCATATAATTGAATAAAAATGCGTTTTCCCACGAAACACGTAAGAAAAATTGCAAAATGTAGGGAATGTTGCCGATTTTTTTCTATCGAGCCATGTTTGCTCAATCGTGTTTTGGTTCCCATACTTCATATGGACGTATATTCAATTTACATTAAGTTTTTTTTCGAACTTCGGTTATTAGGTTTGAGCGTCGAAAACCAAGTTTTCGCGAAGTCGAATCATGAAATTTGGTCGTAATCTGCACTCATTTCGCCATTTCCGCAAAGTTATTAACGGCTGCAGTGCGAGCATGGATGTCACGATAAACTTGCTTTTATCTATCATATTATCTAATCTCTAGCATGGGTCTACCGCGATGCTATACAACTGTCTTTTATCGATTACTGTCAATTTTTATCTTAACGACAATCCATACTGGCAGTGCTGTATCAATAAACTATGTAGTAGATTTGTGTAACCTCTTTCGCGATAGTATCGAGTACATATTCGCTGCGGCGGCGCATGAAGAAGTGCTGTGCTTGTTGGATGATTTGCTCGAGTAGAGATTGCTCCTTGCTCATGTCTAGCAGCTCATAGCGGTCAGCGGCCATTGGACCTGGGCACACACATTATTTTTTGGTTATAATGATAATATAATTACACCATTAGAATATACTGACACACACAATAGTGGCGATTAGCAAATAGGTATACTAAATTAAATAATAATTTTATATTATTATACTAATACTACCTGAACCGCCAGCGGCTTCGCTCGCGTGGCCTCGCGGGATACGGTAATTACAGATCTCAATGGGTCAGATTTCAATTAGGGGTTGAATTTCATAAAATCCCGTCTTATTGAGCACCTACGTCCTAAAAAGAACCCGCATGCAAAATTTGAAACTCCTAGCACTTGTAGTTTCTGAGATTTCGTGATGAGTGAGTGACCTTTCGCTTTTATATATATAGATTACTAGTAGTTCTCGCATACAGTTAAGTTGTCAGACATTTTTTTTATTAGTTAATAGGTAGTAAACCATGATGATGATGAAATGTTACCTGCAAGACAGCGCCGTTTGGAGGGCCCGAGCGGGCCGGTAGCGGGGTGCGGGAAGGGGTGGTGCGTGTTGCCGTGGTGTACTGCCCGCAACAACTGGTGCAAAGAGTGTTCTAACACGTGGTCGTGGTCGGCTCTGTTTGCTGACGATACTTCTGCCTGCAAACGGTTAAAAAACGAAGACTGATTAATATTTAGTGACACTTGCGCTGGAAGATGCCTCGTGTCTACACGACGCGTGGTAATCACGTGATATACACTCGTCGAAGTGTGTTTCGTTGATAGGGTTGCTTGTGTCTTGTATATTCTTTAAAACTCCTGGGGGCTACTCCCACCTTTTACGAAACTATCATAAATCAGGAGCGTTTTGTAATAAGCTTAAAATAATTATACTTACTATCGTACTCCCACCGACATAAAACGGTCAACCAAATTTAATGGTAAGGTTGCAATATGACTACTTTAACGGCCGGTCCTAATAATCTATCTATCGCCGGTTTACCTTACTAGAGTTAGATATTTGACACTATTTGTATGGAAGTTATGTCAAATTTCTATCGGTAGTAAAGAAAACCGTGGATAGATAGATTATTGGGATCCTCCATAAGAGATGAGAGTACGGATCTTTCAAATCAAAAATTTGGCTTTGGAACAATGAAACTTAGTGTCAAAAGTCACATGAAAGTACGCAAATTGAAAAATATTTCACTTACTACGTCATCAAAACGTAATTTATTATTATTTTAAGCTTGCTATATTTACGTAGTGGTGCCAAATTTAATGGTAAAGTTGAAACATGATTACTTTAAGAGGTGGGAGTAGGGCCGAACTTTATTGAAACAGTATTGTATTGAATCGCTTAATAATAAATAAATGAGGTGAAATGAAATGGGACCCAATCGAAAAAGAAACCAATTTCCTCATGTCTACCTATCAAAAGTCATGTATCACAACATAATAAACTCACGTCTCACTTTGGATGTTTTCCCATTATTACCTTAGGTAGTCACAAAACCCACTATCGAAGTGATAGGTATAATAGGAAACACAAACCTAACCATTGGTAGCGATTCACTTGTTCAAAAAAACTGAACTAAATTACCGAACTAAAAATTGATTATGGTGTTCCTTATTTTGTTAAAAATAAAATCCAAAATCATTTAACACTTAGAATGACACTTCTAAAAATAGGATGATTCTATTCAATTTTGGATTATTTTAGGTTAGTTTAGCGAGCACCAATTTACGCGACGACTAAACTGTCTAACATATACCCACAATTGAAGAGAAATGTGTAATTTTAGTGCTGTCATTCGAATCGAAAGTGTTATACTAATTTGGATTTTATCCTAAACAAAATAAGTACTGCTATAATTTAGAGATTATTTCTAACTATGTTTTGATTCGGAATAATTGATGTAATCCAAAAAACAAATACTAATTAAGATAATGTTTAATTTGTAGTTACAATTATTGCGACTTCAGACCAAACATTTGCACGTCTGCTTGCAGGCTGAATACAGACGCAGCACATTTGTACAACAACTAAAATGTTATATTTAATGCTTGTATTCTGGCAAATAAATTATTAAAATATGAATAAATTATTTGAATTTCTATAAATTACTTTTAATTTGAAAAACTCCAATCTGTGCGTTCCAAGTATCCATCTTATAAACGACAGATATACAGTTATTTATTCCTTTGCACTTAGCACGCGTACGTTTATACATTTGCCATTCCTAAAAATTTCAAAAAATTGTAGTTGGTAAAATAATGTAGTTTCATCCATATTTTTATTCATTACTGAGAGTCAAATCACAGTCACATAAATAAGTATGTGCAAATATATATTTAATGGTTAAGTTCGTTATCAGTCACGTTTAGAAAAGCGGTGGATGTATGGTGGACATAAGTGCGACTTTGATGCCTAAATTGAATAAATGATTTTGACTTGACTTGACACAAATTTAAATACCCATTCAAAACTATACGTCAATTTTGTCTCGTATCTGAGGGTTTTCTAAGGCTGCCGAGTACGCATCTGGAGTTGTTCTTGAAAGTCAATATGACAGACGCTACTTTACTTATGTAAATTTATATACTCATCATAACATTAATTTATGGATGGTGTATGAATCAGTAAATAAACTAAGTACATATGTATTGTAAGCGTTTGATGTAGTTTTTGATTCTTTCGTAAGTATTACACATTTTAATGTTATTTGACGCGGTAGGTATAGTCAGTACTAGCGCGAACGCAGCCGGGTGCGCACGTACTCCATGAAGAAGTGGACCGGGCGGTCACGAAACCGGACGAGATATTCGACTATACCTACCGCGTAAGTTAAACCGTCAAATAACATTAAAAGTTTTTGATTAAATATGACAACCGCATCCTATATAAAATGTAAGCCATGGGTATCGTTTATTATGAACGATACTCATGGCATCTACCATCAGTCGATTGTACAAAAGCTTATGGTAAGTACAAGTTCTTTTCGCATCGTTTTGACGTGGTAATCTTTGGAACAGAAGTATGCTTAAAAGGACTAGGTACTACTTTTTATTTTAGTATATTAAAATACAATAAACTGATTTAAGATTATAATATAAAACGAAGGAGATAAACCTAGGTAGGTATACAAGAAAAAATCTTAGTACTATCAACGCGTTTAAAAGAACTGCAACTTTTATTGTAATAAAATACAATAATTAGATTCAGATTCAGATATTTTATTGCTTCCATATACAATGTAAAGGTGTTAAAAAAAATGTACATAAAGTCTTATATGGACCCTGTCGGGCACCGCAAAGTTAGAAGAGAGGAAGACGCAATTATGGTTATATAAATATAGATTAATTTGTAACAAATTGGTAGAAATAATTTAAATGTCAATAGTTAATTATATCGTAATTATATTATTTATCTTTCAAAAATTCGTCTATTGAGTAATATGATTTGTTTTGTGGAAATAGTTTTAGTTTAGCCATAAATATTTTGTCATTTTGTTCACAATCAAGTTGGTTTTGTATTTTGTTGTATATAATTACTGACATCGGTAACGTACTAGACGCGTGCGTCTGCAGCCGGGATTTGGGTAACAATAACCGGTTCCAATGTCGAAGTGTAATGTGAGTTATTATGTCTTGCCGAGCTTTATATTAGGTCCTTACATATGAAATTGGCGTTTTGTATGGGAGGAACAAAAAGTCGAATATTTTTTAATATAATATATTTAATTAATCAAAGTATGAACCATTATTTTCTATGCACTTTTGCCATCTCATAGGTAGTTCATTGATCCCTTTACTAAAAAAACCAGTCTGACGGGAATCAATAAAATCTTTGAAGGCGATTTGGACTGCCCCATCGGAGTTGAATTTTTTCCCTTGCAAGAAGTTATCCAAATTTCGAAAAAAATGGTAATCTGTTGGAGCAAGGTCCGGGGAGTACGGAGGATGTCTTAGACTTTCCAATTGAAGCTCTTCTAATTTAGTAGCCGTCTGTTGCGCAGTGTGTGGTCTAGCGTTGTCGTGAAGCAGCAGTGGCGTGGAGCGATTGACCAACCTAGGTTGTTTAGCCGCTAGCTTTTCCATCATGGTTTGCAATTGCTGACAATAGACATCAGCCGTAATAGTCTGGCCAGATTTGAGAAAACTGTAATGAACAATACCGGCACTAGTCCACCAAACGCTTACAAGTAACTTTTTTGGGGTTAATTTTAGCATGGGGCAGGATTTCGCTGGCTGGCCAGGATCCAACCATTGCGCTGATCGCTTCCGATTATCGTAAAGAACCCATTTTTCATCACAGGTAATGATTCGGTTTGAAATACCTTCATTATTGTGCCGGTTTAGTAATGTAACGCAGCAGTCGACGCGCGTTTGCCGATTTGCTTCAGTCAATTCGTGAGGTACCCACCTTTCAAGCTTTTTAATCTTCCCAATTTGCTTCAAGTGAATTAAAACAGTTTTATCACTAACATCGAAGCCTGCAGCTAACTCGGACGTGGTTTGCGATGGATCCGCTTCCACAATAGCCCTCAACTCTTCATTATCAACTTGAGTCTCAGGCCGTCCACGGGGCTTGTTCTGCAGGTCGAAATTTCCAGAACGAAAACGTTGGAACCAAAAACGAACTGTGTTTTCTTTTGCAACACGACCGCCATACATATCATTCACCCTTCGAGTTGTTTCCGCAGCACTAGTGCCACGGCGGAACTCGTAGTACTCGTAAATAATGCGATATTTTAAGTTTTCCATTTTGTAAAATGAGTGACGCAAACAGAAAAAAACAAATGAATGACGATCATCGAAGCACAAATACATGAGTCTATAGCTGTACAAATTTGAATTTGGAATTCCTTACCAAAGAGGAGAAATTCGTGATTAAAGTGGCCAGTACGAAAAACGCCAATTTCATATGTAAGGACCTTATATAAATGAGGGTTATTGCGTACAAACTTACAAATTTCGAAAATATATACCGAAGCCATGTTTAAAATTTTGAATTTTATAAAATATGGTTTGCAACTATCGAGCTGTTCTATGTTTGCTAAAATCCGGATGATTTTTTTCTGCATTATAAATATATTATTATGTTGCTGACAACATAAAAATTCTAAAAGATGTAGGAACAAAAGATTTTTACAATGGAATTGCTTTTTATGCCTGTCATTGGGCAATAAAAAAAAAGACGGAGTTAGCTTGAAATGCACACGTGCAAAGCAAAACCTTTCTGAACTGGTCGGGCATACACAGGTGTGTTGTGTTGTGATAGTACATTATTATTATGATATGCAAATAGAGGTTTATAATATAAATCGTGATGACTCTTATACGAATAGTGTTCACGCTAATTATGTACCTTTTACTTAAAACTTTATAACTGTCTAATAAATCAAACAGTCCACCATCAACAAAACTGGATAAGTACGAGTATATTATTTTTGCCTGTGAACCGGAAACTTTTAATGTTATTAGTAGTATACTACCGCGAACGAAGCCGGGTGCGCACGTGCTCTATGAAGAAGTGGCCCGGACGGTCACGAAACCGGTCGAAATATTCGACTATACCCACCGCGTAAGTTAAACCGTCAAATAACATTAAAATGTGTAATACTTACGAAAGTTTCAAACCGGAAACTTATTACACTAAAGAGCTAGTTGACGTAAATAAAAAAATATCCGGTTAAACTATTATTTAGCATGCCAAGCTAAAGTCTCCCATTAGCTGATGAAAAGAAAAAAACTATAAGAATCCACGCAGAAGTATTTTGAATATAAATTGCCATTTACTGTTTACTATATTATAAAGCATTTACTAAAAATAAGTTCTTACTTTGACATTTTCCAGGTTAGTGTTGTTATTTTGTCCATTGTTATGTCGAAGTCCAATCAGCAATTGAATACCAGGAAGCACCTGAAAAATGATACATTTCAATTAAAAATATCATAATATCTACACCACTATAAAATCTGTCTGCACTAAAGTCAGAAGAAATACTATATAGGAGAACAGATGGTCTTATTTCGTAACATTCAACTAATTTAACTATCCCACTGCAACTGCAGTTCTAGTTAGCACATCTTTGGTGTCTTATTCGTTTGCTCTATGAACCTTGACACCTTTGAATGTAAGATTGACCAAATGACGCCTGTTTAGCGAGACCAAACATTGGAAATTCTAGAGAGAAACATAAACATCTTCGGACGCGATTCAAATCTGCGTCTTCCGACACTGACAACTTCTCAAGGCGTCTGACACGGATTGTTTATGAAGATTTGATATAATGAAGGGTTGCAGCATCAACACTAAAGTTAAGTGTTTGAAAATCATACAATTATTGTGATCTAATGTGTGTTATTCTATATGGTATAATCCTTTTTGTGTTGTATTTTGTTTTAGATAGTCACCATGGGGCCTTTTTTTTTTGAAAGTCTGTTCGATTTTCTTTTTTATTTAATCACCAATCATATTCTTAGATTACAACCTACAAACCCCTCACGGTTTATGACACTAGCATGTACGCACACGGCAGAATTGTAACAAAGCTTCTGTGAATAAACAGAAGCCATCCAATAAGAAGAAGAACACCATCTTTCGGTTGGATAAAGCTTCTCCAGCCATTCAATAGATATCGCTCCGGCCCCATACGACGGTTAAAATCGAATAGTTAAAACTCGACGCTCAGACGATATGGCTCGGCGGCCTAGTGGTCATGGCGCATTGTTGGAATGCGCGGGTTTGAATTCCGCCCGAATGTGTGTATTTTTCGCTCTAAATTTGTAAAATACAGTTATGATTGAGCAAAGTTGCTTCATGGCAGAATTTATTAGTCTGATAATAATATCTCTTTGATTCAAGTAACTTAAGAAATTACCTTACAGACTACACATGTAATAGGTACATATTTTTTTATAAACTGATAACATGTTTCTCCGATACGCTCCTGATATCTCTCTTTAACGTATTGAATGACGTCAATCCCCGATGTAGTTGGGTCCAGGTGAGAGAGGTATAAAAGAATGGTCTGTTCGACTGCTTGTAGTTTTGTATTTTCCGCAGTCGGAGGGGCGGTCCCACGTTTATTACATGTGTGTGGAGGGAGAGGTTTCCTTTTCTAGACGAGGGTAAAACCTTCCCTATCAACAATCTTTATTTAGAAGCGGTCCTCGATTCCACATCCTTCGGAATAGGGATGATTGGCTCCGCAGCAGGCTCATAATGAGAGTTTTGAGTATATTATGTATGTAGTAGTATTTACCGCTTGAACTTACCGTAGCCATGATATGATTGCCAACAACCATGTGAGGTATGGAAGCATCTAGCTGCACCGCTTCAGCAGCTAACCTTGCAAACAGCTCCTTACAGAACAGGACATTCTGAGCTGCTTCTAACTTCTGTTGCCAGTGTTGCTCTACTCCGTCTCCAGGGATTGTACCGGGGCAATTCAGTGCCGAGGAGTTCAGAGTTACCGATACTACATCTTCTTGTTCTGAAATGTTAAGTATTAATCATTAATTTTACGACATACATATCAGCCCATGTTTCCATTGCTGGGAATTGAGCCTTGAGGCCATAATTCACCACGCGGGCCCAGTGCGGCTTGGTGCATAGGCTCTAGTGGCTAATCCATGTCGAAGTTTTGGGCCGCCCGATGGCCTTCGACGTAGCCTAACGACTGTTGTCTTAAGACAAACAACCGGGACAGACGGTTTAACGTGCCCTCCGAAGCACGGAAGCGCTCAGTTGAACAATGCCACTAGCGGTCACCCATCCAACTGCTGACCGCAGCAAGCGTGGCTTAACTTGTTGATCAGTTAAGATGGCAAAGTCAAGCTCCGCCGCGAGCGCTTCACGTCGTAGTATGCATATATTTTTTACATATGAGTATGCATATACTTTCTCTCATGCTTTATGAAAATATTGACTTAAATTTGTCTCAGTTAATTTTGATTAAAAGAGTATATCACTTTGCGAATATTTGCAAACGAAACTAAATATAGAGATTAGAAAAAAAACATTATTTTGATGTTTGTGCGTGAATAGACCCGCTAGATTAAAAAAAAAGTGTAAGTAACATGTTTGATTGTTAAATATTTTCCGTAATATAGTTGCATATGCAATGCAATTATAGAATTACATTATAGAATTATCACACTTAAACGAAATGTGGAGGGAAGACAGTTATGATATAGAATATTGATAAAATAATATTTTCTGTATTACTGTATAGTATTTAATATATCTATATTTTTTTTCATAGAATTTCGGAATTGTTATCATTGAAATTAAAGAACTTTAATGGACTTACGGATTAATAAGCGATTAAATTCGTTTACAGTTGTTTGATTTCAATGTAATTTATTTGTTCATAGTAATTTGAATGGGTCTACACATCCCAATATTTTCCTAATAACAATGTAATTATAAGGTCAATTAAGATTTATCCTTCCTAAACCGTGATAATTAAAACAAGATTAATGAAACTGACGTATATATACGTCTCTGGGACGCAAAGGGTTAAGAGACAAACTGAAACTCTGGAGGGACACGAAAGCTAACTGAATACAGATGCACATTTCTAAAAGAACTAAAAATCTTATATTTAATGCTTGTATTCTGGCATATAAATTATTTGAATTTGCTTTTGAATATGAATAGCAACTAAACCTACCTTTTTGACAAAGCACAGAAATGAATGCAACTCCCTGAAGTTCTGGAGGGACTGTTACACGAAGTGCTGACGGTACTGGTCCTCCACTGCTGGCACTCATAGCTTGGGCTATTTGTTCTTCAGGTGCTTTTGTAACCTGAAAAGAAATAATGTATGTTATCACTAAGGTCTTTCTTAGTCCTACTTTCGCTCTTATATTACCATGCGAAAATTTGCGCTCACAATGAGCCACAATTTGCGAAAGGTTTCGTATAGTAACCGTCACAATACGTCACGCTACTATGTTTAAACTATGAGTTATCTGTGTCACAGTTGCCCTAGATACATGGCAGTCTGTACTGTTTGAATGACATTTTAAGTTACACTTACACAGTTACTCATGCTAAGCCCACAGTCATACTAGTTCTGTGTGTCAGTCATTCCTGACTTTGACTGGTGCTTTGTGACAAAAGGCAATACTTGTATTCAGTTTGAATATTGTTGTTAATTCTTACAATTATTACTGGGCTCACAAATACAACTTAATTTCATTTTATTTCTTGAAATATAGAATCTTATTGTTCGGTATTCAAACTTACTTCAAATACTCCAGTCTGACTAAACTTAGAGCCAGCTGTTCGGTAACTGAGATCTCCTACAATCGTGTTTGATACTTTCTTTAGCCGCCAGTTCTGCCTTAACCTCAGCAGATCAATGTGGAAGTCAGGCATGTTTCTGGTCATCCTCATGGTCTCACTTGCTCGAAGTCGGTCAACTCCAGCTTGCAGCACTGCACCTGCTGCAGCAAGGGCTTTCTTACGGCCATATACTTGCACCATTGACCTACTATCTATTTGCTCTGGTTGAACTGGGTCTAACACCTGAAATGTTTATTTATTATATTTATAAGGAGAGAAAACAATAGAATGCAATTAGGGGAAGACCCTAGTCCAACATATATGAGTTAAGCCAAATAATGTACAGATTGGGATAAATTTAGTTACATTAAATGATATAAAGTTCTTGTAGTACCTACAATTTTCTTCCAAGTATAGGTAATAAAATTCAGTAGGTACATGATCACCTAATGAAGATTAATTAGAAATTAGAAGTGATTTTTGATTTAATCTTTATGCATTGGTCAATGTTAGTTTAATTCATAAATATACCTACATAATATTTAATATAATTTATTCTAAGTGTAAATATGATGCCCTGAAGGTAAGTAGTGATGGCATTCTGCTCTTATACAATTAATTTAATCCAGATCTACCTTAAGGTATGTAATTAAAGCTTTCTTGTTGGTTGGTTGGTTGTTCTACACTGAATAACTACACAGCAGTCTCATACATTAGGTTTGAACTTACTTATTTTATTTATACCACCAAATTCTGTCTACTCTGGTTTATTGAGCTTAACTGTAATTTAGATAATTCATTAATTTAGTTTAGCTATGGATTTTGTTAATAAATAAATTCTACTTACCATATATCTTTTTTCTTTTGCTATGCTCAATACATCAGCTAGCACACACACTTCAGTCAAGGCATTCCTCAGCTTGTTCCTCACGGAGTCCCAAGGCCACAAACTGGACTGATACCCAGGTTCTTTATCATCTTCAGACTTGGCATCGGAACTACTCTCGCCTTCTTTTTTGATATTACAGAACTCATCTTCGGTCTTCGAGAAATCTATTTTTTGTGCCAAGCGAGCAAGGTTCTCTGACATAGACAAGGGGCTGAAAGGTAAAGGGAAAGCTTAGTTTAATATAAGTACTCTTTGTGGATCAACAGTTTACTGGGATACCCTTACCATCTGAAATCCTCCATAGTGAATACATAATAACAAGCAACTTTTTATACTTTTTCACAACTGTGCCCTGGGTTGTGGGTGGCAGTCGAATCACTAAAACCCCGCAAACATGCAAAATCCGAGGAATGACTTTTTCTAAGTTCATCACACAAATTTAGAACCAGGGACATACCAATATACTTACTTCTAACGAAGGCTCAAGGCACTGCTCTGATACATCCAGAGCGGGGCGGTATCGTCAAGGAACATTGGAAATACAACTATCCAAGTATGTAAACAAATGAAACACTTACGCTTGGTATATCTCCTGGCCATCGTAGGTTATCTCTTGGATTTGGTTTTCTATGGGAGCTTCAATTGATATATTCACGGAATTTGCCATTATACATTAAACTTGCATTAGTTCATCAACACATTTTGTAAATAAATAAAATGTAAATTATCTTCTCTTTGAATTATTTTTTTTCTCTTTTTTTCTATAGACATAGAGGTGTGTAACACTGCGGTCCTAATTGGCCATAATCGATATTAGCGCGATAAAAGTCGGTCCCTTTCACCGTGAGCGTGATTACGATGGCCCACGCAACGTCATCGATGACGTCTTAACTGCCGCCATATTGACGATTACATGAACCATGCTCTACACCATAATCGTCGTGAGCGTTCTGTCAAAAGTGACAGGTGTTTGTTTATTTCTACAATGTCTTTACTGGTGTCCCTTCTTTTTGATGTAAAAGTTGTAAAAGTAGGTCCATCCATTCCATTATTTCTTTTTAATCCACACAACACATAGTTAACCTTCATACAATGCACGATGTTTTTATGAATTTGTTTTTCGCGCGCAAATGGTTCGTTATTGCTACAATCTGGTCCGAATTAACAACACGCTTACAGTGCCACGAGCTGTCAAAATCGCGATATTTGTCTCGGACCAGCTTTGGTAGACGATAGCACTGTGAGCAAAATTATCGCAATACGGACCACGGCATAACTCAGCTCTGAACCGGTTCAAATATGCAGATCGAACGTATCTGAGCTGCGGAGCTGCGGCTCAAACGTCAAATCAACAGCTCACGGCTCACATTATTAGCTACAGATATATTTTATCTATGAATCTCTACTCGCAATGTAGATACCTCGTGAGTCATGGATATTACCTGTGATTGTGATAGATACGTGATCTGATCTGTGTGCGTGAGGCACTTTGGGACTTTGAATAAATTAGTGTTTTTTCGAGTTTTTACGTGTAATAATGATGGATAACCGGGAAAGCAGACAAAGTGAATGTCATGAATCGTTGTGTGTTTTTCTAGCCATCCCCTCAAAGCTTTAGTAATGGACTCCGACAGGTCAGTGACTTGACTGTGATAACTTTAATAAAAATGTCACTTTAAGTAAGTTTATTTACACTGAAATTGGCACAATACGCAAGCCGCGCCATGGCCATTCGGTAAAAGAAAAAAAAAGTAAGTTTATATACTTATTTATTTAACTTGAGGAATATAATTATGTATTATGTAGGTACTGTAAAAACTATAAATGTACGAGTCCACCATTAATTAAAAAAAAAAACAACCATACTATGTGTCGAATGGACAATGGTACACATATAAATTAGCAAGATACCTACTGCTATAAAAATTTCGGTACGAAAATCGGTTAAAATCACGACATTTAAATTTATATGTGGATTCCCATACACAAAAGCGATTTTATTCTAATTGATTTACTCTGGAAGTAAAGGAAGTATGTACAACTTAGTGGTTTTTTTCTTTGTTTCAAAACGGGGAAACGGATATGTAATTAATTTACAAAGAACAAGGAAAAATGATAGGGTCAGAGGAGTTATGTATAGGAAGGAAATACATCTAATAATAAGTCTACATACAATTTAATACTATTAAAATAAAAGTAAAATATATATGTATCATTACTAAATGAATGAATGAAGCAATGCATTGCTTCATTCATTCTATACCTATATATAAAGCCATGACTTTATATATAGGTATATAGTAAGAAGATAATAAACATAATACACTAGTAGAAGGGGTACATCAAGTTCTATCAGACTTTGGTATAGAATAGAGTAATCGTATCGCGGACAATTAAAAAAGATGTGGTTGGAATCACCCACATCTTGCCCACATTAATCATAGGTACCTAGTTAGTATTTTCTATGGATTAATCAGACTGGTTGCTTTCGTTTAGCTTATGAGGGCATTGGTGGCGTTGTCATTGAAGGCTCTTTTGTTAAAGAGTTCGTAAAGCTCAAAAACGTTATTTTTGCCTCTTTTGCCCACATCCTATTCGAACGCTCAACTGAGCATAAGACCATAATCGCATGATTATGCTATCAAATAGATAGTAAATAGTATATATAAATAGTCCTACATAGCTATCAAATAACGATCACAAACAACCATGCTCCGGACGTGAGTAAAAAATTTCACTCTAAGGTGGCAAACATCCTCTTTTTTAGCTTTTCGAACGCTGAACAAAAAGAGGCATGAACGACATTTCCACCCACAGATTCCCAATTCGAACGCCCCTTGTGATAGTTTTTTAAGTGTAGATACAAGCAGGTATGATTACAGGACATACATTGTATACTTTATTAAATTTAATGTAATGTAGGTATATAATAATGTATGTATTGTATATCATATAGAAAAATACAACAACAATATTTCACTAGTTTAGGATGGCAGCACTGGCGCCCCCAACCAATGGTTGTCGTGACGTTGTTTGTTATCGACGTTCCTGTTGTGATTGTGGTTCGAATTTGCGCAATGTGAAAGAAAAGAACTTGGGGAACACGAATTCATTTTACAAACTGGAAAGGAACTGGATTCGATATGTAATTTTGTAACTGAACATTTAATAATACATCGTTTTAAGTCGACTGAAGAAACCAATCTGTGTCTGATAAAGATGACGGATCGCTCGATAGCCGTAAGTTCTATATTTTCGAATAAACAGATGCATACGGTCTCGATCGCAATTTATTTTATGTTAAATTTCGTAAACGCAGTGACATAAACACGGAAACTCGATGCATTTTCGTTCTGATTCTCTATTCTTGTGTGATCAATCCAAACTCGTAAACTTCGGTAACTACGATTGGTCTGATATTTACCTAGTAAAATTACAAAGGTAACTCCGTGAGGTAATTAAAAAATGGCAGGAGGTTGGTCACCTATTCTTAATCATAGTTATGTAGCTATTACAACGCTTTAGTAAACAAAGACAGTGTGAAATTAGGCTATCCTGTCACCTGTCGATCTAAAAGAGGCATAGGTTTTTGAGAGAAAAAGGGGGACTTAAACTATTAGACATTTCCCTTGATGAAATCTTTGAAAATTTATGGCTTTACTAACTGCGCCCCGCGGTTTCACCTGCGTTGTGATGGATAATGATGATAAAAAGTATCCTATGTAATATTCCAGTGCCTCATCTATCTAATTTTAACTAAATCCATTTAGCGGTTATTGCGTTATTAATGGTGTAACTAACTAACGACGCTGTGTTAGTATAAACATATAGTTTTTAAGAGATTCAGCTTTTGTTACTCTTGCTTTCCTTGACTTCTTGACCTTTGGTGCAAGATGACTCATGCTATTGGTAGGCTTCTTCATCTCTCCTATTTAAAAAAAAATCTATTTTGGAATATGACACCTTATTGACATACAACAAAATGTATATTCGTAATTAAACATTAGAATAAAACCATTGTACCTAAATAGAAAAAAATATTGTACTGGGCCACTTACCGAGAAAGTATAAAGATAATCAATTAGAGCTCAATACTGTGGCCATTCACATGTATATGTCATACTGTGGCGCACACCTCCCATATTCTTGAGACCCAAACTAATTTTAAATCTGTGATTACAACAAAAAAAAAACACAGTACTGGGTGAATGCCACACAATTCCAACAAAATATCAGGGTATCACAAGGTAGTGCTGTGTAAATCCCGAGCTTAAAAAGCTGGCACTGTAAAACTTTAAAGCTCATCTGGGCTAACATTCATAGGTGGGTGTGATACTGACCAACGGTAAATATGTTTCAAATAGTTAGATTAGATGGAGTTATGAACTGACCATTGGGAATTGCCCTTATGATGAAATAATGTTTACACACATTCATCCCTGCACTGGGATTCCCTGTTCCGCAGGAGGCATGGACACACACCACAACATCCAAGACCCGAGTTTCAACATTTCAGCTCACGGCACAAATATTTACCTAGCCCAGAGATCAAACCTGGGACCCCACACTTAGAAGGAAGGGTCACCTCCAACTGAGCTAACGGAGACATTGAATATTAAAACTTACTTGCTTAATCTGTCTGCATCAGGTTCACGCTATAACAAAAGATTTATGAATGAAGTGGCTTGCTGATTCGGACCGATTAAAAAAGTTTCATCTACTTCCTGGGGATAGGCAGATACCGTTCCATTAGCTATAAGTAACAAAAAATAATTGGAAGGATGTATCATATTGTAGAAACCAATAAATGAAAAACACAAAAATTTTGGAGGAAACACTTAATCATTTTGTAAAGCAACAGAACAGTATTTTGAAGTTGTGAGTTCAGTTCCCCCCATAACCTAATATTAAACATTGAATATAATTTGTGTCTTTCAGTCTCGGCCAAGTTTGGAGCAGGTGATGGCCATTGTGGAGTTCATGGAACAGCATCCAGTGCTAGCACTGGGGCAGATGCGTGGGCTTGAAGGGAGAGAGGAGAGCAAGAAACTCTGGTTCCGGTTGACAAGAATAGTTAATAGTATCAATGGACCTACACGCCCCGTGAAGAGCTGGATTAAAGTGGGTATACACTTCAATTCTACACTATAGTTTATTAAGCAGCTATGTTAATAATGAGGGGAAATGTTGCGTAATAAAATTACATAAAAACTAGCACTTTTATGTGCAATCGCATACACAACTTTATTTACGCCAATAGGTAGTAGGCTGCTCAATAGGCAAAACTGCCCGTGATCGCGTGTTTTTTCTGACGCGTTTTTCTAACTGCGGCGAATCCCAAAAGGAGCAATATGTGTATGGACTGTTTGTATGTATATCCGTTCGTAAGTAGGTACCTCAACGACTCAACCGATTTTGATGAAAGATAATGTCTAGTTAGATTTGTATTGATAGCGGGAGATAGTACATGAAATGCTTAAAACTTTATTTTGTGCGCTTGAAGTGCGGGCAAAGTAATTATGTGGTCAGGTTATTAAAATTTTAGTCTGAAGTCATAGTTTTATTTATTCTTATTTTTCTTTTTATTTATTCTTATTATTCTTATTCTTCTTAGTCTAAGTCTCTTCACCCAGTAATTTTAATTGCTACAGCCCCTTCACACGTTAAGTCCATAATGCTTGCGACTATTGTATGTTGGTATCTCTAAGACCTAGAAAGACCTAATAAGCTATTTAGACTTTCGCGATTCTAAATATTCAAATTAACCAAACTAAGGCTACTAGATATTTTGACTTACGCCTGTGATAATTTTTGCATGGTATCCTGCTGCCATATTGAAGGCTTGTCTTTCATTTTAATTACAGTATTGGGCTGACAAGAAATCCACAGTGAGGTCAAAAGTAATCAGCAGTGGCAATGATCCAAACAATTTGTCCTCCAACATCGACAAGAAGATATGGGATTTATTTTTAGCTAATGATACTGGCAGTAAGTATTGATTTCAATAGAAGGTATTGTTATTCAATTTTAGTGTGAAACATGTTTCTCACAGCTGCAGTGTTACCCGGAGCTTAAAAAGATTGGAACATTGCAGGACACTGCACCCGTCACCCCAAGACATGGTTTTTAACCCCATTCGCCGGTTATTCACTTGCTATAGTGCCCTTCAAATCTAAACACATAATGTTATCATTACAAACCACATAATATCTGGCATACCCACTAGCCTACTATTGGTACCCACCAAGACAGACAAACCCAAGGCAGAGCCCTAACGCCTACAACGTAGCACCTAGCTGGTTTGAATCATCCTTAATTTTTAAGGATATTATTGGTTAAGAAATGTAATCATCTGACAATGAATCTACTTTGACCCCAGTCATATCATATCATATTTATTTTGATGAAGATATGTATTAGTATGCTTTATCAATGTACTATTTTACGGTTCTACACGTTACTTATACGGTTTTTGTTGGTTGACTAGCGACTCCCCGCGACTTCGTTCACGTAGTAGGCTCGGTCTTCGTTCACGTAGTAGGCTCGGTCTTCGGCCTTGCCATTACCTCCCATTTTTTCTTCGTTTTTTCATAAGAACCTTTCTCCTGACAATAATTAACACCAAAAAAGCATTAACGAGATTGTTCCATTCGTTCTCAAGTTATAGCGTGACCAGGAGAAATAGGGATTCATTTATACCTATATATTTTATGGCCTTGCCATAATCTTCAGCCTTTTCTTGGTTTCTCTTTCTTCATCAAAGTGACTCCCTCTCGCCTGATGGAAAGCGAAGATTTAATCAAGAAGCAATGACCATTAGTGCAGCCGTAAGCTGGACTAATCGCCACCCCTATGATGACCTGACAGATGTTTTTTCACGCTCCGCTTGAAAGACCCAGGGTCATAGCTGCAAGGAAATACGTACGCCGGCAGAGCATTCCGCAATTTACTTACACGACAGAGGTAGGTTTATTAGTTATTAAGAGAGTAGGTTAATTTAATGTAATTAAATATAGTAGAACAAAACACATTCCTATATTCCTATTTTCCTAAAGGGGAAGTTTGCTGCGGCGCTATTTACTGACGGATTTTGATAAAATTTGGTACACATATTATGTACCTGACTGAAGGAATTTCGAATATGAGCATAATTGGTCAAGTGGTTACCAATATAATAGGTTGTGAAGTTTAAAAACTGGACGATTTAAATAATATTCGGCAAGAACATTTGGTACCTGTTGGTACCTATAAAATTTTAGCAAATTTTGTGAAGGTCTTGTCGAAATACATATTTTTCTAAATTTCGATGACCTACATACATACATAAAGCTCAGGCTGCGAAAACTTGCCGCTGATAAGACTGTGCTCGCGAGGTCTACTGTTCGCAGAACTACTAGTAATGAATTACAGTAAGGATTAGATACTTAGTCATTATTATTCCAGAGCCCCGCAAATCAGTGAAGCAAGAGACCCATTTCTTGGACGAGACACTATTTGCCGAGGATTCTGGAGATCAGCACGGGATGGACGAGCCAACGCTGGGCTTTGAGGAGTCCGTAGTGGTGGAACCCCTCGATCCTGAGGAGCGGCAGTTGGCTGTCATGGAGAAACTGGTCAGCATTTTATATCTATATATTCGTTTAAGTGAGTTATGATTATAAATCACTTTTAGCCCTTTTGATAATCCTGGGTTAGAAGATTCCATTCTAAAACCTTTTCAACTGTGTTCAGACTTATTTACAACAGACAACAAAAAATATACTATAACAATACACAAGAAAAATTAATTAAAAATCTATACTAATATTGTAGAAGAAGAAGTAACAAACATTTGACACCTGTTTGGAGATCGAACGCGGGACTAGTGGCTCAGAAAGCAGAATTGCTACCAACTGCGTCAACCGGCCAGTCGTAATTAAGTTTAATGAAGATAGATGATCGCAGCAACAATGCAATGGGATGGCGGGAAAAAAACCCAGCAATGTCTATCATTTATTTTGTAAAATTTTCCTAGATTTGTGTTCCTCAGAGTTCGTTTTTTGTTCCTAATAAGTTTAATAGAGGTGGAATATTAGCTATTGCATGAGTGTAGGAAAAGTGTAGAACGTGAAACGTTGATATCTCTCCCTCGTTAACCTCTAGGAAAATTTAAGTAATGGACCCACCACTTTACTGTAACATGACTATATTGTGTATTTCTGTGACTCTGACATGCCTCTGATTACTCGAATAGTAATATCACTTTATGCAACTATACTTATAATTACCCAAACAACTGTGGGATGGCAAATGTACAAAACAGACGTGCGAGTCCAATAAGGAAGATTTAAGCAAGTAATTTAGTTCGGTATAATGAGAACCCGATGTAGAGAGAAAACACGTATCTGTTACAGGTAAAAGTGATGAGTGAACAAGCGTCGGCCATGTCCGAGTTGGCAAACGCGTCGAATGTCAACGCACAGGCGATGGAGAGGTTAGCCGAGGCTTCACAAATACAGGTAGGTTTTTAATCATTAAAAGTATTTTCTCCCACTTAAATGATCATCATCTCAGTCTTAGGAAGTCCACTGCTGAACATATGCCTCCCCCATTTTCCAAAAGGAATGGTTGGAGGCGGCCTGCATCCAAAGCCGTCCTGCGAGCTTTATCAGGTCGTCTCTCTACATTGCCGGTGGACGACCTACGCTGCGCTTGCCGGTCCGTGATCTCCACTTTAGAACCTTTCGGCCCCATCGGCCATCTGTTCTGCGTGCTATGTGGCCTGCCCACTGCCACTTCAACTGGCTTATCTTCTGGGCTATGTCGGTGAATTTCGTTCTTCTAAATTTTAGTCCTATATTTCAGAGAATTTCTTTTTGTTTTTTTAGGCCCTATGTTGTCAAATTATCTTTTTTGTGTGCACTGATGGAACGTAGGTACTAGGTCTCAATAATTTATTGTAAATGTGTTTACTGAAATAATTCAATAAGGAAATTTTCGTGATATTTTGTTTCTACAAACCAGTATGCTCATAGCGTGAATAATTTACTGTATTTACGTATTACGTTTACGTACGCCTCATAGATTTGTAATAACATTTTCAGGCGAAAGCGATAGAACGTCTCGCGAACACATTCGAGACTATCGGCGCAGCAACTCACGACGTACGCAATGCGATCATCGACATCGACTCAACTATGAAGCGGTTTTACAACACCTCACCCACTTAGCACAACTATACCTAATCTGGGAGGACATGGACGTGATCGTTCGATAAACCTTCTTAGCTGTTTGCGGGAATATTAAGTTCTTGATAATACACAATTAAGAAGGACTTAAAAAACATCATCTTCCAGCCTTACAGGCGTCTATAAACAAGTCATAACCGCAGCGCGTCTTGCCGTAGCAAACTAAAACGAAGTATAAGAGAACGCCATCCCCTACATTATCTTCTACATGGTTGAAAAGTTTAGTCTAAAATGTACAGAAGATCTTATACTTCATCTGAAAGGACATGGACGTGATGGTTCGTCAATCCTTTTTCTTAGCTGTTTGCGAGAACTTCAGGAATTAAAACATCCTCTTTCAGCCTGCAGGCATCTCTAAGCAAGTCTAAAAACTGCAGCTCGTCTTGATATGGGCACTGGTTGTGCTACGATACCAAATTAATACAGACTTTAAGAGAATGCCGTCCTCAACATTATCTACTATATGCCTGAAAAGTTTGGTCTAAAATGTACAGAATATCTTGACTTGGGCAGTGTTGACTTATTGAGACATAAAAGAATGCCGTCTGGACAAAATCTTGTTACAATCCTTTTTCCAATCATTTTCCAAATGCCTTAACCCGTCCGCATCAGCGCAAAAAATAACAATAGATTTATGAATGAAACTTAACTCGAATGAGTCTTGCTGATTCGGACAGATTAAGGACAACAGCAAATTAATAAGGGCTTTTAATAAAGTACGCAGTTCTTTGACTGCAGAAAGTCTTAACTTTCGCGCATCAGCTTTTTCCAACCAATCTGATCAAATTTCAATGAAATGCATCTAAACTTGACTCCTAGAGAGGTACCTGGTAAAACAGGAACATTTCGCTCCCGTTTAAAAGTCCAATCACTGAGGTTAGCGAAGCAGGAAAGGACATCGGACGAGAAGCGAGAGGGAGAAATAGAAGGGGTGAATGGAGAGAACCGGATACTTGCACACACATTGTCATATAGCTTACAATACTTTAACGTATCTGTTCTATGTATACTCCAGCCTGTGTGCTAAAGAGATAGAAGGGGTGAACGGAGGGAAGGGATACTTGCACACACATTATCATGTAGCTTACAATACTTTAATGTATATGTTCTATGTATACTCTAGCATGTGTGCTAAAGAGATAGAAGGGGTGAACGGAGGGAAAGGGATACTTGCACTCACATTGTCATGTAGCTTACAATACTTTAATGTATCTGTTCTATATATACTCTAGCATGTGTGCTAAAGAGATAGAAGGGGTGAACGGAGGGAAAGGGATACTTGCACACACATTATCATGTAGCTTACAATACTTGAATGTATCTGTTCTATATATACTCTAGCATGTGTGCTAAAGAGATAGAAGGGGTGAACGGAGGGAAAGGGATACTTGCACACACATTGTCATGTAGCTTACAATACTTTAATGTATCTGTTCTATATATACTCTAGCATGTGTGCTAAAGAGATAGAAGGGGTGAACGGAGGGAAAGGGATACTTGCACACACATTATCATGTAGCTTACAATACTTTAATGTATCTGTTCTATATATACTCTAGCATGTGTGCTAAAGAGATAGAAGGGGTGAACGGAGGGAAAGGGATACTTGCACACACATTGTCATGTAGCTTACAATACTTTAATGTATCTGTTCTATGTATACTCTAGCCTGTGTGCTAAAGAGATAGAAGGGGTGAACGGAGGGAAGGGATACTTGCACACACATTATCATGTAGCTTACAATACTTTAATGTATCTGTTCTATGTATACTCTAGCCTGTGTGCTAAAGAGATAGAAGGGGTGAACGGAGGGAAAGGGATACTTGCACACACATTGTCATGTAGCTTACAATACTTTAATGTATCTGTTTGATTGAGGTATACTCTAGCCTGTGTGTCAGATGGGTGGAAGGGGTGAACGGAGGGAGAGGGATACTTGAAAACAAGTAAATCTCAAAAATATTGTACATCACACAAACTAAACACAATGAAATGTCACATTTCTATCACACCTGGAAATGTTTGTCACACAAAGGATTTAATAAAATTTAGAGGATGTATTCAAAGGAAATAAACCAGATCACATTCGTCATTATATTCCCTTGACTCAAACCTTACATTTACTTTTTTAATACACAAATTGAAGGTACAGCATCCCTGTATTTTTTTACTCGAAAGAATTTATTTTGTTAGTGTTTTTCACAGTCTTCATAAATCTAATAGTGTAAAAGCTCTTCAGTTGTTGAACATCCACACTATCTACAAATCCTACATAATACACCCATTTATTTTTTTCATAATACCTGACTAAGACATTGTCATTTACCGTGATTTCACCAAAGGACAGTCATCTTTTTGCTATAATTTTTTAAGACTGCGTTATCGTAACTCGTCTGCTCGTCAATTGGTTTCTTAATATTTCCTTCAGTATACTTCTCTCCTGGCTTACATGACTTACATTTAATACTTTTCTGAATTGTTTGTTGGGTTTTATCTTTTTGTTTTTTACTTTCGGAGCAAGTTTTTTTTGTGATTTAAGCATTTGTTCTCGCGTCTTTTTCGCGTCGTGTTCTTTTTGTTCAATAATTACAGCCTTTTCCTGTCCTGTGTTGTAGTTAGGCATAATGCATTTTTTTTTCATTCCTTATAGTTTTTAGTTACGTTTAGTGTTCCATCCTCATTTTTGTCTTTTAGGTGCAGCTTTATGTTTCTTTTCTGTTTTATAATCATTTCTTCCTTTTTTATATCATTTTCTTTTTGCCCAACATTTCTTTTTTTTTCTTTCATTTGTTCCTGATGTTGAAGGGATGGGAAACATCTAAGGCATATGAAGTCAAAAACTTTATCATCATCTGGAATATGCTCTCGGTGCTTATTGGGAATGCAAAGACTGGTTTTCCATAGCTAGACGCCGGCACGTATCACTAAGTTTGTTAATATCTTTATTTTACAGTTATCGTTTTTGTTTTCAGTCTTAATATTTTTTTCAGTTCGCTCCAGTATTATTCAATTTTCTGTTTCAGTCTCAAAGTTAGAATTTTCTTTTTCATTTTCATCTTTTTTGTTTACATTTTTTTACTTCTTTCCTTCGCCTTTAACCTTTTATGTCTTCTTAAGAGCAGTTTCTTTCAGTGCGGCTGCTTGTTCGTCCTTTTTTCTTTCTCTTTTTCTTGCTTTTCTAGTTCTTTTTTTACAATAGCTTCTCTAAAATTATCAGAAGTCACGACAAACGGGGGTTTTTCTGTCTTTCTAACAAATTTTCTCCTATTTCCTGGCGCATTTTGTAGGTATTCATTGATTGATTTGCTAAGATGAGGAGTTTCTGTTGAAATGCACATCTAGGGGAGTTTTTGTTGGAGTCAAAGTAATACTCACTGTTTTCACGTTATTTTCGCTGGTCAGATTTACATTTGTTGTTGTATTATTCGCAGTTTGTGTTTCAATATTAGTTGATTCTTTCTTTAAAGGAGTACGTTGTAAATAGCACCAAATTTTATATAATGGTGGGGCCGCGTTGTTCAATGTTGCACCCCGAGATTGCTATCTTTTCATTTTGTCTATCATTTCGTCTCCCACAATATTTTCAAAGTCTTTTAGAGACATGAGTTTATTTTCTTCATTGGACGCTTCATTTACGCAGTAATTTCTGCAGCCAGACATTTGGAGTAACCATTCTCATCAAAAGGACACAACCCACATGCTTTAAAGCCATTTTTTATATTTTCTGTATTTACATCATCGACGACTATTTTTAAAATTGTAGCAATATTTAACTTAGTCACAACCTCGCCCACGTTATTTGCTTGAAATTGTCGTACTGTTCGGTAATTTTTTTTATATGTACAAAGACGGACACGTCAGCTGGCTGTGTGATTCGTGTAGTGTGTTAGTTTTACAGCAAACTAAGCTGTAAAATGATATGGCGTTTGTGGCCATCTATAAATAGGATAACTGGTTTTTTGATGTCGTTCCTTGCAAGGTATGGTGCAAATACTTCAGTAATAAACTGGTTAAAAACATCTGCCGTCATCCATCCCGTATCACCCCGCCCGATACCTCATTCAGGCGGTACTGATGTTGCAATGTTTTCCGGCAGTCGTTTATACGGAAACAGTATCAATGGAGGACATATCTTGCCATCAGCAGAAACTGTGAATAAGACAGTTGCATTTTCTTGGAATGTCCTTGTTCCACGGCATAAACATTTTTGTCTCCTTTAGCGGCGAGTAAAAGGCCAGCAAAAGGACAAAACTGAAATCCTGTTTCGTCTGCGTTAAAAACACGTTGCGGGTCGCGAATTGCCTCTAACACGTTTTCACTAGTTAATTCCTGATTTCAAGAAACCATTTCTTTATCTCATTTTCAGAAACACAGGCACTGGCTTAAATGACTCGCTCGCTGGTCCTTTGAGTTAAATTGGGGTGACGTTTTAAAAAAGGTTTCAACCACCCCTGACCAGCCGTGCGATTTTCTAATGAATCACCGATCCGAGCCGAGCTCATCGAAGTCAAATACTTTGAGATATCGCCCTTGTACACAAGGTTGTTTTTGCAACGTTTCTTGTCATCTCGACATTTTTTCACAGATGTTGTCAAAGATGCAACGATGTTTGCTCTTAGATAATCGCACGGCAGGTCTTATTATTGACAAAAGGAGTATCGCGTGGGTTATCAGTCATAAACTTATGGACTGTGTCTAGAACGTCATCCGACTTTCTTGGGAAGCTTTTGCGAGCCATTTTAACCAACCAGTCTTCGATAGTTTCTTCTTCCTTATGTGTTAAACATGGTGTCGGCCCAAACTGAGTTTTTGAAGTGGGGTTTTTGAGTATAAATTGTAAAGTTGCTCTTGGAATATTATATTTTTTTTGTCACTGCTCTCAAAGACATTGTCAAATCATTTATTTTTTCTAAAGCCTCGTCAAGGGCCTCTTTTGTATATTGGGGTATCTTTGGCATGGTTACTTTATTGCATGAACCTGATTGGAAAGGTAGAAACGTTAGAGTGACCTTACTCATAACAAATCAAAAGGTATTATAGTAATTGGCCTACTTTTTGTATTGGTTAATATTACGAGAACAAATGACACAGTAATTGGCCTAGGCTAATAACTATTTACAAAGTTCTAAAACACGTGGTAATTGCATAGGCCGCGTAGTATGATAATAGAAGATGATTTATTCACCAACCATGGTTTTTTTTATAAATATGTCAACCACATTAATGGGCCTATGGGGCAAAACTATAAATTTTTGAAAAAATCGGGAAAGTTATTGGCCACAACAAAAATTTTAGGTTATATCAAGATATCAGCATATTACAACTCAAACCCGCTTAGAATACATAACAGCTGTGAGCTGTGTATTTGACAGGATTTCAATGACTGTATTACAAAACTATTCAAAATGTCGTTAACAAACTTACCTGTTTTTGATCCAGCGTCAAGAAATCACAAACTAAAAAAAACGCCAGATCACCTAGCGGCATTTTGCTATAACTTTTGCACAGATAATACTAGTACAAAGTGCTACCATTATATTTTTTAGATTTAAAAAACCTTTTGATCAGAGAGTTGCTAGTTTTTAAACATTAACGTTGAAATGGCTATTAACTATATGGGGGCCAATAACTATATCGACTTCCCTATACATCATGTGTAAACTTATTGATATATGGAAAAATAATAAGGAAATAAACATAATAAGAGTAAAACACATATTTACAGGTACAATCAGTTATTTACATGTATATACATGATTTTATTTTAATTTACGATTAGGACATAATAAACATATTGTGTGATAAAATAAGGCCCAGGCATCAAAATATTATTGCAATCAAAGTGAGTCGGCACTCGGCACTGTTACTCTAATAGCCGGAACAACATCTACGACCACATCACTTACCATCAGGTGAGACAGTGATCAAAGGCTAGTCTATCTGCTATAAAAAAATCTATAGAACAATACACATATAAGAATATAAAAGTTTACGTAAAAACACATTAGTATATTTCTGTATTATACATTTCATGAAATGAACACGATGATTCAAAGTTGCAGTTTGGTTCTTCGAGTGTTCATTCATTGAATCAAATGTGTTTAAATATGTATGAAAGATTCTAAAATGCGGGTTTTCAGTGTACCAAAAATGTGATTGTTTACAAAATGTACATCTTTTTCTGTAATGTACGGTCTAATAAAATTTTCAGATTTTGCACACACTGTAAATAAATCTTTGGCATTAAGCATAAGGCACCGATATCCCTAAGCGAAATCAATGTGTGGTACCACTCTTTCTTATTGTTATACATTGCGTCTACACTGGTTTCACACTTCATTACCCTTATTAGCTTTTGGGCTACCCAAACTGAAATATAGTCTAGTATTTGTTGAACTGATTGCGTACAATGTGCATTTCTTAAAATTTCATTCCAGTGCATAAACGTTATCCTGAGATATTTTGTCGCTACTTGTGGCTACATCCAGAACCACTTCATTTTCGTCATAGGCGCGAAGTCCTGTTGAATTAATGTTGGTAACACCTCATGTTGAGCAGCTGAGTATAGGGATATCTTCCAAAGAAATACAATTTCCACTAAAAGAGTTACGTAGCTCCAAGTGGTTAAACAATTTCTTGTATAACAATACCTTTAAATTGCACTACATTTGGATTGTTGTAGCCACCGTGCCTACGTATCACGCAAAAAAGAAAATTCTATGCGATCCTGGCTCAGTATGTATGTGGCAATATATTTCAAGATTGGGCTAGTTCCAGTCACATATGTTGTATACAGATGCCTTAGACTTTTAATGCAAAAAAACCCTAAAACGAGTTTTTGATTTGCATTCCACCATTATTTTGTATATTTTATATTTATTCTTCCTTTGATGACGCGCTTCTGTATGTTATATATTCTCAAAGACAATATAATATTCTTCAGCTTTCCTCTGAGTTTTGTAGACTGATTGGTCTTATGAAACTGTACCTTCCGGATGCCATACAATTCATAATGTCAAACAAGTCGTTGAATAAAGTAATACATTCTATAGTTGCTTCCGTGTCTTTGGTTTTGGGTGAGAAAATGAGTTGGTTGGTTGGAGTAGTGCAGCGCACAAGCTCGTACTTCTGCTTAACTGTTTGCCCAACTTCACCTTCATTATCTCATTTCGGAAGGTGATAACGCCTTTGAGGCAACTTATTTGCAAAATTTAACCCTTGGCTAGACTGAAGGTTATTTAGCGCAACGATTAATTGCCATTTTATTTGTTTATTTTCTGCATTGAAAATTACCGTTTTTGATTCGAAAGTGCTTCAAACTAATTTTATCATGTGGCACGGATCATATACTATGTTTACGACTTTGTCACATTCTGGGTGTGGGAACGTGCTTTTTATGTTTTTAGGTGTGCTAAGATCACAGCCTAAGAGATTTGCAGTGGATAAGTTAGACGTCCGTCTAACTTATCCACTGCAAATCCCCCATCCAACCCCCCCAATCAAACCCACCAAACGTTACGGGAACAACGCCAACGCCTGAATGATAGCATTTACTTAAACATGTTCTGTTAAATTTGTTTCTATTTTCTGCAGAAAGACTTTATTTGTACCTAATTATACAATAATACCTAAATCAATATAATAGCCCGTCTGTTTTTTACTCGTCCATACGGTTTAATGCCGAATAGCCATTTCATCAGCTTCGAGAGTGCATACTATCCGTTCGCCTGATAAAGTGCTTTTCTGTTTTAAAATGTCAAAAGCCTGTTTAGTGAATCCCGGTGAAGTAGAAATGTTTTCATACCATTTTGTCAAACACTCGTGGATGTGGTAAAGCAGTGTGAAATACACTTCTTAGATATTCATAAGCAGTAGAGGAGTAAAAATTAAGTGCGAGCGCAAATTTTCTCAGGACTTCTTCGATTTTGTTTTGGTAATATAGGTACTCTGTAAATTAAATCTAAGACTTCAGTCTTTAAACTTAATGCCTCGAATTGTTCTTTAGAAATATATTTCTGTTTTCGTAAGGTTTTGAGTATTACCGCCATGCTTGCAATCTTTTTCAGTCTTTTATTCTGTTTACCAAGTAATTTTGTTTTCAATTGTAGTTCTTGTTTTTGAAAAGACAATTTACGGACACGTTTCTTATGTGTCTCCTTTCTCGGTGTATACAAAATATCTTCCAAATCTGATACGCTAACATTATCAAGACTTGAAGGAGAAGCCACGTCTCACAAATTTCATGATCCTTAAAAAAGTTAATGCTACAAGCTATTACCTAAAACATTTATTGAATATTGTTTTCCAGAAGTTTTAATCTTCTGCCGGCGCTATAATGCCGGCGTACTGTGATTATTGTATAGTAATAAATAGATAATTAAAAATTCTAAATTAAAGTCATGCGGTCATAACAAATATAATGGTTTTATTTCTTAAAATAACTACTGCTAATAGAATTTAAATAATAAATGAGAATTAGCAGGTAATAGCAAAACTCAATCAAACATAAACAGGAGATTTCCTCGTGACATAAGTAGGTTAAACTAAACTATTTTCATAGAAATTTCTTCAAATGTTCTTTCGAAATGAACGCTAGACGAGTGCGTTTCAGTGGTAATAGAGAGGCATTTTTAGATTTCTGATGTCTCTTCGTCTGAAGTCTTCTTGTATGATATAGTACTGTTTTGAACCCTCCTTAACTTATATTTTTACAATTGCACCAGACTACTTTCCCAAAAATATCTTTCTCTTTTTGCGTTTTAAAACCGGCATAGTTTTAATTGTTTACTCAATCCCCGAAAAGTTTCTGGAGTATAATATATTCTTGTTAGTTTTGTGTTAGGGGTCTCTTCATTTTTACTGTTATTAGCCTTTGTAACCTCTTTTTATACTTTTTCATTTTCCGTTTGTATTCTTGAATCATAAGGTCTTTTTCTTTCAGTACCCTTTCGCGTTTCTTTTTTGCATTTTTCTTTCTTGCCTTTATTCACTTTCTGTTGATCTTAAAGGTGCCTGGTGTTCGTCTGCGAGATCCTCTGAATCAGGTTCATATTTTCCCATGCAAAAGTATTTGTTATGTCCTTCATAACTTTTTTTGCGCGATACTGAGAACAATGCTCTTTCCAAACCTTTTTTACAGCCTTATGATCACGACGACTCATATCTTTATCTAATTTTATTTTGCCTCTTTCTGTTTTATTTGATATTTCCGCTTTTCTTTAAATTCTTTTTTTTGAGGGTCATTTAAGTTGTTGAAATCTCAAACGCTCAGCTATACGTTTTTGTTCTAGTATTTCTTCTCTTGTTTTGGGTGACTGCTTTTTCGGTGACATTTTGAAATAATACCTGCGAAAGAGTATGACGAGAGTATTCATTTTCTTGTTCTTTGGTAAAAACAGTTTTTCCCTGCTAAATATTTTACTGCCGCAACAGCTATTTTATTTTTTGCTTTGGCCCTTCGTTTAAATGACATTATATGCACTGAATATTCTTTACTTGCTTTTTTATATGCCATGCCATTTTTCACAGAGTCAAGAGCGGCTGTCATTGATTCCTGTTACCAATCCCCACAAGAAGTTTTTCTTTTATAGTTACGTGGCATCACGTTTGTCTAAAAGGAAGTATATAAAAAATAAAATAATAAATAAATAATAGACTACAACCACCCTGAAGACAAACATAAGCACAGACAAAGCGGGTGGATACTATTGTTTACAATATCTCGTATTATCAATGTTTTATAATCTGAGCGCACGTATAGAAAGGAATCATCTTGACCCAAGTCCCACTTTTTCATTCAATGTTTGCTAACATAACCTACAAGCACGCGGCTATGTTCACGTGGCCAAAATATTAAAATTAAGCATAATAGAAAGCCTCAAACACAACAGTAATTATTTAACATTGTTGGAATTTAAAAAAAAACATAAGCTCAAAGTCATGCCTACCTTAGATCAGCCATACACAATTTGATTTTTTCTCATCAAAATCGATGTGTCGCTCACGTCGCCAATTTGACTAAGGCGGGGAGGTGTCCGAAGCTATGTTTTACCGGAGAAATCAACAAGTTAGTGGTTTCAGCACAATCGCGAAGGATCATCTTACCCCAGGGGATCAACTCGTACTACCTTCCCCTACATTAAAAGCGTCATTTTTACCGTAATATAAACCCATTTTAGTCGTGATCGTGGCGCTTGCAGCACTGTCTTGGCGTCACCCTACAACCGGGGTAAACAGTAACTCTGGACATCGGTGACGCCAAGAGTATAGTTTTCTAGTTATATATATATTGGATGCAACCCAATCTATTACGTATAATAGGTTAGGTTGGAAAGTGAGTCATCCGCATTGACAGTGATTCTGATACAGTGGCAAACGCTCCATGACACCCAAGCATTGCCGTAAGGGCCAACACGCCTGGGATAGGAAACCAGGTACGCATACGCTGATCACCAGCCGTATGGGATAGTCAGGCCCGTCCTCACCTCTCCCACCGGCTTACACGTTAGCGAGACTCCCAGAAGGAAGCCCGCATATTTGGGGGTTTCCCCCCACAGGCCTCCACACACCCCTTACAGCCTGCCCTTCCTCCAAATCACACACGTTCCCAACTAGTTTCTGGTTTCCCTGCGCCTCTACGCTGGGCAAACCTCCAACTACTGATCTCAGGGCTTAACCCTAGATCCTGGTGGAACCGCACCACCCACGAGCCAAGCCAAGGACGTCTCCTGGCTGCATATTGGAACGTGCGCTTAGATGCCATCGATGGCCACAACGTGCATTATATTACTTCACAATGCCGGTCATCGGCTATTACTACAAATGGTCGCAATCTTACCACTGCCTCAGATCACTCAATGTTACATACAGGTCAGATGCAATAGAGAATAATGAACAATTGGGTTGACTCACCGACTACGGTCTCTGTACAGTATCCTTCGTCATTCGTCAGTGCGCACATCGTATCATGTGCGCCACCAGTCCTCATATCGCATCCTTACACTCGAGAGCACATGCAATCGCCTCGCATCGCGCTGATACCTGTACACACTTAAAAAAGGTTAATATTGCTTATCGCACCACCGCACGCCGAAGGCGCGAAAACGTTCTATATCAAATGTCAAACACATTGTAGAAATTGCCAGTATAAAATATTAGTAATCTTTCAACTCACCAATAAATGGAGCTAGTCGGAACTCGCGATACGTCGCGACACTCCCGACGGCGCCAGAAAAATTAAAATAGAGCAGCCAGCTGTCTAGTCCATTCAGCAATCTTCTGTCTTGCCTGAATGGCAGCTGCCCTCTTGACCCTCGAATCTTGTGTCTCTACACACTCTTCAAATAAGGGTCCTTGTAGCTCTTCAGCCATCTCGACATCCTCGTGACTAGGCGAGAGTGCTGAATCCTCTGGATTCTCCTGCTCGTCACCAGTCCCAACTTCAGTGATATCATGGCTAGCTTGCATAGGCTGGCTTATGACAAGATCTTGGGGCATTGGATTTGTCATAGTTTGATTGCATGCTGGGACAACACCAATCTTCTCTACATATTGAAGATCTAGGTCTACATCTTGAGGTTCTAGCTCTACATCAGCTTTATTAGATGTATTTTCTTCAAGTCAATATTGTACTTCACCAATGAGTATACCACTGTTGTCCTTCTCAATCTCCAGAGGATACAAGTGCCCAATAGATCTTGTAAAGTCAGTTTCACCCACTCGAACCTTAGCGACTTGACATTTACCATACGATCCTAGGATGAGAGATGTTATTCTTTCCACTTTCCAGTTATCTCTATTTTTAGAGTCTCCCTTGATCTGGACTATATGCTAATATCGTTCTCTCAAACTGGGCAAGTACTGACGAGTGAACATACGTTTTAGCTCATCCATTGTTTTCTGACCTCTCTTCCAGCCCTCTATTAGGTCTAGCTTGTGGCTGTCATTTCTTGTCCGCTTACTTGGTTTGCAGGTTTAACAGTAATGCATCTTCCTAGGGACAAGAAGTCAGATGGTCTGAGTACACTTTCAGGCTCTGAACCCACACATGTCAATGGTCGACTGTTCACTACTGCCTCAACTTCTTTGATGACTGTGGCCAATTGAATATCAGTCAGTAGGTGTTTCTCCAGGGTGCGCTTCAAGCAGTGTTTCACTAGTCCAACCAATCTTTCATAGAAGCCTCCATGCCATGGTGCTAGTTGGGGTATGAATTTCCAACTTATACTATTTTCAGTACAGTATGGGCTAGTCAATACCTCTGCTGTCAACTTGAAGTGTGTCGCATTGTCAGATACAACAATATTTGGCAGGCCAAGCGTTGTTGTGAATCTTCGAAAGGCAAGTAGACATTCCTGTGCTGTCAGGTCTTATAGCAAGGCAAGTAAAGAGGCCCATCGTTTTTTCTTTCCCAGTCGCATTCCTTACAAACAGTGAGCCAAAATATTCCATACCGGTGTATGTGAACGCTGCACTGTAGTTGACTCGCTGAGCAGGTAATGCAGGTGCAGAGGGTAGTTTGTATGGGCCACCACCATGCTTGACACAGCGTGCACACTTCTTCAAAACCTTTTGTACCTGAGCTCTGCCTTGAGGTATCCAGTATTGTTACCTAATAATACTCAGTGTATGTGGGACACCTACATGGTAATTCCTCTCGTGTATATCTTGAATGATCTTGTTCGTAAACTCACAATCATTAGGTATTAGAATAGGGTGCTTCATCTCATATGACCATGTAGTGTTCCCCACACGACCGCGACTGAGTATACCAACTACATCCAGATAGAAACCCAAATTCCTGGACAAATAAGTTACCTTTTCCACTATTTCATCAGGAAAATGTTGACTTTGTAATTGCTTTATATCTAGATTATTATCCTCAGCACTGGGCACATTGTCAGGAACAAATACTTCAGTAGTACTGTGTTCGTCCTGCTAATCCATTTCCTCTTCACTGAGTACATCTGGACAGTCATCGTCCAGAGCCACCCAAGCGGCGCAGGCTGAGACTCGGTCTATATTTGGTTCACATGGCCAAAATTCCTTTTTTTTTATAAAAAACCAGGTCCATTCAACCATAAGTCCTTCTTCTTTAGCCACTGTTCTGGTCTGGTTGCAAGGTCAGCTGGATTCAAATTCATGTTAACATACCGTGATTTAACCCTTCCATTTGATCTAATTTCATCAACACATCTCTGAACAAACGGAGGAAGGAGTTTGTTTGACTTTATCCAGCTGAGAGCGATGAGACTGCCTGTCCATAGGTACTGCTTCTAATATCCATGCCAAGAGCACTGGACACATACTTCAATTATAATCATACTTTCTCATTGCATCTTCTTCTTCCAGAGTTCTTGTAAAAGCATCTTAGCTGGCAATACTAAAGGTGCTGCAAATCCACAAGGGTCATAGATTGATGCAAGTGTTCTCAAAACACCCCTTTTGTTCGTAGTCTTTTCAATATTAGCAGAGTCAAAGATACTGTAACTAAGATTTAACTTAACTAACAGTCATCTTCTAAGTTCCATGTCAAACCTAGTACTTTCATTGCCTGCTTTCCGTTTGAACGATGTTATTCAGGTATTGTGGTGAGAAACTCATGGTCATTTGATGACCATTCTCGAATGTTCATTGAGAGCTCGTCAAACACATCGCTGGTGCTGTGATAAAGCTGTATTGCCTTGTCAGTTGACTCTGCTACTGTTGCCAGATTATCAACATAGCATCTATCTGCAATGTGTCCTTCAGAAGAGCTGGATTGGTTTTTGCCATATGGTTTCGGATTGTGGCTGTCAATAAGAAAGTACTCGAGATTATTCCAAATGGAACTCTGCAAAACCTTAGATGCGGCAAATTATCTTCATACAGTTCTTTAGTAGGATACTTTGCCCAAAGGAATATCGGCCTTCTTTCTGGATTCCAACCTGAAGAAAAGCCTTCTCGGCATCAGCTACAATGCCAACCCTTCCAGTCCTGAACTTCAAGAGCAATGTCAATAAGTCTTCCAGCATAGATGGACGTCGATACATCCATTCATTAAGACTCTTCTGATCCTTAAGTTAAGCAGAAGCATGATATACGATCCGGCCTCTCATTCCTTTTTGCTTGACCATATTGTGAGGCAAGTAATGTTGTACTGTAGGTGTAGCCTGAGAGGCTGGTCCTATCTGTAGTACTAGTGGCTCTATAACACCAGTACTACAGAGCTAGCACCCTCAAGTTGACCTTTTAAAATCAAATTGTAGTCATCTACCACATTGAAGGTTTATTGGTAGAGAATGGATTCAGGAAACTTATCCAATAGTACCTACATACTGTGAGTTCATAACAACGATATTTTACACAGATTCTAAAACATATACTTACATTAACCGCGATAAATACTTAAGTGTTTCGTACGACTCCTTTAATCAAATTCAGCCTTACACAGAATAATTCATATCGACAAAATATGAGCAAAGTTTTTTTAAATAATTACACAATTTCTGGTGTCTAAATAATATTGGTTGCAATATTTCAATATTTTTATTATTAATTTTAACATGATATCTTATAAATACTGCTGTTTACTTCAAAACATTCGAATACTAGATTAAGAGCCGTATTACATTTCGGCGCTGCGCTAATTTAGGTATTTAACACACCGAGTTGGCAGTTACATTTTCGACACCTTACACATTTTCTACCTCGCTTGCACCGTGATATTGCGAGTGTGGTGACTAACGATCTTGAACCAACGTTTATATATTTCACAGACTTTGATATGTGACAATTTATAGTTATTTAATAATATAGTTAATATTAATATTTATCATTAATTAAAAATGGTATAGTGTTTATACTTTATAAACACCTTTTAAATAACTATGCCTACATATAATTCTTACACAGGAATAGATTATTAACCTTAGCATAGTGGTCTGAATCGGAATGAAAATCAGTATAGTCACTCTAAAGTGATAATTTTTTCCCAAAGACTGTAGGACACGAAGTTGTCTTTCAATTTGGTCCAGTGTGTGTCTGCAATCACTTACAATATGGCTTGCTTTCTTCAAGGTGTTCAAGGCTGTATAGTGAGCATCAACTACTCTCTTCTTTGAACTGAAGCGTGCCTTAAGGATACCGATGGCAATAGCATAATTGCTGTTAGTCATGTTGAGCCCTTTTATTGCTTGTTAGGCATAACATCACCTTCTAGCATGGAGGTAGGACAGCTTCACTACATCTTTGAGCTGCTTGGTGTGTATATTTTCTTCAAAATGGTCCCAAACTCAGTCCACTTCAAGGTGTCACCGCTAAACTCCATTAATTCCTTGGGAGTTTTGTTGATATCGATGGAGAACTTTATACAGGATCTAATTGTTGCGGTATACTGTCGGTAAGGGATTCCAACTCAACCAACACTTATTCAGCCTCTAATTGATCCTTCAAAAAATTATCCATTGCTTCAGAATATTATGGCTTCTCTGCACATGTATTGGATTCCTCAAATACCTCAATGGCAAACTTCAGCATTCTAATAATCCGCATCAATTCAAGCTGGGTTATTCCGTCACAATCTCTGCATAAGTTGAGTCTCCTTGCCGGTGCCAAGAAGAGACAAAAGGTTGTACATGTCTTCGGTTAAACCGAGTCCTAAATATATCTTCGATGGTTTTGAGCGAAGCAGTCAACGTTAGTCGATGGTTGTACTGGAATTATCAAACAGTACCTTACTACTAGATTCTTTACAGACATAGGTACTTAATAAATATTTTTTATTCAGTTTCTAATACATTTAGAAACTTATTTATGATAATACTCACTAACCTCTCTCCAGTACAATAAAAACCACTGAGATTAGTCTATCCGTGTATATATAACGGTAAGTGTCAATATAGGTAGGTACCTATATGCGTGATTCCGGCCTTTGTGAGTGAAGAATTATACTCGTTTGTGACTCCGACTGAAATAGAATCGTATACCTCTTGTTACATACCGCACATACACATATACGTAATGAATATACATAAAAGTAGCGTTCTTTTATCTTTTGAGAACTTAGATCGAACAAGCCAGCCGGTGCCGGTATAGACAAATAACATTTTTTTGATTTGGTGAAGACATGACAACTTACTTCAATGGTTTCGACGATTTGCAATGATTAGATAATGTCCTTCACTAACCAGTATCCCTCGAAACCACACTATTACTATAAAATGTGAGAAAATCCACAAATTTCACAAATTTGGCGGCACAAAAATTAATAAGAATAGCGAAAGTGTCGCTAAGTGATGTGCCGGTTCTATCCGTTTCGTTTGGCCGGATCCAAACGATCGATTCGAAATCGGTGTATTAGTTTTACAATACATATCACTGTGACCTTTTCTTATACTAAACGTAACATGACTCGCATAAATAACTTATAACTTTCCGTATTACTTGATACTTCGGTACCTAGTATACCGTAAAATCAAAATAATGATTAACGATAAAAGTCGAATCGGTAAATAAACAAAATCGTTATTTTCACATCCGAAAAACACTCCCAGTGTTACCTTTTAATTAGCGATTATGTTATGTGTGACCGTAAAGCGTTCGCTGTTTATTATGGTATCAATAAAAGATCACCACACGTAAAAAGTAAAATAAGGTAAAAAAGCCGTCGCAAAAATTTCGCGGGTAGCATAAATAAATTAAAGTGAAAATAGTAGGTACCATGCAAACACGATCAAAATGCAATAATTTACCAAAAACCAGGAATAAAACGCGTAAGTTAAATCTCATAGTTTATTCATTTTATTTTTACGAATATTTTAAGGATAGGGTTCGGGAAGAAATATGTAGGTATTTTATGGATTCATTGCCGATCTTTACTTGTGTCAAGCCAATCTTGACAAATACAATTGAGTCCGAAACTCTGGTGACTACATTGCGAGAATCAACTGTAGCCGGAACGAATCCGGCAGAGCTGTCCACGCCTCAGATTGCAGTTTCTGCCTGTCACCTGGCAGCTCAGTGGATGGGTATTTACTTCCCCAAACACAAGCCAATCTTGGCAAATAAATACTATTGAGTCCGAAACTCTTGTGACTACATTGCGAGAATAAACTGTAGCCGGAACGAATCCGGCAGAGCTTGTTCCACGCCTCAGTCTTCCGCAAACATGCATGTCACCCAGGCTAAGATCGACAATGAATCCCAGCATCTCCACCATGTCATGGCGTCACCCTACAACCGGGGTAAACAGTAACTCTGGACATCGGTGACGCCAAGAGTATAGTTTTCTAGTTATATATATATTGGATGCAACCCAATCTATTACGTATAATAGGTTAGGTTGGAAAGTGAGTCATCCGCATTGACAGTGATTCTGATACAGTGGCAAACGCTCCATGACACCCAAGCATTGCCGTAAGGGCCAACACGCCTGGGATAGGAAACCAGGTACGCATACGCTGATCACCAGCCGTATGGGATAGTCAGGCCCGTCCTCACCTCTCCCACCGGCTTACACGTTAGCGAGACTCCCAGAAGGAAGCCCGCATATTTGGGGGTTTCCCCCCCACAGGCCTCCACACACCCCTTACAGCCTGCCCTTCCTCCAAATCACACACGTTCCCAACTAGTTTCTGGTTTCCCTGCGCCTCTACGCTGGGCAAACCTCCAACTACTGATCTCAGGGCTTAACCCTAGATCCTGGTGGAACCGCACCACCCACAGAGCAAAGCCAAGGACGTCTCCTGGCTGCATATTGGAACGTGCGCTTAGATGCCATCGATGGCCACAACGTGCATTATATTACTTCACAATGCCGGTCATCGGCTATTACTACAAATGGTCGCAATCTTACCACTGCCTCAGATCACTCAATGTTACATACAGGTCAGATGCAATAGAGAATAATGAACAATTGGGTTGACTCACCGACTACGGTCTCTGTACCGTATCCTTCGTCATTCGTCAGTGCGCACATCGTATCATGTGCGCCACCAGTCCTCATATCGCATCCTTACACTCGAGAGCACATGCAATCGCCTCGCATCGCGCTGATACCTGTACACACTTAAAAAGGTTAATATTGCTTATCGCACCACCGCACGCCGAAGGCGCGAAAACGTTCTATATCAAATGTCAAACACATTGTAGAAATTGCCAGTATAAAATATTAGTAATCTTTCAACTCACCAATAGATGGAGCTAGTCGGAACTCGCGATACGTCGCGACAAGCACTGTCGAAATATCGGGAATTGAAGCTAAAAGTAATACACAGTCAATATTTCCGTTTAATGTTAATTCTTGAAGTGACCGTGATAGATTTAAATATACATTTAATAAAATATAAATAAGATAAGGTGACTGTGTTCTAGCAGTAATTAATAGTATACACATAATGTAAAGATACATACGTATAGTCATCTTATAATTATTAAGATATAAGCATAAATATGTATATATTTAATAGGAAAGCTATAGTTTTTATTTAACTTACATACACAATATTCTGCAATATTGTAATTTGTTATATTATCGTTTTCTTGTCTTCCTTGAGGTGAATTTTGATTTGAGTATTGTGAAAATAAAACTATACATGTAAATTATAAAGATTTTTATTACGATTCCCTTTTTAAGTAATCAGACATTAAATTACAATAGATCCTTAACTAGAACTTTGGGCAGTGTATCGACTTATTTTAACTAACTGTATATTTATGTACTACCTTATGGCATCCTGACTTCCTATATTAAAATATAATGTACGTGTATTAGAATTTAAAGACCAGTTAGAAATCGCGTGAAATTTACAGGAATTGTCTCCGATCAGCGGTGCCAGTATGGATTGTCGATAGAATCAGTAAAAGACAGCCCGCAATATAGCTATACTGCAGCCAGATTGAATCCATATGATATTAGAGACAAGGTAAGATAGCTGGTAAAAGCCAGTTTATAGACTCGTCAAATTTATCGTGAGATCCATGCTCGCACGGCAGTTTATAACTTTTTCGAAGTTTTCGTCTGGGGGCGGCGAGCGCAGGCTACAATCCGGTATATATAACGCGTCCTAACCGGTCTTAAAGTATAATTATGGACACATCTCTTGATAGTTTTCTACATTTATTATCTTTATACATTTATAACAAGTACAATTTGAACAATTTAATACCGACTTCCATTCTATTCAGTTATTGGAGTGTAACTCAAAAACTACTGGACTGAATTCGATAAAATTAATTAAATGGGACCACACGGGAAGCACCAGCTTTCAAACAAAAAAATAATTTTGAGAATCGGTTCACCCAGTCGAAAGTTCTGAGGTAACAAACATAAAAAAATACAGTCGAATTGAGTACCTCCTCCTTTTTTTGGAAGTCGGTAGAAAATTTTAGTTATCCATTCAGCAGGGTCATTAAGTATCTCAGTTGCAAACAAAAGTTTATTGAAATCTTGGAAAATGGCGGCGTTATGTCAGTTTTGACAATTAACTCCAGTAAACAGTCCATTTAGTAAGTTGGCGAGCTGGAGCGTGGGTGGAGCTGACAAAAGTGACATAAAGCCGCTATTTTTTATGTTTCATCGTTTGATTGTAACTAAAGGTGCGAGTTGGTAGCCGGCTACATGAAGTCGCAGCAAACGACGTGTCACACGACGCGACACTACTGGTTTCTATGCATTTCTATAAAATACAGTTCGTAGTTAGTGACACTCGTAGTTAGCGACATTCGTAGTCATCGAGCGGCAGACGACACTGTCGCCCGACCGCAGATCAGTAGTGCCGCGCGCGGGTACTAATCTGCCCAGTAAAACAACTGAAACTTTTAAACTAAACCTGTCGTATCGCTTTTCAAATGAATCTGCAGTCGGGTTCGAAATCATGACTGCAGCGACCTGAAGCGACGACACGTCGTCTGATGCTTCTGCTACGTGTAGCCGGCTGCCAACTTGCACCTTAAGATACGGTTTTGCTCTGCTAATTTTTATTCAATTATAATAAGCCTATAACCAATCGACCGTCGTTTCCTCGGTGGTTATGTGCAAGTTAGTCATGGATTTTCAACGCACCTACTGCTTACAATAAATATTGGTATCTGCTATTTAAACATTAGGGCGGTTATTTCGGAGAGTTGACAAAAATATGTTTAAGTACGAAGCAGCAAGGGCAGGCACCTTAACCGTTACTGTTACCTACAGGAAGACGTTCCTAGGATACCATCCATAACTTTTGATATACTAACTGCATTCACAGTTTTTTGGAAAAATGTACAGACAGCGAAAAAAACGCTATAATACCGAAATATGTTTTATTCTAATCGATCCTATTTCTTATAGGGATCAAAATACTCTATGGAACCAACTGAGCTTTGAGTACTAGAAACGATAGAAATTACCTAAACGTAGGCTAGTTTTACTTTTAGTACCTAACTGACAAGTGCCACCTCTGGTCGCGCGATAATAAAAATTGTTTTTACCAAAAATTGGAATCCTTATCCTTATACAGTCCACTACATCACCACCGCTAATTCTCCGTTCCACCAGCATCCTATTTGTATCAAATTCTCATTGTTAAGCGCGCCCCGCTATACAGCTTTGGCCGCGTTAACGGCTGTAATTTATGTACCTACTCGTACTTCTTGTTAAAAATGTCTTTAAATCGCAAACGTTTGGACTGTTGAAGCGTATTTTGTAAATAATAGGAACACGGAATCTGCATTAACAATCTAGAATTTTCTCAGCATAAACATAATAAAGACCTAAATAACCCAAAAATTGGAATCGAATTCGAAGTTTGAAATTTAAAACTTTTTTACTTACCTACTTTTGCTGCCAGTCTTCTTAATAGCGGATTATAGCGGATCTACCCATAACAAGAAGTTTGGCGAATTTAAAACTTTGACTCTTTTACCGAAATGTATGGATAACGTTTTTCGCGATTTCTGACATTTCTAATACTCAAACCTCAGTCGGTCCAGTACAGACTTTTGATCCTTATAAGAAACAGGATCGATTGGCATCAAAAAAGTTTTTGTGTAAAATTACGATTTTTTGCTGACTGTAAATTTTTTCCAAAATCTTTAAATGCAGTTCAAAATACCTTAAAAGTTTATGGATAGTCTCCTAAAAACGTTTTCCTGTAACTATAACGGTTAAGGTACCTGCCCTTACTGTCCCTTCAGTAGTATAAACATTCCAACTATTGATATAAGTATATTCATTTTGTATTTTCGGTTTTTGTACCGATCCATTTTTTTTACTGGCGCTTTAAGCAACTGCTTTTAGAAACTGCACATTACTTTGAACAATTATTTTGCAGACGATTTGCAAATCGGTCTGTATTAACAACACTATAACAAAATACCGAGTACCTACTCGAAAATACAATTGGATGGAAAAGGAAAATACCCATTTATTAAAGTCTGGCATGACCATATTAGTGTATAACTTATAAACATATCATATATTATAATGTTATATATGCACTCAATTATACATAACAAATATACGACTATGGGTCTTACTTATAAACGCTGCGTAAATTTAAATGATAATATTTAGTAGTGCGCTCAGCAAAAATGTTCTGCGCCGTCCTAAATGACGTTTAAATTTAAGCAGCGTTTATAAGTAAGGCGGTATGTTATTATCGTGTATGCCTATGTGAAAAATATGACTTAGCACGTAACACTTAGTTAAATCAATATTCTATGTAAGTAATGCTTGTTATCAGTAACTTTGAAACGGATGTAAATAGGCATGTTAGGTTTTAGGATCTGCCTGATCTGCTCTTTATGGCCAAAGTGTTTATTTCTCATAGACAATGCCACAGACAGACTTGGAAAGTGGAAGTACCTACTTCGGTGTAAATTAGTCACTTACGGCCTTACTTATAAACGCTGCTTAAACTTAAATAACGTCATTTAGTACGGTGCAGAACAATTTTCCTGTGCGCACATCTAAATAACGTCATTTAAAGTTAAGCAGCGTTTATAAGTAAGGCCCTTTATTTAAACGTGACTTTAGCAGGAATGTGACTTTCCGTCGATATTTGGAACGTCTCTGGAATGCGACTATGCAGATCAAACTTTTTGATCGTTGCAGATACATACCGAATTAAATTAATAATTAAGAAATAGCAGAGCATAAGGAAACACAATAGCTTCAGTACAATATCTTTGTACCTATAAATAAATCGAATATATGTAAAATAAATCAGGGAACGAACATACATACCAGAGCCTATTGTATAACGAAAAACACATGCGAAGATAACTGATTCACGGCAGAATAAGGGATGGTGGCAGTACTACCCTGGACGAACTCATTTGCAAAGAGTTGTACTGCTTGATGAAATCAGCAGTAAGTGTCATTTGGAAGTACCTACTACCAATAAAAAGAAACAAAATTACATATCTACGTCCACCCACTGATGCCAACTCAAAAAATAAATCTAAAACAATCACTGAGAGTTTTTATGGAAAGTTCCACAACGCGTTCCGTGTATCAGCTCAAGTAAGTGAGAAATTTCGTGAGCGTAGAGTTTCCTCGCTCGCGCGGTTGAGATTTGTTGGGCTTGAGCCCATCCACACCTTTCCCGTAGGGAGGACTTGGGTTTGTGTTCAGGTAGTAGTTTCCTCTTGCGCTGTGAATGAAAAATAATAGGAGTTGAAGGTATGCAAAAATAAAATTCGCAAGTTTTTATTGACAGAGCGAGTGCGAAGACTCTGCAATAGCTTAGGTAAAAAGGCGTATGTGCGGGTGTCCGACTGTTCTATACATTTTTCAACCGACCGAGTGACAATTAGCAGCTGCAGTGCAAGCACGGTACTTTGTCGATCGATACATTCGACAATTCGACGTTGACCCGGTTTTATTAATTATAAATGTCATATTTGACATGTCGATCGATAGTTCGATAAGTCGATCGATATTTCGATAACTCGACGTCGACAGAATCTGTTTATTTAATTATAAATGTCATATTTAACAGGTCGTTTGATAAATTCGACGTCGACTGAATCGGTTTATTTAATTATAAATGTCATATTTGACAATATTATTCGTTTTTTCATCGATGTTACATATCGAGTTTATCGATTCAGGTTCACTAAAGGTTCACACAGGTTCGATAAAGATATAATTTTTGTACATTCCGTTTATGTATTTTTTTTAAATACAATTTTAACAACTATTTAATAGATTTTTAGTATCCCAAAATAAACTAGCGTGTAAAAGTAAATTATGGATGGGCAGAATACGGAATACGGGCGATTGTTTCTGATAGTGTCTCGCATACCACTAACAGTTGTGCCACTCAGAGTTCTGCGAGGCAGTGCACTGCAATATACTGCTCGCTTTGCACCACCTGACCTATTTTATGATGCGACTAACCTTGCTTTCCAAGTGGCGTCAAAATCACTTTTAGCGATATTATCACTATTTTCCATTCCAATTCAATATCGCGCTTTTGACAGGTGAGATCTGTCAGCCATTCGGAATGGGTTCAAATCTCACGATGCTCACGGCATGGAATACACGCACACACAGACAAATGCTAGCTATAGCATCACGCAAACATCAACAAACTGTCATTTTTGACAGACTGCTCACGGTGTTTTCACCTTGCTTTCAAAAAAATAACTTTTAGCACTGTGTGTGAGCGCTAAAAGTGATTTTCATGTCACTCGGAAAGCAAGATAAAATTGGCAGTCTCGTCCATAGCTATTTTCCTTATCACTAATAGTTAGTGTTCGTTATCACTAATAGCCATACCAATTTAACCATGTTTGTAATAGATCTACCTGAGGCCGTAGCACAAAAAAATTGCGATAAACTATTCGTATCGTAAGCGTCACCACATCACGATTTCGCGTATAAACTATGCGTTATCTGTGTCACAGTTGCCCTAGATAAATGACAATTTGTACTGTATCACTTAAGCGACAAGTTACATTACACTTACGCAGTTATTCGTGCTAGGCCCGCTGTTGTGTTTTTATACACCACTGTATATTTTATATTAAACATGCCTCTGAGTGTTAGCTACGGCCTCACTTATGCATTTGTAAAGGACTGGATAAAATGTGTCAGTGAATTAAAATGATCTATTATAATAATAATAATAAATATTTCATCAAAGGTCGAACGACTCAGACACAATAGAAATTTCATTGTTATAATGACATCGACACTTGAGGGGCTATACCTACATAATTATATATATATTTCTTGTGCTTGGTAAAAATAGAACTTGGTATAAATAGTTATTTGAGATGTATGCACAACTGTCGATGATACTGATGATGCTTCATACGGGCTTCGATCTGGTCTATCGACGTGAATCAGTTTATCGACGCAACAAGTTTGTTGACGGATCCATACTCGCACTCGAGTATATGGATGCAGCCTGCCACTGCTAGTAACATAGAATAAAATTGAAGACTCGCCTGAAACTAAACAGAAAGTTCACTTACCGCATGCTTGTCAAGTCTCCCAAATAAATAGTCATGTCGGTATCCCCGTCATTGTTTAACCAAGCATCATAATCCGGTGCCGCCGCGGCGGGAAAAGCCGTAGGCGACCCAATAGCTTCCACGTAGTACCGCCACGCTCTATCATGACTGCATAGGTCTGGAACGTAGTGGTTAAGAGGTGAGTTCTTATCGATATTCCAAAGAGTACTTCTTGTCGATTTTCCAGAGAGATCATCCTTAATATAATAACATACTCAGAACTTCCTAATTGTTACGATTACGGGTAACTTTGGTTCGTATGTTACAAAATCAACACAGTAAAACTGTCATACATTTATTTAAAACTAGCATTAAAAGTACTATTTGTTAGATTTATAAGACGGCAAAACATTAACGGCCGTGGCATACATTTAAATAACGTCATTGAATACTGAGTACTAAACTGTTTCGCGCCGTACTAAATGGCGTTATTAAAATTTAAGCAACGTTTATCTGCCTTCCTTATAAACGCTGCTTAACTTTACATAAAGGTATTTATTACTGCGCAAAAGAAAATGCTCTGCGTTGTACTAAATGACGTTAATTAAATTTAAGCAACGTTTATCAGCCTTACTTATAAACGCTGCTTAACTTTACATGACGGTATTTAGTACTGCACAAAAGAAAATGCTCTGCGTTGTACTAAATGACGTTATTTAAATTTATGCAACGTTTATCTGCCTTACTTATAAACGCTGCTTAACTTTACATGACTGTATTTAGTACTGCACAAAAGAAAATGCTCTGCGTTGTACTAAATGACGTTATTTAAATTTATGCAACGTTTATCTGCCTTACTTATAAACGCTGCTTAACTTTACATGACTGTATTTAGTACTGCGCAAAAAAAATGCTCTGCGTTGTACTAAATGACGTTAATTAAATTTAAGCAACGTTTATCAGCCTTACTTATAAACGCTGCTTAACTTTACATGACGGTATTTAGTACTGCACAAAAGAAAATGCTCTGCTTTGTACTAAATGACGTTATTTAAATTTATGCAACGTTTATCTGCCTTACTTATAAACGCTGCTTAACTTTAAATGACTGTATTTAGTACAGCGCAAAGGTAAAATGTTCAACGTTGTACTTACGTCACGTTATTTAAATTTAAGCAACGTTTTTATCTGCCTTACTTATAAACGCTGCTCAACTTTACATGGCGGTATTTTACTAAATACCGCTGTACTCAGCGCAAAGGAAAAATGTTCTGCGCTGTACTAAATGACGTTAATTAAATTTATGCAACGTTTATCAGCCTTACTTATAAACGCTGCTTAACTTTACTTGACGGTATTTAGTACAGCGCAAAGGAAAAATGTTCTGCGTTGTACTAAATGACGTTATTCAAATTTAAGCAACGTTTATAACTAAGGCCGTATAAGTAAGGCCGCCTAACGTAATGAATGACATTGAAATGTGGAATTTAAATATTATATTGTGATCACTAGAAGCCCGGATGACTTAGGGATTATCTCTTTGGAATGTTATTATTTTAGAAGTGTATTTGGCAAGTAGCGTAACCAAATGTTAGCTTATGGCGTGAATTTGCAAGCTCAGGCTTCGCCCAATGCCAAACGCTGTTGCATATACTTATATCTATACAAATATAATAATAACCTACATACTGTTTTGCTCCGATCCGACAAGAAAATAATGATGACAGTTCATAGTTCCATGTAAAAGTAATTTACATATAGGTACTAATTCGTAATGTTATGATTTATGAAATATTATACTTTAATCGTTTAACCCGGCGCCTTGGAGATTTGGTCAAAATGATAGTTATATGACTAAGCATATAACATTACCGCTCTTTTCATTAGAAGTTAGAGTTTGTGAACCGCTCTAAGCAGTGGCTTTTAGTAGGAGGATAGCTAATTGTGTAAAAAATGTCATTTTACTAAACAGTAGCGGTGAGCGCAAAATCAGTCAAGTTAAGAGAATTGCATAGCTAGTATTTTCCATGCTAAAAGAGAAAACTCTTTTCTACCTCTTAACATTGTCCGATTTCAGTGATTTTTTTCATGGAATCATGACATTGTTTACTATGCCCGTACGTTTTGAGTTTTTCAGTTTTTTGAAGTTCTAAAAAAGGAAATTTATAGTACTTTGAAATACTGAAAAAATCAAAACGTACGGGCATAGTAAACAATGTCATGACTCCATGAAAAAATCACTGAAATCGGACAATGTTAAGAGGTTGAAAAGAGTTTTCTCTTTTAGCATGGAAAGTACTAGCTATGCAATGCTCTTAACTAGAATGCGAACTAAGTTAAAAAAAAGCAATGAACCTATCACACAGAATAAATAATAGTTACTACCTACCTTACCTTAGTACAAACCAAAATTCAATTACTAAGCAACCTCAGATATACTACATTGATGAAACTCTGTGCGTTTTACAATTGTTTAAATTTTCGAAGAAGTTATTATATTTTTGCGTGCAAATTAATGGTGCTACGGATACAGCACAAACTTATCTCAACCAACACAATTTTTTGAGGTGGTAACAAATATACAGGGTGGAAACTTTCAGCGGGGCAGTAAGGGGAAGTACCTTATCCGTTGCAGCTACTCGAAAATGGTCTTAGGAGACTATCCATAATTTTTTATGGAATTTTGATCCCCATTCCCAGATTTTCAAAAAAAATTACAGTTAAGTAACAAGAAAATAGACATTTTCGACAAAATCATTTTTTGATGCCAATCGATCCTGTTTCTAATACTGATCAAAAACTTCTATAGGACCAACCATCGTTGGAGTATTCAAAAAGTCACAAATTGCAAAAATCTTTTCCCGTACATTTTGTATGAAAATTTTACGCGAAAGCTTTTTTAGTAACGGTTGAGATCTTTTTATTGACTGTATATTAGTGCTGAACATTTCGTATTTTAATAGTCTTCCTTTAGACAAAGATTATGATTTATAAAAGTGAAGCGAAGATAAGTTTGTACAAGTGTGAATAAACTACTATAGCGACACTGCTAGGGAATGCCATTATTACTTATATATACCTACTTATTTTATTGAAAAACTTAAAATAAAACTATGTAATTACTGGCATTTACATAAATTTAATTTTAAATATCTTTGTTAATTTATTCCCACGTCCTTGAATTTTCTACGCCCGTGTTGCCGGCTTCAATACCTGATTTAAATATTTACACGGCTGAAATCGTGATTATAGCGGAACGAAACTGTTCACCTGCCCCATATTTTAGCAAATAAAGACGTCATCTCGTTTACGACAATAATGTCTTTGGCGACACAGATTATTATACCTACTTATAGTTACCCCATTTATTTCTGGCACGACCAAAAGAAGTTCAAATTGTAAAATTATGGTACTAAAATTGACAGCCACACATAGGCATATATAGGGTGTTTGGTAGAGGGACCGACAAACCAAATGAGCGTGTTCAGGGGCCCACTTGGAGAATACAAGTTGGCCAAAAAAAATCCCGACCCCCCAATTCCCAATTAGAGACCAAATTCAACTAAAAACATCCGGTCTAAAACAGATTTTACAAATGTTATGGTGGTAAATAAGTACAATTTCGGAGAAAACGGGAAAATTCACAAAAAAGTTAAAAAAAATTGGGGGGTCGGGGACTTTTTTTGGCCAACTTGTATTCTCCAAGTGGGCCCCCGAACACGCTCATTTGGTTTGTCGGTCCCTCTATCAAACACTCTGTATAAATTAATGTTCGTCTGTTGCCGGCCTACTGGCCGGCAACAGGAACTGGTGGGCAATGGAATAATTCTTTCCTGGATCGGGGCAAAATAGCATGTAATCGTCTCACGTCTGTCTTGAATCAGTGTTGCCAACTGCACCGTAATTACGGCAAAACACCGTAGGTAATCAGCATAGATCTACCACCTACCGTAGGACTATAATAACGGTAGCAAAATACACCGCAATACCCATTGAAGATAGTACCTATACTTTAAATCGCCGCCGTTGATACAGTTTTGTTGATTTGATACGTCGTATTTATATGCTAATGAAGTCACAAAGATTATTATACCGGGTGAATTTGATTTCATCGGCATCCTTTTAAATTATAGACACTATTAATGATACTTATTGCATTGGGGCTAATATAATAGCAAATCAAAAATATAATAGCGGACCAAGTATGAAGAGAAAGTTGAAAATAAATTAATCAAATCATTATTAATTGATTACACACTCGGGCGGGTCACAGATGACACGGTCAAGGCATATCACCTACAGCACGGTAATATTATCTATATAATATTACCGTGCCTACAGCAGCACGCGCTAGATATACCCCGATGCGCAACTGTTTGATCTTGATACTTTGTTTATTTACTGCGTTCTTCATACTTGCATTAATAATATTTTGGATTTGTGTAATAAGTATGATACATGCAATAGTGTCTTAATATAAAAGAACGCCCATGCATTCAAATTAACCCTGTAAATACCGTTTATATTAATTAAGAATAAATTATTTACTAAACCAATGACCTATTGGCATCAAAATAAACTGCTAGCAGACTTTAAATCCCATGTCTCCTCAAAAGCGAAGCCAAATCCTTGCTTGCCACCTTAAAACCTTTTTTCGTGCGAACTTTGTTTTTATCTCTTTACAGAAATAGCATATGTGTAATTAATTATGGAAATAGGCTATTTGTTTCGTGTTTCATTTTAGTTTAATGCAAGCAAAACGTTATTGCTTCGAAGGGCCCGTTTTATGAAGTACTTGTAGGTACTTACATCATATTATACACTTTCTTTACGTACTTAATCACTTTTAAACTTAAAGAAAAAGTAATGAATATTTTTGATCATTACATATATTGTTTTGTTAGAGTAAGAAAAGTATTCATCCACTAGCACAAGCAAAATGTTCTTTTACAGTATTCTGTGGCCGAAAAATAGTTCATTCTTTTGTGACATTTCTAGCCCTACCTTATTTGTCTATCTGGCCCTATCTAAGGCCTTATTCAAAAAGTAAGTATGCTCAGCTGTGAAACTAAGCTTGAGTAGGTACAGATCTAAGTAACTTTTGTAAGGCATTTAATGTCATCACCCACGCCGAAATTCATAAAAGAGCGCTTTTCCTTACCTCCTTCCTTCCATAACCTAAAGTTATCAAAATATAACCTTAATGCAGGAAGTCTTTTAGTAGCCATTACAGCTTCCAACATATTTTTTGTGGCATATCTATCTATATTTATAGATAAAAATTAAATGATTTTCGCTAGTAAGCCCATTACTTGAAGGCGGCTGGAAATATTAGCCTGAATTGTTTCTTTAATATGTTCGTAAAGATCTGTAGGGCTAATGTATCTCAGTTGCTAACAAATGCTGATTGAAATCGAAAAAAATGGCGTTTCTATATCACTTTTGTCAGCTCCACTTATCAACTTACTAGAGTTGTCAAAACTGACATAGAGCGGCCATTTTTCAAGATTTGAATCAACATTTGTTATCAACTGAGATACATAATAGCCCTGCAGAATAATGTGTTACTTTACAGGGATAGAGAAATTAAAAAAAATTGCATAACTCGCAAAAACAGGAGGTAGTTTTTTTACTATAAGACAGGACGAAGTCCATCGTGTCCGCTAGTAAAATAAAAAAATAGTATTTTTAAATGACACATTCAAACATTACAATGATTAATGTTATTACTGTAGGTTATAGTTGATTATTTTCACAATTTTATATACCTAGGTCATTATACAAAGAATTTTAAGTATGTAATCTATATATATCACTCACTCACTCATCACGAAATCTCAGAAACTACAAGTGCTAGGAGTTTAAAATTTTGCATGCGGGTTCTTTTTAGGACGTAGGTGCTCACTAAGATGGGATTTTATGAAATTCAACCCCTAAGGGTTTTTTGGGGTTGATAGTTTGTATGAAACTTCGTTACTGCGAGTGCTAAAAGTTTAAAATTTTGCATGGGGGTTCTTTTTTGGACCTATGTACTCACTAAGACGGGATTTTGTGAAATTCGACTTTTAATTGAAATCTGATCCATTGAAATCTGTAATTACCGTATCCAGCGACGACACGCGAGCGAAGCCGCTGGCGGGTCAGCTAGTGTAATATGTTTATGAAATGTAGTAATTAAGTAAGTAAGTAGTGCAGTGAGGAATAGTTGTCTAAAAAGTTGACAACACCTATCTGAAGCGCATAGCGCCTTACAAAAGGAGAATAAATGCATAAAATCATCTGTATCATAAAACTACCAGAGCCTTATATATTACGTGCGGCCCAAACACACTTGACCAGTTTTCTCCCTACCTATGTTTATAGTTGACGTTGCACGTTGCACGTTGCACGTTGACGTGCACTACTGTGCACACGGCAAATTTGTTCTGAGCCGTATTAAATGATGTTAGATATATAAATAGATGATAATATTGAGTCATCACATTTAAAAGTCCCTAAAATAAAAAAAAATAAAAAAAGAATCATCACATTTATGACTTCTTAGTATTAGGAAATAAAAAAACAATGCTAGAAACTAGGTACAACAACAGGCGTTCTTGTCTTTCAGAGCGGAGAAACCCATACGTTATTTATATTAAATCAGCGTTTGTAAGTAAGGCCGCTAATTGATAAATTGAGTTATCGTTAAAAATGTTACACATAGTGATAAGTAATAAAAAATGTTTACCCAAGTTACTTTCATAAAACGGGACTACCTCGATGCAGAAGCAACCGACCTGGTTTTGAATACCGAAAATGACCATTTTTATCGTAATATTGCCAAAATGTTCTTCAATATCACTTGCATAAGCGCTCCGTTGGCAGCACAGGCGATTTTATAATCACTTACTGGGTCGTTTGAAAGGCATTCCCAACTTTGCCATAGTAGCACGTATCGGCCCAATCTTTTTATCTGGGCTAAAGTGTTCTGAAAGTGGTATAGGCACTTAGTATCCGGCATTGCTGCGGTACCGACCAAGACTGCCTCTCTTACAAAGAAAACAAACTAGAGTTTAATAACCCGACCACGGAATCAATAAGCCTGCTTACTATATTACAGTACGATCGAAAATTACATAAAGCATATTATAAAATCCGCCATTATGATTTTTGTAACCAGTAACACTCGCGCTATCAAGGCGAATCCAAAGACGTCACTTTGAGTTGAGTAGTTACGAGTGGACATATGAACGGATATCCATAGATAGATATATAGATAGATAGATAGATAATCTACATGTGTGGACACACTGGCGCCGTCTCATCTCCCTGGGACGATTGATCGGGCTGGCGCTGCCGCGTCTAAAGCGGAAGACCTCAAACGTCATAAATATGTGTATTTAGACAGAATGTACATGTTTATGCCGTTTGGGGTCGAAACTTTAGGTCCATGGGGGCCGTCCGCTCTCAACTTGTTTAGGGATCTGGCGAAACGTTTGTTTGAGGCGTCGGGTGACCGAAATGCTGGCGCCTATTTTGGGCAAAAACTTAGCATTGCCATACAGCGTGGCAATGCCGCCAGCGTTTTGGCCACTTTTCCCCCCACCATGGGGCTTATAGATTAGAATGTTATTATTATTATTATTTTATTTAATTTTTAATTACTAATAAAAATTATCTAGATAGATAGATAGATATACTTTTTATTGAACAACTTAAAATAAACAATCATACAGTTAGGTATACAGCTTAGGACAGTGTAACAATAGGTGGTCTTATCGCTCAAAGTGATCTCTTCCAGGGGCCTTATTCGCTATGACCATTCAAACACTTAACGCGGTGCGCTACGGTATCTTCGGGGAATGATCGTGAAATCCATACAATTTTACCATCATTCCATGACGATATCGTAACGCGCCGCGTTACATGTTTAATGTCATAGCGAATAAGGCCCCTGACAACCTTTGAATGGAGAGGATTAACAACAGAACAAGGGATGGTAATACACAAATAGTATGAAATGAAGTAGGAAACAATATTATTAGAAATGTATTGACCTACTAATTACTAATACTTATTATACTAAGGTAATAAATAATAATAGACGGTTGTGTTTAGTGGGTAAATATTCAACTAAATACTTATCTATGTAATCAAAAAAGTTCGTTATCGTTATTGTGTGACCCAGATTTTCTATATAAGCCCTATCTTATTTCTCAAGGGCTGGGCATGATGTCAAGGTTATAGGCTTAAAATGTGGGTCACAATTAAGAGTATAAAGCTAAATAATGAGGGCGCAATCAATATAAAAGGCTTTTAATTGTGTTACTGATCGTTTCTCATTATGTCATACAAATATAACTATATAGGTACAGGTATCTGTATACATATTAGTGTACTATATTATGTAGTGTGTAGGTATACATGTTGGTAAGTACAGAGGCATGAATGGTATAATTACAGTATTTTGTAGTAGTAGAACTTGTTGTAATGAGTTCAGGGCTAATTATGTATCTCAGTTGCTAACAAATGTCGATTGAAAACTTGAAAAATGGCGGATCTATATGAGTTTTTACAACTGCAGTAAGCAAAAATGTTAGTAAGTTGATGACTGGAGCTGACAAAAGTGACCGACATATTTTTTGATTTCAATCAAGATTTGTTAGCAACATGATATATGAGATACATAATAGCCCTGCGGATGTAAGTGACTTTCGTTCGTCTATGTATCTCCTTATTTCTGATTCGATCATAGCCCTCTCGATAGCTCGTTGTGCGACTTTAAACTTACTTATGAGGGCCATATTAAGAGAACCACGATTCAGTGCTTTAGGCCATCACTGGTAACACACCCAATTAAAGACTTGTTTTGAGGCGCTGAGCTATTTTGGACGATAAGACTTCACAATGTTTCCGGAACGCTGTCCAGCCGAGTTGGATTCGACGATTGACTTTTTTCTCGAAGTTGGATCTGTCTAGTTGGACCGTATGTCCGAAGTAGATATATTCCTCAACAACTTCGAGAACTGAGTTCCCAACTGATACTGGGGTAGGCACAACATGGGCATTAGACATACTATTTGCCCATATTCATCTTAAGGCTTATTATCCGCTGGGAAACTCGACTCGCACAGTTTTGTTTCATGAGTTCTAGACTCGTGAATAAAAACTTTTTTTAATCTTATTCTACTAATAAGATTAAAAAAATCGAGGACGTTAGGTAAAAATAAAGAAACAAAGAAGGAGTCATATGTACATTATGTTTATGCAGATATACACTGCCCCCAAGTAAGCGTTTATAAAATGCGATAATTTTTCAAATATTTAAGCAATCATTGTAAAATACATACTTAATAATTAATTAAAGTTAATTTCATAAAATTAGAGGAACAGGTAAAACCTCTTTTTTTACCTCTTTTTAAATTACTATTTTTCACTAAGTTTAAAAAAATGTGCTACGGTATGAAGTAAATAAGTCAATTAGTGCCGCTAATTTTGCTATGGATTGAGACAAATGACTAAAATAGCCTCGGTCAAATGCGGAAGGTACGTCAATTTCATCCACGAGTTGACTTCAATATCCTCTTGTCACGGTCATGGTCATCATTGCTGTGATCTGACCGAACTCAATTTGTAACAGCATTGTTTCGGAATATTTACATTAATTATACATATAATATTTAGCAATATATTTCGTGGCTCTTTTGGCCTAGTTGTTAATGTCCTTGCTTTCAAAGAGCGGGTTCCAGATTGCTTCTCTTGTCGGGCCAAATATTTGTGTGGCAGCAGAAATGTCAGTACTCGGGTTTTGAATGTTTGCGGTGTGTTCATGTGTATATTACCATGCCTTCCGTGTCACAGATAATCGTCGTATGTGTGTTTAAACGTCATCATTTTGTCAGCATTTTGAAAAAGGCGATTAACACTAAACTAAAAACAGCAGCATGTTTTAGAAGGACACAAATGGTTTTAGTCCATAGTGAATAAATGTTTTTAGTCCACAATTGTTAATGTTCGTATATAAATGTCCACAGTGAATAAACGAATATGTGTTAGTCTTCAGTGAATGTACGAATGTTTTAGTCCACAGTGAATTTTCGTATGTACTTAGTCCACAGTGAATGTACAAATGTTTTAGTTCACAGTGAATTTAATAATTTACTTACTTACACAGTGAATGTACAAATGTTTTAGTTCACAGTGAATTTAATAATTTACTTACTTACACAGTGAATGTAAAAATTATGTTAGTCCACAGTATCTAAATTTTAACATGTTTATAGACCACAGTGAATGACCGAATGATGTTCGTCCATATGATGACTGAATGTGTTTTCACGTCGAAGTCTCAGCTTTAGTCATCTTCGAGGTGGCTAAAGCTCAAAACAATAAGACACCTTACCTTCAGGACTGAACATGTCAAATGTTCCAATAGGACAACCGGGTTGTGCAGTCCCAGTGGTCCCATAGTTGGGCCAGATATCCACAGTGCCCGTGGAACTACTTGTGCCGTAGCCTCCAGGGTCACTGTGAACGATGTCCACGAGCTTAGCGCAGGTGCGGTCCAGGCCGTTCTGGACAGCGAAGGCGCCATCGAAGAGAGCTCGAGCGGGGTCTAATCCTGTAATCCTAAAATTAATAATAGATAATTGTTTGTCATTTATTATATATAGTTATATAGAATAAGTTTTAATAAGTATTTTATATTTTTTATGCGCGCGACATCGATCGTGAGAAATAGGAAGGTTTATTGAGATCCCTCGGGAGCTATCCGTTGAGATGTCTGTGAACCTATTATAACAATTTCCAGAATGTCAATATTTTTTCTCAGTTCTAGTAGCATCCCCAATAGTTCTACAGTTCCTGATAGTTTATTTTGAATAGTTCACCGAGTTTTGCCAGAAAAAATAATTGATTTTGATAAATGAGATGGTAACTTCGCATACCGACACCTAGCATCTCAACAATTTTCAATTATTAGACCACAAATATGTTCGATAACACAGAGTTTATCGACTGCCGACGTTTCAGCAATAGTTTTAGCTAAAAAACTATCAGTAAGCAAATTAAAAAAATGAGATGTTTTTACACACCATGTCTTAGCATTTCAGGAGTTCTGATTTGTTAGATCACAAATACACTTAAAAATAAATAGTATTCTTGCTATTGGGATCAAAATGCCTGAGAAGCTATATGTAGAACTGCAAGGTATAGTGCAGTATCTCAAGACTTAACGATATTATGAAAATATTTTTCACAATTGTTACTAGAACTATGGCTGTATGACCTTGTGGCTACAGAACTGTACAGTTATAGTCGTATTAGTGCTGGGAATCGATTAATATATATAATGATATAATGCCTGAGATTTGGCTTTTGATAGTTTTTTGTGTGTCGGCGTGCGAAGTTAACATCTCATTTAACAAAATCATTTTTTTCTGTCAAAAATCGGTGAACTATTCAAAGTCAACGTCAAAATCATTTATTCAATTTAGGCATCAAAGACGCACTTATGAACGTCAACTTTTCATTATAATATTCAGAATAAGTATCAGGAACTATAGAACTGTTGGGGGGGCTACTACTCGTAAAACTGCGAAAAAAGATTGAGATTCTGTAAATTGTTATGCTAGGTTCACGTTGAATCGGGAGAAAAAGTGGACTATGTGTTAATCCCGGGCACAAATCTCCATTACCAATTTAATCCATTCAGTCGTTTTTGCGTGATTGAGTAACAAACATACATATATACAATTCACATTTATAATAATGTGAGTACCTATTAAAGACTATAAGTAGGTAGTAATTGTTACCTATGTACCTACTGCTAATAATATAAGTAGGTACTTATACCTAAGTATATTGTATTCTTTGCTACTATACCACTACTACTTTACTCTTGTGGCCTTATTATAAAAAGTGGACTGGAAGATAGACCCGAGAGAAGAAAATTTTATGAGTTTAAATCATGTTTCATAGGTGTAATTCAGAACAAATTACAAACAAACTCGATTCTAACTTTAGTCCGCGAGGCGGTAGTGGTCCGCTCCGAACTCTAACCTCTCATTTAACCGATATTTGTCAATTATTTAGTAGTCAAAATATCAAGTGTAAAAAACTTCTATTTAATAATACCATGATACAAAACACATGTACTACTTAATCTAATTAATAATGGTGTCAGGCACGTAGGAGTCAAGTATTTTTTAACCGACTTCAAAAAAGGACAAGATTATATGCTCGTGTGTATGTAAGCCGATATATCCCCCATTTGTGGACCGATTCTCGAAATTCTATTTTTGTTTAGTAGAGTATATGTCCGAGGTAGTCTCATTTTAATTTCATCAAATTCAGTCCAGTAGTTTTTGAGTAACACTCTAAAAGCTGATAAGTTTTACGCCTTTCTTGATGATATAATTTTTTTGTCATTGATTTTTTTTGAATTGATTGATTGAATTTGACATTGACGGTGAATTACAATCGATCGTATGAGTAGCAAGGGCCACTAAAATGGTAAAAAAAATGTTTTTAGGTGGAAGTAGGTACCTATTATCTCAATATACTGCGCATGGTACCGACTTGAACAAGTTATTTCACACGTTTTGGTATTAAAGTCGGTAATTTTTTTGATAATCATTTTTGTTCAATATTTAGTTATCAAACACTAGCCTATCAAGTGTAAAAACTGATACTTAATAACACCATGACACAAAACACCTGTAATAGTTAATCTTATTAGTAAATGGTTTCAGGCACGTAGGAGTCAAGTATTTGTTGTGAATTCGGGCTATCACAACTGTCTGGTCGTGCGTCACTTATCGTGCTCGAATATTACGTGCACATCTGTAGGTACGCGTTTGTTATATTATAAATTGTAGCATTTACCTGCGAGCCTAGCACGAATAACTGTGTAAATGTAACGTAACGTGTCGTTAACGTGATAAAGTAAACTGTCATTTATCTAGGGCTATCTATCATTTAACTGTGACACAGATAACTCATAGTTTGTACGACGAACCGTGACACGCTGACGCTGACGATACGAATACATTTTCGTAAATGGTTTGTGCTATGGCCTCTGCTGTGCGATTCTCTAATGATTCGTTGACGAGCTCACCGATTTCAAATACTTTGAGATATCGCCCTTGTACATAAGGTTGTTTTTCCAACGTTTCTTGTCATCTCGTCATTTGTTTCACGGATGGTGTCAAAGGTGCGATGTTTGCTCTTAGAGAATCGCACGGCTTTTTATTTTTACTTTATAATCATTGTATTACATTGGTGCATAACTTGTTTGATGTTTTCTGTTATTGTGACTGTCTTTGTTTGTTAGCTCGTACGTGCACCGTGTATTCCACCCGTGCGTGACGTCACCTGCCGGTTCCACGGAAGACCAGCGCTGGTTTTAGACCAGCATCTGCTGAGTTGGGACCGGTTTGTGGCAAAAAACAAATTTTACTTGGTTCATTTTATATCTTGTTAATATGTGTATCTTTTTTACTACAAATAAAATACTGTCTATTTTCTATTGTCTATTGCTTAACTTTTACATATTTTAAAACGTTTCTACTGACATCGCGCCTAACATCAGTAACTGGGTATAAACCATCTTATTATAGTTTTGCAATTATTTGGAGTGGAACATTAAGTACACATCCCCGGACGGGATTCAAACCTGCGTCTTCCGACTATCCGTGTCCGACGCCATGATTGTTAGGCCACTGAGGCATCCCAGTATCGAATTAAACTCTCATAAACAGTCCTATGGGGACGGGGTGTAAATTTATTCAAAAAAATTGGCCTCGATTACAATAGTTTTCTTAGAAATCATACTCTGAGTCTATGGTAGCAATTCACTAGTTTAGTTTGATGTTCTGCACAAACGAATCGCTACCAATTAGCATGCAAATATAGCTTTAAGTACCTACCTCTCCACAACATGGCCGGCCTCCCTGGTCCTCCTACCAGCAAACCCCATGATGTGAGCTCCTAGAGAATGTCCCACCAGGTGGATATTAGACATGTTCACGCCGACTTCACGTAGTCTCATCAGAGCTTCCCCTAGCTCTTTGCCGATCTGTAATTGAAAAAAACAGAAAATATAATTTAAAAAACCATAAGTACTTAGAGTAGGTACTACGAGAACTTTAGATAGGTATTTAACCCGTCCGAATCAGCAACTCTCATTCCAGGCAAGTTTCATTCATAAATCTATTGTTATTTTTTGTCCTGATGCGGACGAGTTAATATATAAGTAGCTGCGCCCCGCGGTTTAAATCGCGTGGTGATAGATGATTTAGATGATGAATTTCTTTACACCTAAAACAACCCTGTATTAATATTTGTTTTTCAGCAATCAGGGGGCGTACTCCCTACCTTTTCCGAAACTATCATAAATCAGGAGCGTTTTGTAATAAGCTTAGAATAATCATACTATCGTACTCCCACCGATACAAAACGGTCAACCAAATTTAATGGTAACGTTGCAATATGATTATTTACTTTAAGATAAGGGAGTACGAATCTTCAAAAATTTTACATTGGAACAATGAAACTTAGTTGGAACAATCAAACGAATTGCGTGAAATATTTGATACAATACGTCAACAAAACGTCTATCGTAATCCGATATTATTTTAAGCTTGCTATATTGACGTGGTGGCACCAGATTTAATGGTAAGGTTGAAGCATGACTGCTTTAAGTGGTGAGAGTAGGGCCCCAGATCAAGAAATATTGAAATCGGTCAAGCCGTCTTTGAGTTTTAGCGAGATTAACGCAAAGCCATTGATATTTATGAGAAGTTTATACAATAATTACTGATTGCATTTGTAACCTCTCGGCACAGTTTTATAACCTTTTCAATTCATAAAATCCAGTTGTGGTATATGACTAATTTCCGCCTAACTATTGTACTTTAAATGACTATGCCATAATCTTAGGATATCAACAAATAAAATAATTAAATAGGATTTACTTAACAATTATTACTTAATAATTATTTAGGATAGAACAGTATAATTTTAAATTAATTAATTAGAATGTGAAGTTTGAACGTGTGAAATAAAATACCATTTTCAATCAGCTTCTTAACCCTTTGCGTCATACAAATATATATGTATTTGTATGACCACGCGTTACTTTTTACAGAGTAGTTAGTCGGATTTTGAAAATTATTTTTTGTTTAATAGAGTACACCTACTTCAGGGGTGGTCCCATTTTAATTTCATCTAGTTCAATTAAGCGGTTGATGACATCCTTAATATACGGTGAATGACTATCGATCATAAGTAGCAAGGTTCACTAAAAAGGGTGAAAAAATATATCTAATCAAAAATTGAACCGACGACGTCAAAACTAAAAAAAAAAAATAGTTCGAAGTCGGTACCATGCGCACAATATTGTGATAATATGTACTTATGAACTATCATAGTACCGACTTCAACAAGTTATTTCTTGCTTTTTATTAGTGTTGAAGTCGATTAACTTTTTTGTTAAATTGTTTTTATTAATTTATTATATCTAGACCCGCGCGTGAAGATATCCGAAAAGAGCATTAATGTGTATACAGGCAAAACAACATTGAACACTTAACCATACACTCCAGGCTCTGCAATACACTCAATAATTCTTTAGCGCATTGGAGTTACTGCTCATGCGACAAAATTAACCGAGTAGAGTTCACAAAATACTTGGGCGTCATAGTTGATCAAAACCTCTCTTTTAAACAGCATATATCCTCCCTCTAAAAAAAAAACACGTAAAATCATATACCTGATGAAGATTCTTAGACCAGCAGCTACACTCGACATCAGAAAGATGGTGTACACATCGTTATGCCAATCTCTGCTTCAGTACTGCATTGGAGTATGGGGCGGCTCTGCAAACTGTTACATGATCGAGGCAGAGCGTGCTCAACGAGCAGTATTAAAGGCCATGCTTGGGAAACCTCGACGATACTCGACTGAGAGTGTATACCAAGACTCAAAAGTATTATCAGTACGGAAACTTTTTGTGCTTCGTGCGGTGGAAAAAGTACACACAAATTTGCCAAAACCACTAGAACAACCATCACGAGCACATAGAAGTACACGCCCTATTAAAATACCCCTCCCAACTGTCAGAACAAAATACTTCGCCCGTCGCTTACCGCGCTACCTGCATCCGTTCACGTACAATTCGGTGTATAAAGCATGTGACCTAAAAGCATGCACACATAGGAAAGCGCGGGCAAAAGTAAAACATTGGCTGCAGTCCCTTACATATGCTGATGCAGAGACGTTGGTTAGAGTATACAACAACTCACTGTGACCATCGCGGGACCAGAATCGTAAAATATTATAATTATAAAGACACACGCAAAAAAAAAAACAACCCCTGAATCAGGAATTCTTCACACACACACACGCGCACGCGCGCATTCGCACACACACACACACACACACACACACACACACACACGCACACACACATATCTTTAATATAACAACATTGCCGTGTTTAACCACGCATTTTCAGCTGCACTAGTGAAAGCTCACTTACGAGTACCTCACCTCCCTATAGTAAGTAAATAAATATGTAATCTACTTATTAGAAATACTAAACGCTAACCAACCGCGCGAAAAATCTATGCTTTTACAATCCTTTTGGGCCATCAAGATACAGGCTCAGCCTAGTTTGGGGCCCACTGTTAATTCGAGTCAGCACATATAGACAAATATTTGTTATAATTATGTAGTTAGTAAGTATATATAAATACATAACTTAAAATATATGTATAATTATATTTCTAAATAAATAATATAAATATAGAATTAAAAATCTATACCTATTAAGTAGTAATAGTATTTGTAGATCTAATGTAATAGCGGTGTTGCTCTTGTATTCATGTCTAAGAAAGCAGCTTATCAGACATAACACTGAGTGGTTACATATACAATAGCACACCTGACAGCTATACTTAACTAGTTAATTACCTAGTAATATAGAAACAAATTTGTCTATGTGATGATGAAATTTGTGTATGTATGATCTGAGTAAATAAATTATTATTATTATTATTAAAAGCAATTGCGTTGCAAAGATGAAGGCAGTGGTTTTCAGTAATTGAACTGTGCGCCGCCACCCATAGCACTGCGGTCATTGCCCAGGCGGCCGGGCTAGTAATATGCATAATTTTAAAATACATTGTAGATGTTCTGTAAGGCTATAAACTTACATAGCATTTGGGTAAGTGAATGTTTTCTAACAGAAGTATACTATAGTTTCGACCACATTCGGTGGTGTTTTTCAAGGAGTGTTCAGGACTTCCGCGTCGATGACGTCTGGCTTAGCACTGGACATTCAGTGGTCTTTTTCAAGGAGTGTTCGGGACGCCCGCGTTGATGACTTCTCGCTTAGCACTGGACATTCAGTGGTCTTTTTCAAGGAGTGTTCAGGACTTCCGCGTCGATGACGTCTCGCTTAGCACTGGACATTCAGTGGTCTTTTTCAAGGAGTGTTCAGGACTTCCGCGTCGATGACGTCTCGCTTAGCACTGGACATTCAGTGGTCTTTTTCAAGGAGTGTTCAAGACTTCCGCGTCGATGACGTCTCGCTTAGCACTGGACATTCAGTGGTCTTTTTCAAGGAGTGTTCAAGACTTCCACGTCGATGACGTCTCGCTTAGCACTGGACATTCAGTGGTCTTTTTCAAGGAGTGTTCAGGACTTCCGCGTCGATGACGTCTCGCTTAGCACTGGACATTCAGTGGTCTTTTTCAAGGAGTGTTCAGGACTTCCGCGTCGATGACGTCTCGCTTAGCACTGGACATTCAGTGGTCTTTTTCAAGGAGTGTTCGGGACGCCCGCGTCGATGACGTTAGCACCAGTGCTAAGCGAGACGTCAATAATATACTCTTGGTGGATACCCATTTTTCTTTTCTTTCTCTGAGAAGGTTCGTATCCCTCTGAAGGGAAAACAATGGCTGATTACGATTATACCAGTCTCCACTTGACAGTAAATAAAAAACAGACTCAAAAACTTCTACTTGTCTCCTTTATGTATATTAATACTTTGCATATTTTAAACAAAATACCAAAATTTTATCCAGCATGCCTTGTGTTACACACTTACCTACATTAAGCTTAAATTACATTCAAAACGTAAGTTACTCGTAACTTTACATCTTATGCAATTCAAAATCTAAATCGAAGCGTTTGAGTAGTCTGCAGGAAGTTATTATAACTTAGGGAATACATAATCATACTTAAGAGGATAACTTTAATGTATAAAGAGATAGATTAATATTATCTAATCAATAAATCTAATATTATACGTGCGGACGGATTCCTAAGAATAACTTGCACAGCGCGTAATAACCTTTTTTTTATTACTAGGGGGAAATCTTATTAGATACCCGGACACTACGGGGAGGTCCGGGTTATTTGGGACTTTCCACTAAAACCCTCTCGGCGGCCTTCTTCGATGTCTTGTAGATGACCCCAGGATCTCCATAGGAACGCACTGGGACCATCAAGACATATTGCCCTTTGGATCGACTCTGAGAGCATTTCGCATTTCCTTCTTCTATAGATGGCACTGCTGTTTCCTTTTGAACCATGACGGTCTTACAAAATTCGACAACAGCTTTCCATGCCGAGTTTTCTGCTGGCATGGCTTTACAGCCATACTCTGCCCAGTGTGGTTACCCACACTGGGCAGAGTAAGGTCTTGACCTATTTTAGAGACCGAAGTCCGCCGCTCTGAGCAGCACGCTGAGCACTCATCGAGCGTGTGCTGTGCGGAATCTGATCCAATCCCACAGTGATGACATTGTGGTGAGGTACCTAGATACCAACTTCTTTAGGTATTAATGCCCCATTGAAGTGGCAGAAAATTATTTAAAAAATAGTTCCGTATAGGTAATTATTTTTTAAATAATTTAAGGTAAGCCTACTGTAAAGGAAGTAAGTAGGCTTGGCGGTTCTATTTTTTTTTAGTAAATGTTACTTCAATCCGCTGTGGTAGAGTGTGTGAAAAAAGAGAAGCATCCTAGTAGTTGCGGTCGCGCGTGAGCTAATTTATAGTTTTATCTAGTCGAAGTTAACACTTGACAGTTGCAGGACGGATAGATAACAGCATATAAACATCTGAATGTTCACCGTAAAGCTGCAAATTGGTAGCCGGCTACACAACCCAGTATTCATTGTAGTCTTTGGGCTACACGTCGCAGCCGCAGACGACGTGTGGTCATGTCGCTGCAGTCATAATTTCGAACCCGCCTGCATACGGCAACTGCAGATGGCATCAACCATTTTAAAAGCGATACGAAAGGTTTTGTTTAAAAGCTTTTCAGTTGTTTTACTAGGTAGATTGGTACTCGCGAGGGGCACTACTGATCTGCGGTCGGGCGACAGTGTCGTCTGCTACAGTGTCGTAGCTTTGCTAACTACGAATAGTGTTTAATAGAAATACATAGAAACCAGTAGTGTCGCTGCGACACGTCAAGCCGGCTTCCAACTTGCACCTTAAAGATCATAGTATACGTGTAATTATCATCCTCCGTATCATTCACCGTAACGCCACGACGGTTGTCTTATTGCACTTACTCTATTACTTATTTAAAAACGCAAGTGCCAAATGTAATGATCTATTGTAAAAATTGTCACAAGTCGTAGGTAACCACAAAAACAACCCATAAAAGCTTCTCGGAATATTTACAAATGGTGCTTTTCGTCATGTATAATTCACCATCAAGAATGCTTAGTAGCCATTATCTGCCTTACTTATAAACGCTGCTTAAATTTAAATAAATAATGTCACTTAGTACGGGGCAGAACAGTTTTGCTGTGGCCAGTACTAGATAATGTTATTTAAAGTTAAGCAGCGTTTAGAAATAAGGCCCTTTGTGTTCTTGATGGTGCACCTGTGCAAGCAAAGCGTAAAAAATAATGAAAGTGCTAGATATTCTTATTGTCAACCACTCCTGAAAATCACTACATATAATAAAACTGTAGAGGTCGGATTTCTGTACAATGAAAAAAAAATGCTAAAAACCGAATCGGGGGATGTGAGGAGTAAAATTGAACTAATTTAGATTTTTTTAAATTTTGTGTTTTTCTGTTTGTTTGTCTAATCTCCGAAACGACAGGACCGAAACGAAAATTTGTTTGGCATTAGCTTATATCCCTGGTCAACATATAGGATACATTTGATACCGTTAATTTAGAGAGTTACTGTGGGTCAACTAAAAAACTGTAAACCGCGAGGCCACGCGAGCGAAGCCGCTGGCGGGTCAGCTAGTAATATATTAATATAAAAACTTTTTACTAAAACGTGACTTATACAGGATAAGTGACTTGCTGAAATACTATGTGACTGTGAATTGACTCTGTCTACTTGAATGTCAATCTCACTTGATGAAACTATATTGCTAACTTGATAAGTATTATAATTAAGCTGCAGCGTGAAGAAATTGCAAAACCAACAAAGGCGCGAAAATTTACTCTAACGCTTATAAACGCGATTATAGATCTTGAATCACGCACTTAGTGCCATAAAGATGATGTAAAAAAGCATTATGGGTCAAAAATATATGTTTCTAACAAATCTTACCCGTTTAGCTTTAGGAACAGCGTGAAAAGCATATCCCAGCGATATTCCAAGCAGGCCACTTTGTGCTTCTTCTTGCCAGTCTAGAAGAACAACGTTTCTCTTCTTCTTTTCTATGTACGCTTTGAGAACAGCTGTGGTGGCCGGTCCTGCAACCTTGCCGCGGTAGCCGAAAGTGTACACAATGGTGGGCACAGTTGGGTCCAGACATGACGTAAAAGATTCAGCCAGGGGCCCATCTAGTTGATTTACTAGATAGTTTTGTAGTGACCTGAAAACAAAAGATTAATGAGTTATTTAAAGATTTATTAATGAGTTAAGATTATTTAGCTGTAGGTCTACCACGAGTTTACAACATTGACACTAATCGATGCTCGATATCGTCTGCCGCAAAAAAGGTATGAAATAAAGAACAATGCCTCCTTGCGGTCAATTGTAGAACTAAAATTGACAGCGTGAACGCCAATCACAAGCTTAATTAGCTAGGCGAGATCGAGTATCGACTATAGATGACATTTATGTTGCCAACTCATGGTAGAACTACTGATCCTCCGAGATATCAAGATAGCTGATGTCTGCATAATCGAGTACAGGTAATAAAAGAGATTGTGCGAGCGCTATCTTGGTAGTAGGAAGAAAATTACGTAGTTTACGTAAGGTCGGTAATATTATTACCGTGACGTAAGGCACCTGCTGAAGCAAACATCTTTCGGCTGGTTAGAGTTAGATGAGGTCCCCATGTAAAACATTGATCGATGGTTACACCAAGATTTTTTTCAATGTATAAATTCACACGAAAATATGCTTACATCCATTTCCTCCTTTAAAGTACTCACATTTGTCATTTCTCAAGTTAAAAGGCAATGATCAAAATTGGCGCAAAATGGCCCTTGAGTTTTATTACCGCGGCCATCAACCAAACCTAGGTTATTTAGTGTAAAATAATATAATATGCAAAAGTTATTAAATTATTGTATAACCTAACCGCAGCCTGAACTGAGTTATACAGATTTGAAACAAAAAAAACATTTTTATTAACATGTACCTAGCATGTCTAACTCAATTTTTAGTATTATTATAATATATATCCCTGTCGCATCGCCGCCGTGGCTTTGAATCCGATACAGAAGGATATACCCTCTCAGCAAGTCCGGACAATCACAGGCCTAGGATTGTTTACAACTGCGCCTGAGAAGATTACGAGGCTTTTTTATCTATTATTATTAACATTATATGGTATTATATCTCATCTCAAACTGCATATATTAAAAAAATCCGTTCATACATTGGTTTTCGTATAAATTTTTCCCAACTCACAAAGTCAAAGTCATTTATTACCAACAAAGGTTCAAAGACAAAATTATAGATGTTAACTAAACTAAATATGCTTCATTGATTGGCAACAGGGATACGCTCAGCACTGTGCTGCGTAAACCGCGGTTTACGCAGGGCTGGTTTTCAGTGTACCCCTTTGCTCCAACTGCGATGTTAGTCGAGGATAAAGTTAGAAGCGGGCTTGATTGTATATAATACCAACTACTAAGTTAGAGCTTACGCGTGTGTGTGAGTTTATGTGTGTATGGTGGGGGGTGTGGTATCCGTATCACCGGTATACCGTTCGTATCACAAGCCCTCTAACGAGTCCGGGTACGAGGGCATACCGGGGAACGGTATGTAGGTGTGTGAATATGTGTGACAGTGTGTCCTGGTATGTTAAAGCGTGATGGTATCACTTTGTATCAACAGACTCATGAGAGTCTAGGATCATGGCGATACCTATGTGTAAAGGTGTATTGTAGAGTGTGTAGGGATAGATGCATGTGTATTAAGTGGCACTATCTGGTTTTAAAGGTAGCTTCAAATGTAACTTTTTGGCGATTTAACAGTAAGGTTTGTATTTTAGTTTAAAAACAACTGAACACATTTTCTTCCTCATAGGAGGTGGGATGGTATTCCAAATTTCGGATGCGCTGTATTTGAAACTACCTTTAAATCTGGTGGTCTTGTGCTTAGGAGTCGAGAGAGCATGAAATAATTTTGATCGGGTGTTAAGAGAGTGGATATCCTTAATCCACGTTAACTTTTGAAACAGGTATTCGGGATTTTAGCCCCACAAAATTTTTCGTGTAATGCAGGCGAGGTGAAGCTCTCTACGTACTTTCATATTCAGAACATGATTTTTAACTAGATAAGGAGTTACGTTTCCTTTCTGGGAATGCAAAAACAGAACCTAGCACATGCATTCTGTACTCTCTGAATGGCTTTTTCTGTTTTTACAAAAAACCTTGGGCCATAGACTGCGCTGCAGTTGTTGAGAGGTGATAGAACTAGAAGATCGCAGAGCAACATTCTTATCTCTTCCGAGATATATTTCCTAATACAGCGGCTTTAATTTTTTTGTTTACGTGTGATATGAATCTAAGCTCACTATCGTAGACCAGACCCAAATTTCTAGCCTCAGACTCAATTGGTATGTAAATTTAATTTATTGTAATTCTAGGATTAAAAGAGAGGACACTTTCAGTTTGATGTGTTGTACCTAAAATTAGCATCTTTGATTTTTCAGGGTTTAGTACAAGTGAGTTACGATTAGCCCAATCAAATATCTTATTCAAGTCGTCATTTGTTTGTGAAATGGCTTCTAGGGTAGAATTTGCATTAAAAGAAACGTAGCATATCACCCCAAAGTTTCAACGATAGCCGTAGAAAAAATTAAATGCGCCACTTCCCGTAGTGATTTGGTCATTGCCTTTTATTTTAAAGTCGTATCAAGTGAGATTTCCATTTAAATGATCAGAGTGAAGTCACAGTCACATAAATTAGTCTGTCATCAAGTCACTGTGCTAAGTCACACTAAGTAAAGCGGTGTATTCATTACTAAATCTAGAAAAAAAAGACGACAAACGAGGAAAACACAAAAAGTTGAAGTGCTTCTAATCGGCCAGTACTAATATAATCATTGTGTCTATGGTGGCCTTAGGGGCCGTCTATTAATCACGTGAGGCTCGAAAAGGTGGGAGTGTTAGTGTTAGAACATCATTAATTCGTGACTCCAGACCACACCAGGTACATTAGGTAGACCGTATACTCTGCCGAAGTCGTGCGGTGAGCTTGCGTTTACTACGAAGGCTACCTTCAGAATTGTTGCTAATTAATTGAAGTCATTGACTGATAGAGGAAGTAGGTATTTAAAGTGTAAATTCTGTGGCAAATATAGAGGATACTTTAACCAGTGGGCGTCGGATAAATTTATATACAAGTGACAACGATCCTATCTATATATTTTCCTACCGACTTCCAAAAAGGAGGAGGTACTTAATTCGACTGTTTTTTTAAATGTTTGTTACCTCATAACTTTGGACTGGGTGAACCGATTCTCAAAATTCTTTTTTTATTTGAAAGCTGGTGCTTCCCGTGTGGTCCCATTTAAGTTTCATCAATCAGTAGCTGTTTTTGAGTTACACTTAATATAATGGAAGTCGGTATTAAATTTTTCAAATTGTACTTATGTTTATTCCACTATTTAACGACGCTCAATAAACTTAACAGCAACTGCAGTTCGACTCCAGTTGTCATTCGACGTAAACGTAACTAAAAAACTAACGTAATTACGTCACATAAACGCTACTTCATATTAAAAGCTAGAGACTGCCCGCGACTTCGTTCGCATAGTAGGCTCAGTGTTCATCATCATCAGCCTACATTCGTCCACTGCTGGACCTAGGCCTCTCCTAAAATACGCCACAGAGCTCGGTCTTCAGCTCTCTGCATCCAGTTACTGCCAGCCGTCTTTCTCAGGTCGTCTCTCCACCTGGCCGCAGGGCGTCCTACACTCTGTTTGCCTAAACGTGGTCTCCACTCGTCTACTCCAGCGGTCATCGGTTCTTCGTGAAATGTGGCCAGCCCATTGCAGGCTCAGTGTTCGGCCTCGCCATATCCTCCCGTATTTTCTTATTTTTTATTTATTTAACACAACAAAAAAAGAATTAGCAAGATTGTTCCATCCGTTCTCAACTTATAGCGTGACCAGGAGAAATAGGGGTTCATTTTTATCTACGAGTATATAGATAGATATAAGATATATTAAACACGACTATACACAAATATGAGTAAGCGTCACGTTCATGAACTATCGAGTTAGCAGAATATAAAGTTTTAATCGCTGGCGGCAATAGAAACGTTACTGCAGCTGCACTGTTTTTCAATAACAGAATAAGATGTGTAATTCAGTTAAGGTTCCATTGCAGTTGGAACAAATTTTGTGACTGGAATCGGTCCCCAGATGTTTAGCGGTAACCTCAGCAACAATTGCATTCTGGTCACGTCGATATGGGACGTGACACATCCTTGGAAGTAGATGTCAAAGGATGGCCAAGGATGTCTGGATGTGAAGTATAAGGCCTATCCGAGTCACACAGCGACATAAAGTTAACAATGATATGCATATGTATGAGACTTATGTTTACAACAGGCTGTAGCACAAACAATTTGTGAAAAAGTATTCGTATCGTAAGTGTCAACATGTCACGCTTCGACGCACAAACTATGAGTTATCTGTGTCACAGTTGCGCTAGATAAATGACAGTTTATATTTGAACAGAATGTATAAAATATTTGTAATACTTTTAAATAGTTAACTAGGTACTTTATTCTATTTCACTTTTTATTTTCAAACATTATAATGTAATTTACACACATATAGTTTATAGTCATGTATCTCACGGTAAAAATGTTTTAACATCCTACTGTAACACTTGAAGGGTATTCAGAATCTACAATACAAGTAATCATTTCTTAGTGTAGGTTCTGTGCGACAGCAGACTAAGTTAATAGACGCAACACAAGCCATGGCTTTTTAGTAATTAATTGTTATTGTGTATTTTAGTTTGTATACAAATTGTATATTCTTATTTGTGAAAATAAATAAACTTATTATTATTGTTTGTACTGTTTCACGTGAAAGACACGTTAGGTTACACTGTTATTCGTGCTAGGCCCACAGCACCCATACTTCAAGAGTTCCGACGTATCTACCATTCGAACTGAAATACAATAATACGACATTTATGTTTTGCGGCGGAAGTATGTACAGCGGGTGTAGGTGGGTACTTCTAATATGTTTATATACTTTGTTTTTTTTTAAACAAGGAGCAACAACTTTACCTACTGCTACTGATTATTTATCTTTGGTGTCTTATGCCAGTAGGCCTACCATGACTTAACAAAATTGACACCAATAGATGCACGATATCAACTGCCCCAAAAAAATTATGAAAAAAGAACAGTGCCACCTCGCGGTCAGTTGTAGAACTAAAATTGACAGCGAGTACACCAATCGCAAGCTTAATAGGTAGGCGAGATCGAGTATCGACTAGAGTCTGTGCGGAAAGAGAACCGTCGTGGCGAAAAATGGAACTACAAAACAATATGATTTTGATTATTATATGGCAGCCCAGCCCAGCCATCTGTCAAATGTCAAACTATACTTCGTGGTATTTACGTGACGGATACAGCTTTGTTTTGTGTTGTTTTTAAGTGAATTTTGCATAAAATTATGTCTAACGTTAAAAAAACACAGTTGCGCCCTCAAATTTTATGACGGTTCTCTTTCCGCACAGACTCTATAGATGATATTTATGTTGCCAACTTATGGAAGAGGTACAGATCCATTGTGCCTAGAGCCATTAAGGAATGTTAGGTACCGTTCTACGTATCGTAATGGGGAAAACATGAAATGAAATGAAATGTATTTCTTTGCCTAATATATGGTGTTACAGGTGTTGTTGGTTTATTTACATATTAGTATCACATATTTTGTCAGAAACATGACTGACATGCAAAATTGTATTTTAAAATTGAAAAATTATACATTGTCAATAGGATTAAATTAAAAAAAATATGTCCAATTAAAATAGCGCTGTCAAATTAAAATCCAAAGTCAAAATTCATAATTATATAAAGTAAGATATTATCATGTCCATTGTTTACATAATAACTCGGATACACTGTAGAGGTTTTTATCATGAAGCCACTGTAATAATTTTATTTTGAATTGTCTCATTGGCAATTCTCATATGACTTTTGGTATTTTATTAAATATTCTAATTGACATGATATCACAGTTTTTTGAAAATAAGGCAGATCTATTAATAGGCATAACAATACGGCTAGGATCTCTTTTTGTTATCCTAGAATTGGGCTTGTCTTTAATGAAATCAAATAACGCCCCATGTTCTTCAACAAAAGTACATACTTGAAATATATACATGCCTGGTAGCGACAATACATTGAGTTTCTTGAATAAAGGTTTACAGGAGCTCAGTGGCCGGACATTACATACAGCTCGAATACACTTCTTTTGAGCAATAAAAGCCTTGTTAATGTTTGTAGAATTACCCTACAAAATAAGTCCAATTCTCAACACAGATGCGACGAAACCGTAAAAGGCAGTTAGAGCAGTTTTTTGGTTCGTCAGTCTTCTTAACCTTCTAAGAGCAAAAACAAAACGATTTATTTTATTACACACATAGTCTAAGTGTGCCTTCCAGTTACACTGTGCGTCTAGCATTAACCCCAGAAATTTAATAATGTCAACTTGTTCAATATTTTCATTACGGCATATCAGATTAAAATGTATTGTATTTTTATTATTTAATTACTAAATTGTATGAATTTGGTTGTTGTTCTTTGGGTTAAGAAGTAAAATACCTATGTGCTACTCTTCTTCATTCAAATCCGTTTATCCGTTTTAGCGGAAAGTAGTAACAACTCACGCGGGAATGTAAAGTTGACTTTAAAAGTAATAAATATATGGACGAAAATTTTCCGAAACCGCTATATAACCTTTAGGTATCTGGGTCGCATTTGTTTACTAACCCAAAGAACCAATCGTTATCAATTTAACACGGTTAACGGTCCGAGTATTTTTTTACAGCTTACTTACATGCCTATTAAATAGGCATAACCTATTAGCTACTTGGTAGATATATGTATAAAGATAGGTGAAAAGTGTTCCATTTCGGAAATAGCACAAAATATAATCTAACTACTACTGCACTTAGTACCCGTAGAAACTATTAGTTAATCTGGGCTAGTACAGTAAGATAAGACACAGATTAAGTATAATAGTTTTTATACTTAGCACGCAATTACCCATAAAGCAATACTTAGTCCCTTGCCCGCACTACCATCGTAATGAGATTAACTAATAGTCAGTAGCTCTACCTTGAGTTGGCAACATAAATGTCATCTATAGTCGATACTCGATCTCGCCTACCTATTAAGCTTGTGATTGGAGTACGCGCTGTCAATTTTAGTTCTACAATTGACCGCGAGGTGGCACTGTTCTTTTTTTCCATACATTTTTTAGCGGCAGTCGATAGCGAGCATCGATTGGTGTCAATGTTGTAACTCATGGTAGACCTACAGGGCTGGACAAAATACATGATTTGCTTTAATTGAAACACAAATGAAAAAATACTGTATCGCAAGTAATTAAAATACAAAATACAAATAACATTCAAGTACTCAATATCAATATCAATCAGAAATACAGAATACAGTATTTTAGCTATTTTTAATTGAAATACGAAATACAAATTACAAAATACTAGTTGCTCTCCGCGGTTTCACCCGCGCGGTGATGGATGATGATGATGATATTAGATAGATAAAAATGTGAATGTATGTTCCTTAAACACGAACTACCGTTTAACGGCTGATGGATTTTGATAAATGGCGTCATTGGATCCAATATAGAAATATAGCTTGAACTATCAAGTACTGTGGATTGTTATACAAAGGGTAAAATTACCCGTTATTTAAGAGGTACTTACCTACATTTACTCCTCAGCTTTCCCTGGAGGAAAATTTGTTTGTTACTTTATACCATTCCTACTCTAAAAGGCTTTTTTTATTAACTGGAAACAGTGAATAAAAATGCCTTTTAATCACTGTTTTGGTGTTTGAACTTCGAACACACCATTATATTCGATCTCAATCTCAGTGCTTATACATCTTCCTTACGCAAATAATAGTCGACATACAAACTCTTTGTACAAGTAACTCTTCGAGATTTGATTGGTCGATATTTGAGACAAGGAGTTTAGCATTAGAATAAAAACTGTATTGTATTCTTTGCTGCGATTATAGAAATGTAAAAAATATATAATAATAATAATAAATAAATTACTCTTATGTTTGTAATTGTTCTAATTTTAATGTGCATTTTAATTAATTTAACCTTCCTTTTTTCTTCATTAAATGTCTATTTTCGCTTAAATTATTTCTTTTTCTCGTAGTCAAGGTATAAAGTATAGTATGCAACTCTTGAATAAAACGAAACTATATCGAGGGCCATGAATCACTCGCATCGCTCAGGATTCTAACACTTGAATAACTCGCTACGCTCGTGATCCAATGCTCACGAATAACTCACTGCGGTCGTGATTCAGTCGTTAGAATCCTTCACTTACTCGTGACTCATATATGGCTCTCGCATTAAATCCGTCCTTTATTCACTAATTGCATAATATACTATTATCCTCGCTCTTTGTATGTTAGAATGAACATTTAGGGGAAGAGGAGTGACAAAATCTTTATAGCGGCTTTTCTCTCGGCTCCACTTACCGGTGTGATAACAATAATAATATATGACAACATCCACACAAGGTGTGCAGGTACCAAACTAGGTAGAGCATGTACTTTTTTTTTACGAGTGACATTCAACAGAAATGTTTGACCTATCCGAGGATCAAACCTGGGACGAGCCGCTTAGAATTCAGGGTTGCTACCAAGCGCGTCAACCGGCCAGTAATGAATCCTGATATATGGCTAGCGTGCCGCCCGCGGAGCTACCCTCACTTTACACTCTCACACTACTTAAAAACCATATATCGTATGGTTACACAGGTAAATGCCGTAAGAATTTCTGATAGTGTTGCAGAAATACGTGCCAAGAGTCCAGATGAGCAGGAAATCCAAAGACATCATGGAAACCGATGCCGAGGCCACGTGATCGATTAGCTTCTCAATCTCGTACGGCCTACAGGTCTATTGTTTAGTCATTGCTTACAAATGCAACCTATTAATTACCTTCTGCGTGAAGTAATACATTCACTATTTAAGTAACATTGAACTACAAGTTTAATGTTTATTAATATGGTTCTTACTAGCTATTGTCGTGTATGTATGTACCTGCTATTAATATTGTGTCTGTAATAATGTGAGGCTAATCGAATTGAAGTTAGTCTTAATTGAACTGGTGTTAAATCCACATGGTGACAGCGTTCTTGAGTTTTATTAATTACTGGCTGTGACCCGTGGTTTTACCTGCGTAAAGACTCCTTATAGCGTCAGCTATCTGTCAGTGAAAGTTACAGCCAAATCGGCTCAGCCGTTTCGGAGATAAGCCGGAACAGACAGACAGAAAAACATTCTATAAATTGTGTTACTGTTCTAAGTGTATACTTTCATATGCATTAAGTATACAAGTACAATTTGAAAAATTGAATACCGACTTCCATTCAATTCAGTTATTGGAGTGTAACTCAAAAACTTCTAGACCGAATTTGATGAAATTTAAATGGGACCCTACGGAAAGCACCAGGATTTTGAGAATCGGTTCACCCTATCGAAAGGTATGAGGTTACAAACTAAAAAAAAATACAGTCAAATTGAGTACCTCCTCCTTTTTGGAAGTCGGTAGAAAATAGTTTTTTTTTTATTCTTTATTATTAAAAGGAGTTTTGTCAGTAGTGACAATGTCACTCCCGTAGAATATGTCTACCTATATTAACTTTTATGTACTAGTCGCCTCGCATAAATATACAGTATAGTTTGGCCAGTATCTCAGCTTCATTAGAAACTGGAGAAGCTAAGATGCTGTTACAATTGCTGTCTACACTGCACTGCAGTGCTCTACGCTGAGTTTCGTTCCGCACACATTCCGTCAACACATGGTACACATCCTCTACAGTGCCGCAAACTGAACAGCTAGGCGAATCAGATATTCCCATCAGATGTTTAAACTTGTTACCCGGAATGTGTCCAGAACGAAGTCTACATAATGCCACAACATAGCTCCTCGGCTTTTCCACAACATCGAACCATGGGTAACGAGGCAGTTCGCATTGTATTGTTTTGTACCAAATGCCTTTAGATCGCGAA
>OU862886.1:37237500-37250735 GCA_917880725.1 Selenia dentaria
GTTTTTTCCTAATGTGGTTCATCAGGACATAGAGGGAGTCTTCCGTGCCCCTTTGTGGCATAAAACCATACTGTTTGGCGCTCAGTCTCGGTACCAGGTGCCACTTCAGTCTGTTCATTAGAACCTTTTCGAATATTTTACCCAAAACGGGAAGGAGTCCGATGGGCCTGTAGGACTTCACCTCGGTATAGTCTTTTTTGCCAGGTTTTTTCAGGATCACCACCACTGCTTTTTTCCAGATACTGGGAAAGTGTCCCTTTTCCAGGCACTTGTTTAGTAAAGCTAAGTAAATTTCCGGGTGGGATCCTATGACTCTTAGACATATATCCGAGGTGAAGCCATCACCCCCAGGGGCCTTCTTCGGGTTAAAGTTTTTGGCCGCAGCGATGATCTCCTGCATGGTGAGTGGTGGGTCGCATTGCTCGCCTTCGATAATCTTATTCACCGCTGAGGCCTTTTCCCTCGTGTCTTGGTGGTCTTCATTGTCTCCGTCCTTATCGTCCTTTGGGTAAAATCTCTCGGCTATCCACTCTGCAGATTCCTCCATTCCCAGTATTCTTCCTTCCTTTTTGAGCGGCAAATCTTCAGTTCTTCTTTCAGTTTTCTTTATGATTCTGTAGATGCCGTCCCATACTGTTTCTTTTTCTTGTTTTTCGCAGAGCTCCTTCCAGCTTTTAATTTGTGCTTGCCTCGCTGCTTCCTCATAGTTGTCTTTCTGTTTCAGGTATTCCTGTACCACCTTCTCTCGTCGGATCGGCGCTGCACCTCGGATACGATTCTTCATGGTGTTGACGAGCCTCTTCATCTGGTACAGCTCGTCGGACCACCACGGGATGGTAAGTTTCTGGTTGCTTTTCTTCGCTGGAATGTGTAGTGTGCATGCTTGTGTAATGATTTCAGTGTATTTGTCTATTGTGTTGTCTAATTGTGTAGTGTTATTAATTCTGTCTATGTTTTGTGTGTCAATGTTGTTTGCGTCTAGAAGTTGGGTGAGTTTGTCATCAAATTCACTCCAACTTGCTTTTTTAGTGTTATATTTGCGTGTGGTTCTGTTTAGTGTAATGCATTTCCCTATTGTGAGGTCCAAAGCGAAGAAGATAGCGTTGTGGTCCGACCCTATCGCTTCTCTATCCACCCTCCAGTTGGTGATTTTGTCCAGGAGGTCAAGTGAGCATGCCGTTACGTCGACAATACTAGTGCATGTTTGGCCGTTTCTCACGACTTCGAAGGTTGGGGTGTCTCCGGTGTTAAGGACCTGAAGCTGCCACTCGTGTAACGCTCCTGCTAGCTCCTGTCCCCTTGAGTCGGTTCTCACGCTTCCCCACCAGATACTTTTGGCGTTGGCATCGCCACCTATGACGAGTCCGGCCGTTCCTATCTTTGCTAGGATCTTCGTTATTTGGGCGATGTAGGGATCTATGAGGGCATTGGGTTCGAAGTAAAATGAGACGGCGTTGATGCACCACGCACTGGTCCGGATCCTGACGACCGTGATGTTATTCGTCGTCAGTTCTGGGTACTGTTCGACATCGAGGTCTGCATCGAAAACGACAATTGCAGACTTTACAGTTCCCTCTTGCTGTCCATCGCATTGGTACACCCTCGCCGTTCCGTAGTTCTTCACTCTACCTATACTGCCCACATACGGCTCCTGCACCATGGCGAAAGCCACTCCCCGTTTCGTAGCTTCTAGGACCATCTCTGTAGTCGCTAGACTCTTTCGCTGGAGGTTAGCCTGCATCACGGTGCGCCTGCGGTATCCGTTCGTGTCAGTTGTTAGCCGATTTGTCGCTGGGGAGCCCTTAGCAGTACGCTACCCTCGCCCTCGCTAAGGCATCCCATTTCTTCCGTATCTGGCAATCAGTGTCAAAGGCGTTATGGTGTGTATTTTTCATGCCAGCCTTATTGCAGTTGATACATGAAGGCGGAGTTCCTATTTGTACTTCCTCACATTGAGCTCGCATGTGTGCTCCACCACAGTGGCTGCATTTCTCCTGTTGTTCCTTGCAGTATTTCCGGCTGTGTCCATAGCCTAGGCACACAGAGCACTGTATGAGTGGGGACTGGTCCTCAACTCTAACCCTCTGTATGTCCAGGTGTATGATTCCGTTGGCAATTGCCCTGCGCCAAATTTGTGGGGAAACGGTTAATACCACATGCGTGAGGTGTGGATTTCTTGCTCGTTTTCTATATTTTATACTTAGCGTTTGGTTCTCCTCGTCGAGGTCACGGAAGAGGTCCCCATTCTGATTCCGAAGGGCACGGATGATGTCCTCATCAGTATTGGCTACCAATACGTCCTTCAGAACCAGAAGTGGGTCCCTGTTCCGTACTTCCTCGACGTGGAGGCCGCCCTCTTCCACTTCCAAGCTTTCCTTCACCCCTCTTCTCGCTTCTTTCGTGCTACAACTTATCAGTACTTTCCGGTCTTTAGTTTTTCTAATTCTATCAATTTCTACTCCTCCTTCCTTTGCCTTTACTGCCTTTCTTACCCTTTCGATTATTTGCTCTCCCGTCTCTGTTTCGTCCTTGGCTGTCACTATGATTGAGTGCAGTGTCTCACCTGCCGGAGTATTCCTCTCGGCTTTGCCAGACACAACGTTCGCATACGTGACACCTTTTAGTGTTTTCTGGTGTTCTTCCAGGGTCCTTTTAAGCTCGTCCATCTTATCCATGTGCTCCTTCTGTCTCAGTTCTTGCTCCTTCCTTATTCTGTCTGTCTCTTCCATCATTTTCTCCATTCGCTCAATCATAGCATTCTCTCTTTCATTCGTACCAATCTCTTTTCCGGTTTCCTTCCTTCCTCCGTCATTATCTTGTTTAGTTATTCTATTGGACTTTGTCCTTTCGTCTTCGGATTCCTTTACCAATTGGTAGAGTCTGTCAATGGCTCGAGATACCGCCTCTTTTATTTCAGTCTTGAGGTTTCGGGACTCAGTCAGGTGTCTTTTCCCAATTTGGAGCTGGTTTCTTGCTTCCTGGATCCTGTTCGTGGGGGTTAGGGTCTCCATTATTTTTATAGTAGGACTTCTAGTCGGGGCCTTTACTTTTTGGGTGGGTTTGACAGTCGTCTCCCATTCCCCGATGCTCCTCCTGACGCTAGATGTAGAGGGTCCAGCGGCCGGTTTCTCCGGAGTTTTGTCTTGGCCTCTTTGGTCGGTTTTCATGTGGTTGGACGGAGTCCTAACGGTTGCCATGGTCGGGGGAGGTTGTCAAATTTAAAAATTTGTAAAAGTTGTATAAATGAGATTTAAATAAGTGAAAAAATAAGTGAAAAATTCAACATAAAATGAATCAAACGATATTCGGATTTAGCAAAATTTGTTGTATAAGTTGTATATGATATGTCTAATATCATAAATGTTGGGGTAAAATATCAGTAGAAATAATACTGCGTAATAATAAAATTGTTCACAAAAGTGATGTCAGGTGCTTCTATTTAGCCACGAACGTCAGAAGAACGTATAAAAATCATCCAATAAGGTGACTTAAGGTCAGGCACAACCTGTGCAATAGTCTGTTTTTCACTATCGTGAAGGTCAAAAATGTAAAAATAAAATAATAAGTAAAAATATAATTAACAAAAAGTAGATATATTTATAGCTCAAATTGTGGGAGTAACGTCACTCTATAAATTTTATAATTAATTTAATCAGAGCCCCTATGCTTGCGCCTATCCAGGAAATTTATGAAAAGTTACAAAAGTAACAAAAAGTTTTTCTATCGGGTTTTTTCTCCAGATCTAGTATAACTTTAAAGCAAAAACCAGTTTTTTACCGTCGGGTGTATAAAAATGTATTAACCGTGTCTATTTTTGTTGCAGGTTCATCTTGTGCAGGCGGAGACGAAACTTTTGATGTATAATACTCTATGCTATCTCTATGACAAATGCGACTAATGCGACTGAGCCACAGTTCCCGAGGGTGGGTGGGTGGGTTCAATACTGTAAAATTGAAATTTTTTATGTTTTTTGCTATCGGGTGTAAATTTTTTGTACTAACGTGTCCCTTTTTTGTTGCAGGATAGCGGAGCTGAGCTGCAGACGCGTCTAAGGACGTATCATACACTGGTCTGAGACTAATTTGAAACTTTTGTTTTTCGTCAATGTATGGCGGAATACCAGCGCTAAGGTGGATTTTATACGGGTACTATATGAAGCTTTGAGTTTTTTGAGTTTTTATATCTTCCAAGTCCCTAGGTATTTTCGCGTGCTGTTTTCGCGGTGACGATCACGGGTGCAGCGCCCACACGTATGAATGCAAAAAACGACAAGAACTCGTAGGTCAGGTGACTTTATAACCAAATTAATGAAATTTGTACTGTAAAATTGAAATTTTTTATGTTTTTTGCTATCGGGTGTAAATTTTTTGTACTAACGTGTCCCTTTTTTGTTGCAGGATAGCGGAGCTGAGCTGCAGACGCGTCTAAGGACGTATCATACACTGGTCTGAGACTAATTTGAAACTTTTGTTTTTCGTCAATGTATGGCGGAATACCAGCGCTAAGGTGGATTTTATACGGGTACTATATGAAGCTTTGAGTTTTTTGAGTTTTTATATCTTCCAAGTCCCTAGGTATTTTCGCGTGCTGTTTTCGCGGTGACGATCACGGGTGCAGCGCCCACACGTATGAATGCAAAAAACGACCAGAACTCGTAGGTCAGGTGACTTTATAACCAAATTAATGAAATTTGTACTGTAAAATTGAAATTTTTTATGTTTTTTGCTATCGGGTGTAAATTTTTTGTACTAACGTGTCCCTTTTTTGTTGCAGGATAGCGGAGCTGAGCTGCAGACGCGTCTAAGGACGTATCATACACTGGTCTGAGACTAATTTGAAACTTTTGTTTTTCGTCAATGTATGGCGGAATACCAGCGCTAAGGTGGATTTTATACGGGTACTATATGAAGCTTTGAGTTTTTTGAGTTTTTATATCTTCCAAGTCCCTAGGTATTTTCGCGTGCTGTTTTCGCGGTGACGATCACGGGTGCAGCGCCCACACGTATGAATGCAAAAAACGACCAGAACTCGTAGGTCAGGTGACTTTATAACCAAATTAATGAAATTTGTACTGTAAAATTGAAATTTTTTATGTTTTTTGCTATCGGGTGTAAATTTTTTGTACTAACGTGTCCCTTTTTTGTTGCAGGATAGCGGAGCTGAGCTGCAGACGCGTCTAAGGACGTATCATACACTGGTCTGAGACTAATTTGAAACTTTTGTTTTTCGTCAATGTATGGCGGAATACCAGCGCTAAGGTGGATTTTATACGGGTACTATATGAAGCTTTGAGTTTTTTGAGTTTTTATATCTTCCAAGTCCCTAGGTATTTTCGCGTGCTGTTTTCGCGGTGACGATCACGGGTGCAGCGCCCACACGTATGAATGCAAAAAACGACAAGAACTCGTAGGTCAGGTGACTTTATAACCAAATTAATGAAATTTGTACTGTAAAATTGAAATTTTTTATGTTTTTTGCTATCGGGTGTAAATTTTTTGTACTAACGTGTCCCTTTTTTGTTGCAGGATAGCGGAGCTGAGCTGCAGACGCGTCTAAGGACGTATCATACACTGGTCTGAGACTAATTTGAAACTTTTGTTTTTCGTCAATGTATGGCGGAATACCAGCGCTAAGGTGGATTTTATACGGGTACTATATGAAGCTTTGAGTTTTTTGAGTTTTTATATCTTCCAAGTCCCTAGGTATTTTCGCGTGCTGTTTTCGCGGTGACGATCACGGGTGCAGCGCCCACACGTATGAATGCAAAAAACGACAAGAACTCGTAGGTCAGGTGACTTTATAACCAAATTAATGAAATTTGTACTGTAAAATTGAAATTTTTTATGTTTTTTGCTATCGGGTGTAAATTTTTTGTACTAACGTGTCCCTTTTTTGTTGCAGGATAGCGGAGCTGAGCTGCAGACGCGTCTAAGGACGTATCATACACTGGTCTGAGACTAATTTGAAACTTTTGTTTTTCGTCAATGTATGGCGGAATACCAGCGCTAAGGTGGATTTTATACGGGTACTATATGAAGCTTTGAGTTTTTTGAGTTTTTATATCTTCCAAGTCCCTAGGTATTTTCGCGTGCTGTTTTCGCGGTGACGATCACGGGTGCAGCGCCCACACGTATGAATGCAAAAAACGACAAGAACTCGTAGGTCAGGTGACTTTATAACCAAATTAATGAAATTTGTACTGTAAAATTGAAATTTTTTATGTTTTTTGCTATCGGGTGTAAATTTTTTGTACTAACGTGTCCCTTTTTTGTTGCAGGATAGCGGAGCTGAGCTGCAGACGCGTCTAAGGACGTATCATACACTGGTCTGAGACTAATTTGAAACTTTTGTTTTTCGTCAATGTATGGCGGAATACCAGCGCTAAGGTGGATTTTATACGGGTACTATATGAAGCTTTGAGTTTTTTGAGTTTTTATATCTTCCAAGTCCCTAGGTATTTTCGCGTGCTGTTTTCGCGGTGACGATCACGGGTGCAGCGCCCACACGTATGAATGCAAAAAACGACAAGAACTCGTAGGTCAGGTGACTTTATAACCAAATTAATGAAATTTGTACTGTAAAATTGAAATTTTTTATGTTTTTTGCTATCGGGTGTAAATTTTTTGTACTAACGTGTCCCTTTTTTGTTGCAGGATAGCGGAGCTGAGCTGCAGACGCGTCTAAGGACGTATCATACACTGGTCTGAGACTAATTTGAAACTTTTGTTTTTCGTCAATGTATGGCGGAATACCAGCGCTAAGGTGGATTTTATACGGGTACTATATGAAGCTTTGAGTTTTTTGAGTTTTTATATCTTCCAAGTCCCTAGGTATTTTCGCGTGCTGTTTTCGCGGTGACGATCACGGGTGCAGCGCCCACACGTATGAATGCAAAAAACGACAAGAACTCGTAGGTCAGGTGACTTTATAACCAAATTAATGAAATTTGTACTGTAAAATTGAAATTTTTTATGTTTTTTGCTATCGGGTGTAAATTTTTTGTACTAACGTGTCCCTTTTTTGTTGCAGGATAGCGGAGCTGAGCTGCAGACGCGTCTAAGGACGTATCATACACTGGTCTGAGACTAATTTGAAACTTTTGTTTTTCGTCAATGTATGGCGGAATACCAGCGCTAAGGTGGATTTTATACGGGTACTATATGAAGCTTTGAGTTTTTTGAGTTTTTATATCTTCCAAGTCCCTAGGTATTTTCGCGTGCTGTTTTCGCGGTGACGATCACGGGTGCAGCGCCCACACGTATGAATGCAAAAAACGACAAGAACTCGTAGGTCAGGTGACTTTATAACCAAATTAATGAAATTTGTACTGTAAAATTGAAATTTTTTATGTTTTTTGCTATCGGGTGTAAATTTTTTGTACTAACGTGTCCCTTTTTTGTTGCAGGATAGCGGAGCTGAGCTGCAGACGCGTCTAAGGACGTATCATACACTGGTCTGAGACTAATTTGAAACTTTTGTTTTTCGTCAATGTATGGCGGAATACCAGCGCTAAGGTGGATTTTATACGGGTACTATATGAAGCTTTGAGTTTTTTGAGTTTTTATATCTTCCAAGTCCCTAGGTATTTTCGCGTGCTGTTTTCGCGGTGACGATCACGGGTGCAGCGCCCACACGTATGAATGCAAAAAACGACAAGAACTCGTAGGTCAGGTGACTTTATAACCAAATTAATGAAATTTGTACTGTAAAATTGAAATTTTTTATGTTTTTTGCTATCGGGTGTAAATTTTTTGTACTAACGTGTCCCTTTTTTGTTGCAGGATAGCGGAGCTGAGCTGCAGACGCGTCTAAGGACGTATCATACACTGGTCTGAGACTAATTTGAAACTTTTGTTTTTAGTCAATGTATGGCGGAATACCAGCGCTAAGGTGGATTTTATACGGGTACTATATGAAGCTTTGAGTTTTTTGAGTTTTTATATCTTCCAAGTCCCTAGGTATTTTCGCGTGCTGTTTTCGCGGTGACGATCACGGGTGCAGCGCCCACACGTATGAATGCAAAAAACGACAAGAACTCGTAGGTCAGGTGACTTTATAACCAAATTAATGAAATTTGTACTGTAAAATTGAAATTTTTTATGTTTTTTGCTATCGGGTGTAAATTTTTTGTACTAACGTGTCCCTTTTTTGTTGCAGGATAGCGGAGCTGAGCTGCAGACGCGTCTAAGGACGTATCATACACTGGTCTGAGACTAATTTGAAACTTTTGTTTTTCGTCAATGTATGGCGGAATACCAGCGCTAAGGTGGATTTTATACGGGTACTATATGAAGCTTTGAGTTTTTTGAGTTTTTATATCTTCCAAGTCCCTAGGTATTTTCGCGTGCTGTTTTCGCGGTGACGATCACGGGTGCAGCGCCCACACGTATGAATGCAAAAAACGACAAGAACTCGTAGGTCAGGTGACTTTATAACCAAATTAATGAAATTTGTACTGTAAAATTGAAATTTTTTATGTTTTTTGCTATCGGGTGTAAATTTTTTGTACTAACGTGTCCCTTTTTTGTTGCAGGATAGCGGAGCTGAGCTGCAGACGCGTCTAAGGACGTATCATACACTGGTCTGAGACTAATTTGAAACTTTTGTTTTTCGTCAATGTATGGCGGAATACCAGCGCTAAGGTGGATTTTATACGGGTACTATATGAAGCTTTGAGTTTTTTGAGTTTTTATATCTTCCAAGTCCCTAGGTATTTTCGCGTGCTGTTTTCGCGGTGACGATCACGGGTGCAGCGCCCACACGTATGAATGCAAAAAACGACAAGAACTCGTAGGTCAGGTGACTTTATAACCAAATTAATGAAATTTGTACTGTAAAATTGAAATTTTTTATGTTTTTTGCTATCGGGTGTAAATTTTTTGTACTAACGTGTCCCTTTTTTGTTGCAGGATAGCGGAGCTGAGCTGCAGACGCGTCTAAGGACGTATCATACACTGGTCTGAGACTAATTTGAAACTTTTGTTTTTCGTCAATGTATGGCGGAATACCAGCGCTAAGGTGGATTTTATACGGGTACTATATGAAGCTTTGAGTTTTTTGAGTTTTTATATCTTCCAAGTCCCTAGGTATTTTCGCGTGCTGTTTTCGCGGTGACGATCACGGGTGCAGCGCCCACACGTATGAATGCAAAAAACGACAAGAACTCGTAGGTCAGGTGACTTTATAACCAAATTAATGAAATTTGTACTGTAAAATTGAAATTTTTTATGTTTTTTGCTATCGGGTGTAAATTTTTTGTACTAACGTGTCCCTTTTTTGTTGCAGGATAGCGGAGCTGAGCTGCAGACGCGTCTAAGGACGTATCATACACTGGTCTGAGACTAATTTGAAACTTTTGTTTTTCGTCAATGTATGGCGGAATACCAGCGCTAAGGTGGATTTTATACGGGTACTATATGAAGCTTTGAGTTTTTTGAGTTTTTATATCTTCCAAGTCCCTAGGTATTTTCGCGTGCTGTTTTCGCGGTGACGATCACGGGTGCAGCGCCCACACGTATGAATGCAAAAAACGACAAGAACTCGTAGGTCAGGTGACTTTATAACCAAATTAATGAAATTTGTACTGTAAAATTGAAATTTTTTATGTTTTTTTGCTATCGGGTGTAAATTTTTTGTACTAACGTGTCCCTTTTTTGTTGCAGGATAGCGGAGCTGAGCTGCAGACGCGTCTAAGGACGTATCATACACTGGTCTGAGACTAATTTGAAACTTTTGTTTTTCGTCAATGTATGGCGGAATACCAGCGCTAAGGTGGATTTTATACGGGTACTATATGAAGCTTTGAGTTTTTTGAGTTTTTATATCTTCCAAGTCCCTAGGTATTTTCGCGTGCTGTTTTCGCGGTGACGATCACGGGTGCAGCGCCCACACGTATGAATGCAAAAAACGACAAGAACTCGTAGGTCAGGTGACTTTATAACCAAATTAATGAAATTTGTACTGTAAAATTGAAATTTTTTATGTTTTTTGCTATCGGGTGTAAATTTTTTGTACTAACGTGTCCCTTTTTTGTTGCAGGATAGCGGAGCTGAGCTGCAGACGCGTCTAAGGACGTATCATACACTGGTCTGAGACTAATTTGAAACTTTTGTTTTTCGTCAATGTATGGCGGAATACCAGCGCTAAGGTGGATTTTATACGGGTACTATATGAAGCTTTGAGTTTTTTGAGTTTTTATATCTTCCAAGTCCCTAGGTATTTTCGCGTGCTGTTTTCGCGGTGACGATCACGGGTGCAGCGCCCACACGTATGAATGCAAAAAACGACAAGAACTCGTAGGTCAGGTGACTTTATAACCAAATTAATGAAATTTGTACTGTAAAATTGAAATTTTTTATGTTTTTTGCTATCGGGTGTAAATTTTTTGTACTAACGTGTCCCTTTTTTGTTGCAGGATAGCGGAGCTGAGCTGCAGACGCGTCTAAGGACGTATCATACACTGGTCTGAGACTAATTTGAAACTTTTGTTTTTCGTCAATGTATGGCGGAATACCAGCGCTAAGGTGGATTTTATACGGGTACTATATGAAGCTTTGAGTTTTTTGAGTTTTTATATCTTCCAAGTCCCTAGGTATTTTCGCGTGCTGTTTTCGCGGTGACGATCACGGGTGCAGCGCCCACACGTATGAATGCAAAAAACGACAAGAACTCGTAGGTCAGGTGACTTTATAACCAAATTAATGAAATTTGTACTGTAAAATTGAAATTTTTTATGTTTTTTGCTATCGGGTGTAAATTTTTTGTACTAACGTGTCCCTTTTTTGTTGCAGGATAGCGGAGCTGAGCTGCAGACGCGTCTAAGGACGTATCATACACTGGTCTGAGACTAATTTGAAACTTTTGTTTTTCGTCAATGTATGGCGGAATACCAGCGCTAAGGTGGATTTTATACGGGTACTATATGAAGCTTTGAGTTTTTTGAGTTTTTATATCTTCCAAGTCCCTAGGTATTTTCGCGTGCTGTTTTCGCGGGTGACGATCACGGGTGCAGCGCCCACACGTATGAATGCAAAAAACGACAAGAACTCGTAGGTCAGGTGACTTTATAACCAAATTAATGAAATTTGTACTGTAAAATTGAAATTTTTTATGTTTTTTGCTATCGGGTGTAAATTTTTTGTACTAACGTGTCCCTTTTTTGTTGCAGGATAGCGGAGCTGAGCTGCAGACGCGTCTAAGGACGTATCATACACTGGTCTGAGACTAATTTGAAACTTTTGTTTTTCGTCAATGTATGGCGGAATACCAGCGCTAAGGTGGATTTTATACGGGTACTATATGAAGCTTTGAGTTTTTTGAGTTTTTATATCTTCCAAGTCCCTAGGTATTTTCGCGTGCTGTTTTCGCGGTGGACGATCACGGGTGCAGCGCCCACACGTATGAATGCAAAAAACGACAAGAACTCGTAGGTCAGGTGACTTTATAACCAAATTAATGAAATTTGTACTGTAAAATTGAAATTTTTTATGTTTTTTGCTATCGGGTGTAAATTTTTTGTACTAACGTGTCCCTTTTTTGTTGCAGGATAGCGGAGCTGAGCTGCAGACGCGTCTAAGGACGTATCATACACTGGTCTGAGACTAATTTGAAACTTTTGTTTTTCGTCAATGTATGGCGGAATACCAGCGCTAAGGTGGATTTTATACGGGTACTATATGAAGCTTTGAGTTTTTTGAGTTTTTTATATCTTCCAAGTCCCTAGGTATTTTCGCGTGCTGTTTTCGCGGTGACGATCACGGGTGCAGCGCCCACACGTATGAATGCAAAAAACGACAAGAACTCGTAGGTCAGGTGACTTTATAACCAAATTAATGAAATTTGTACTGTAAAATTGAAATTTTTTATGTTTTTTGCTATCGGGGTGTAAATTTTTTGTACTAACGTGTCCCTTTTTTGTTGCAGGATAGCGGAGCTGAGCTGCAGACGCGTCTAAGGACGTATCATACACTGGTCTGAGACTAATTTGAAACTTTTGTTTTTTCGTCAATGTATGGCGGAATACCAGCGCTAAGGTGGATTTTATACGGGTACTATATGAAGCTTTGAGTTTTTTGAGTTTTTATATCTTCCAAGTCCCTAGGTATTTTCGCGTGCTGTTTTCGCGGTGACGATCACGGGTGCAGCGCCCACACGTATGAATGCAAAAAACGACAAGAACTCGTAGGTCAGGTGACTTTATAACCAAATTAATGAAATTTGTACTGTAAAATTGAAATTTTTTATGTTTTTTGCTATCGGGTGTAAATTTTTTGTACTAACGTGTCCCTTTTTTGTTGCAGGATAGCGGAAGCTGAGCTGCAGACGCGTCTAAGGACGTATCATACACTGGTCTGAGACTAATTTGAAACTTTTGTTTTTCGTCAATGTATGGCGGAATACCAGCGCTAAGGTGGATTTTATACGGGTACTATATGAAGCTTTGAGTTTTTTGAGTTTTTATATCTTCCAAGTCCCTAGGTATTTTCGCGTGCTGTTTTCGCGGTGACGATCACGGGTGCAGCGCCCACACGTATGAATGCAAAAAAACGACAAGAACTCGTAGGTCAGGTGACTTTATAACCAAATTAATGAAATTTGTACTGTAAAAATTGAAATTTTTTTATGTTTTTTTGCTATCGGGTGTAAATTTTTTGTACTAACGTGTCCCTTTTTTGTTGCAGGATAGCGGAGCTGAGCTGCAGACGCGTCTAAGGACGTATCATACACTGGTCTGAGACTAATTTGAAACTTTTGTTTTTCGTCAATGTATGGCGGAATACCAGCGCTAAGGTGGATTTTATACGGGTACTATATGAAGCTTTGAGTTTTTTGAGTTTTTATATCTTCCAAGTCCCTAGGTATTTTCGCGTGCTGTTTTCGCGGTGACGATCACGGGTGCAGCGCCCACACGTATGAATGCAAAAAACGACAAGAACTCGTAGGTCAGGTGACTTTATAACCAAATTAATGAAATTTGTACTGTAAAATTGAAATTTTTTATGTTTTTTGCTATCGGGTGTAAATTTTTTGTACTAACGTGTCCCCTTTTTTGTTGCAGGATAGCGGAGCTGAGCTGCAGACGCGTCTAAGGACGTATCATACACTGGTCTGAGACTAATTTGAAACTTTTGTTTTTCGTCAATGTATGGCGGAATACCAGCGCTAAGGTGGATTTTATACGGGTACTATATGAAGCTTTGAGTTTTTTGAGTTTTTATATCTTCCAAGTCCCTAGG